>JAFREQ010000159.1:0-417500 GCA_025331565.1 Holacanthus passer
GGGCCTGATGCACAAAGTCTCTCCTCCCACGGAGCCAGAGGTGCAGCTCGGCTTTACCTGCTCGCCAAGTGCGCTATCTGGTATCCTCTCGTCCGTCTCCTTTCCTCCGGTGCAGGCAGTAGGCTACAGACCAGGGGGCTAGCTGGCTTTAGCGCCAAGCTAATTAAGTTCAAGGTCACAGCGCTAGCTTGGCGGCTAACAACATACGCTATCACTTAGTAACTATTAGCTTAGCGGCTCGGCCAAAAAACACACAACAAACTTCAGCAAACTGAAATAACCTACGGCACTAAACTTAGTGCAGCAGCAATAAAGTCTCACTGTGTGTTTATACTGCAGGGATACTTTTATCCAAACGCCTTCAACACCACAATAGTCTGTGTTACATGTTCAGTTTCTCACACCCTTCTCTCTCGTACACCTTCGTTTCTCCGCATCTCCGCATTTTTTCACACCGCCCTCTCTCGGTCTCTTCTTTACTCTGGCCAATTGCCACAGGTAACTCTGATTGACACATCAAGCAACCAATAAAACAACAAAAGAAACAAAAGTAAAAGAAACAAAAGTAAAGGTACAATCTGTGTTTTCTTTTTTTTAACCTTCAATATTGTTTAGAACTGCTTATTTTAACCACATAATAACTTTTACATCTGAGGAAATATGAAATTACCTTAATCTCTTAGTTAACCATTTTTCCTTGTGTTGTTAAACTAAAGTATTTTCACTTTAATTTCCTCAATGAATATTCTCCATGTAGAGTTATTAGGAACTAACTTGTGTATTTTAATCTCTTTTTCCATCCGGGCTACAATGGTCTTTTTAATGTGATTAGCAAATTGGAGCTGTTGCATAAATTTACCAGATGAATAACAGAGCTACACAACCTATAGTTTCAAAGGTTTATTTGTCACATGCCCAGATAATATGTGGCACTTTGGTCTCAGCTCAGCATCAGATGGAAAGGAGTGAAAACTCAGGGAGGAGAACTTAGTTGATGTCCAGTAAAGAGGGAGTGAGATAAATTGTGTAGAGCTGAACACAATACTCAAAAACTTGACGATGCTTTCCTTCATTTTGTGGCCAGCGAGGCTGCTGAGCTATTAAATTAGCCAGCTAGGCTGCTGAACTATTGAATGATCAAAATGATCAAAATTGCTTTGAACACTGTATAGAACCAAACGGTGAATATTGTGTATGTACAAAGGTTTCAGCGAGAATTGAAGTAACTGACTTGAGAACGAAAAAGCACTGTGGATCACTAAGGATGGAGGCAAAGATAATGTTCCTCTACAGTTGACAGCTTCAAATTCCTGGGCGTCCACATCAGTGATGACTGCACCTGGACACTTAACACCACCCAGATGGTCAAAAAAGCACAACAGCAGCTGTACTTTCTGAGGAGGCTGAGGAAATTTGGCACGTCGTTGAAGATCCTCAGCAGCTTCTGCAGCTGCATCATCGAGAGCATCCTGACCAGCTGCATCACTGTGTGGTACGGGAGCGCCACTGCTTCGGACAGCAAACGCCTGCAGAGAGTGGTAAAGACTGCTGAGAGGATCGTCAGAGCACCACTAACCTCTCTGCAGGACATCTATCACCGCAGAGTCCACAGCAGAGCCAGCTCCATAATCAAGGACTCCACCCACCCCCAGCACAGACCCTTCACACTTCTGCCCTCTGGCTGAGAATAAGTCCAAAGAGGATTGCTGGAGAGTCTGGCAGAATGTAAAGACAAGCTGGCGAAGTGGGAGTGAAGTGGAGTGGCTTATATAGAGTCCTGATTGGTAAAAGAAAAGAGCTGGGTCCACAGGTGACATGATGAGGTGGGAGTGACTGGCAGGTGAGGTGAGGCAGAGGCAGGGTGAGTGGAAAAATACTGGGATTTGAATGTAGAATATGGCAGACAGAACCCAGGAACATAACGGTGGTGACGAGAAACTCACATTTTTCAGCTTTGACACAGAGCTCATGGTCAAGTGGGGTGGAACAGATACAAAATTCGGTGCTCTGATTTAAGAATGAAAAACATTTCATCATATTATTCAGACCTAGGGTAGTTTTTTATGCAAAATCATAATATGCTTTGAATAAATAGTAACAATGGTCAGATAAATGAGGTGGACTATTGGTATCTGAAATGTTGCAATGTCAAAGTATAAAGTAGCATAAAAGGAAAATACTTAAGTACAGCACTTTACTGTTGTACAGTATGTGAGTAAATGTATTTTCCATGACATGATGGCCGAAAGGGTCCAATATGTAATATTGGACACTATATAATATGCAATATGACAGTTTGAGCTAAAGATGCATTTTCAGCAGTCACTTGAATAAAACACTTAAAAATGACATTAAAAGGTTTCCTGTGTAATAAAAGTGATCGTAGGTGTTTGTTGCTAAATTTGAACTCTCTAACCTCTTTTTGGCTTCACATTGAAAACTACAACATTGTATCCTGGATTATCCAGCAGGGGCCGCTGAAGTCACAGTACTGTGAGTTACGCAGCGGCATTGACTCCACAGTTCTATTCCAGTGGATGTTGCAACTCAGGGTCACACTACTCTCACCTCTTTATGGATGGATGTGATCTTCTTTAGAATAACCTGGTTTGTTTCCTAAGAGGTTAAAGGTTACAGAAGTCAGATGACCAGGGGACAGTTATTAAATTGACTTAAAGTTCTCAAGTGAGTGTTTGTGTACATGCAGGCGAGGGTCATATGTAACTCTTTGTTTCCTTTGTATTTGGGCCAAGAAGAATCTGGAGCAAAGACTCAAACTGACAATGAACCACAACGTGATCTACTCTACACAGCTGGTGTGTGTACTTTCTGCGTCTGCACTCTATGTATGTAAAAATGTGTGTGCTTGTGGGTGTGGTTTCAGAGAGTAAAGAAAGAAAAGTGGTGTGATAGTTGCAGCATTTGTGGCAAATGGTATGTGTGAGTGAGATTGACATTTACTATTGCCACAGAGAAAATCTCAAGATAAAGTATAAAGGTGTCACAGCGACAATTCCTGAAATAATGGATCATCACTATCTACTGCTACATATAAACGCAAGTCCACCACAATCTCAGAACCCATCAGCAATCGTCTGAGGACAGTTTAGGCTCTGAGGCCAATGGCCCAGTGTTTCAGGGTTTCTGTTGTATCCTTGTTTGTGCACTGGTCATTGTTCACATTCCAATTAGCAACTTCACTTTAAAACACGACAACTCATTCACTCACTCAACATTTCGCCTAATCTCTATATGCAGATGAATTTTAAAAAAGCTAATAAAAAGGTAAATGGTTGTCAGACAATAGCTGATGGGTTACAAGATTGCATTTCGAACCAATGCGTTCCACCTCTTATGGTCTTCACATGGACTGGTTATCCACATCCAACCAAAGCACGCTCAGATGTGATTGGTCAATACTACTCTGACTACAAACTGACTACAAATGCTTCCAATAACAAAATGTTTTCCCTCTCATATGGATTCTTCTAGAGATTAAGCCCACTGTATATTGTACCGGGGCCGGTGGACCAGATGATCAGAGCAATGAGTCTATTCTCCCAATTTCCCTGTTGACTTCAAACCAAATTCAAGCGCTTGGTGACAGCGGCAAGGAAAACCTTCCTTTTAACAGGCAGAAAGCTCAGAACAGAACCAGGCTCTAGATGGGCGGCCATCTGTCTCGACTGGTTGGGTTGAGAGAGAGAGAGAGAGAGAGAGAGAGAGACAGAGAGAAAGAGGGATGGGGCAGGGAGGGGGAGGGCAGAGAACATGCAATACTACAATCCACAAATTTAATGATAATGATAATAATAACAGTGTTAAACAGAGACACGTGGGCAGTTGGTGGCTTGCAAACACAGGTCCAGACTCTGCAGCTCTGATCACACACATCTGCAGAAAGCGACAGGAGAGAAGAGCACAAAACTTATCTTAAAGAGAGGGAAGAAGTTGCATTAGTAAGATGCATCGATGGATTATGAATGAATGCAGGTGGAGGAGAGAGAGAAGGTGAGTGAAGCTCAGTGCATCATGGGAAGTCCCCCAGCAGTCTAGGCCTCTAGCAGCATAACTAAGGGATGGCACAGGACTCACCTGGACCAACCGTAACTGCTTTGTCAAAGAGGAAGGTTTTAAGCCAACTCTTAAATGTGGAAAGGGTGTCTGCCTCCTGAACCCAAACTGGGATCTGATTCCACAGAAGAGGAGCTTGACAGCTGAAGGAAGCAACACTGCATTCTGGGAGCATAGTGCTCTATCAGGGTAACAGGGTATGTATTGCATGTACATGCATGCACACTATATAGGATACTACACTCAAATGAATTAGAATTCATCTAATCCTCATAATTTATATAATTATTTGTCTACACATTTCATCATCTGGTAAAAAAAAAAACAACCTAATAGGTCTCCAGTCGAGAGGCCACACAGTGCTTTGAGCTACATGTTACATGCTGGAAACACTGGAGAACAGAGGCAAAGACACAGGAACCACAAAGCAAAACAGTGACATGGAACGGGACGATCTGGCAGAAGTCAGATTAGAAGTCTTTTAAACCTGCCAGCGACGAGGTGAAATTGAGGACAGCTGAGAGAATAGACAGCCCCAGCACCTGAAGACCACACCTCCAGCCACTGAAGCAAAGCCTGAACAAAAACTAAACAACCCCAAAGCAAAAACAGTGGAGTATAAGACTCAACACATAAAAATAAACTACTGAAAATAAACAAGCAAAAACACACTATGAGGTTGCACAGTGGTGCTTTGAGGTGTATAATAATGCTAACATGTTCATCCTTAAAGATTTTTGTATACTGATGTTTAGCAGGTATAATGTTAACCATGTTAGCATGCTAATATACACTCATTAGCACTAAACACAAAGTACATCTGAGGCTGATGGGGATGTCATTAGTTTCCTAGGTATTTGGTCAAAAACCAAAGTAGTGGACAAATTAAAACGGACTTGCTGATTGCGCTAGATAAAAAGTTAAGGGATCACCAAAGTTATTATAATTCATCCTGATGGGAACGTGAATGACTGAACCAAACTTCATGGTAATCCATCCAGTAGTTGTCAAGTCCTTTCATATAAAATCTCATGGTGAAGGAAGAAAGGTCAATGGATTACCAAACTCATTACGCATCATCATCTGGAGACCATGAGCGTCTGTACAAAAGCTCATGGTTATCCACCTAATACCTGTTGTCACATTTCAGTCTGGTCCAAATTGGTGGTTGGATTGACTGACAGACATTTAGTGGTATCAGTGAAGTTGCTTTTCTATCTCTCAGGGAGCTAAGCTTGATGTGTTGATCTTCTGACGGTGTGGTCACTTTTAGTCTGCCTGATCGAGCTTTGGATATTACTGATCCAAGTTCTGCGGAGCGTTTAGAGCTCCATGCACTGCTCCCTCAGAAATCTTCAGTCTAACTATGATTTGACACTGAGAAAACCCTTCCTCGCTTAGAATAACAATTTGACTTCTCACACCTTCACTTAGTTGTGATGCCACATTTCCCACTGTCACAATGCTACTCAGTAAGCAATAATCTTCTAACAACAGGTGAACACTAGCTCCAAGTTAAGTTGATCAAATCCAATGTCCCATATTTGCTTAAATTTGATTGCTGTAGAATCTTAAATATTTCTTTTTCATGACATAATTACTTCCCCCAATTTTCAGATCATTTCCAGGTTTTTATAAAAACATCAGAGTTTTTCAATGAGGTCTCGGACATTTGGACCCCACTGTAGTTTTATGCTGAGCCAAGATAATTACGTCACTAGGTCCATACGTATTGCACAGATGTGAGTATGATATCCATATGTTCAGCTTACTCTCTGCAAGAAATTGAACAAATGTTTTTTCCAGAAATGTTTAACTATTCCTTTAAACTAAAGTGTCATTATATCCAGCAGGGGTCAATCATAACACTAGTAAACAAGATAATATCTAACTAAAAAGTCATCACATAATACTTAATACTTATATAATACTTATAAAACTTTAATATATTCATCAACTACCTGAAGATTTTTTTTCTCCACCTGTCACATTGAGGTTTTCATAATCTCTCTGTGAAAGAAGCTTTCAATATCTTTTTCAGGGAAATATGAGTTTAAAATTAGACAGCAGGGCCGTGGTGTGGCAAGCCCAGCAGCACAAGGGGCCAAAACTCTATCAACACCCTCGGTTTCAAAGTTCTGCTGTGAAAAGGCCTGCGGCTTCACACCTCTTCAAATGCAATACACACACTGATATACACACACACTGACACGCTCACACAACCCCACCCAAAGGCAGGGATGCTTTGGGTGGGGTTGTGTAAAGTGACAGGATTCACACGTCCATGTCAAGAAAAAAACATCACAAGCATACCACAGTAATATCTCTAAACATGAGTTTAGACATTACACACACACATTATGTTGTCGCCCAACTGGTTAATGTCTTTTTTAACATTTGGTGGAAATACTGACTGAAACCTTGACTGAAAGTACCAAAAAAGCTTACGAAACAATGTATCTGATTGTATGATAGTCAACATACAACATGAACATGAATATGTTGACATAAGCTAACCTTTAGGCACCACTTGGCAAGAATGTATGTGTACACTCGCTTAGTTAATAAAGCTTATTCTGATTCAGATTTTTCTTTACCTGTACCCACCTGTCTAAGGTAACCCCATTGCGACAATGCAGTGTTCAGCACTGTATTGAAGTGAATGAGTGAGCTGCATGGTCAGTCTACTTTGATCCATAGTGGATCATCTCAACAATTACTGGATAGATGGCCATAAAATGTCTTATGATGTGATGACTTTGGTCATTCCCTATCTTTTCCTGTAGGGTCACCCATGAGGTTGATATTTTTGTTTTTTGATTAAATGTCTTGACTGCTTTTAGATAGATTGCTATTTAACTGGATCCACTTCAGGATGAACTTCTCTTGTTGCGCCGTCAATTTGTCCAAATATTTGCAAAACTAATGACATTCCCATGCTAATGCTAATTAGCAAAGTTTAGCATGCTAATATGCTGAACTGACTGAGATGAGCATAGTAAACATACTATATACCTGCTGAACATCAGCACGTTAGTACTGTCATTGTGTCATCATGTTAGCATGCTGGTGTTAGCATTTAGCTCAAAGCACCACTGTGCCTAAGTACAGCCTCACACAGCTGCTGGCCTGGCTGTAGACTTGTTGTTGTTCTAAACGAGGGCACCTGTCTTGACATCAAAGTGAATATGACAATAAAGAAATATATCATTCCGTAGAAGGACAACAGTGTCGACTTGTGTTTAAGTTGTGATGGTAAGAAGGATGCTTTTGGGAGTGGTGACTATAAAGGCTTGATTATATTGTATATAATCGTGCATTTATTTAGTATGTAGGCGTGTGGTTATATATATCTTTATATACCACCACCACTTATGCAGATGTAGGCTGTGGCTGTCTTGGGTACCGTGTCATTTTAGAGTTCTCACACCTCCTTACCTTTCTGTAACCCCACATTATCAAAGTGATGCAAATCTCAGAGAGAGTTGGCTGCATGTGTCGGAGTGGGGATGCCCATCTGTTCATCTCCCCGTCACCGTTATCATCATCAGTATCACCACCGTCATTCTCATTTCTTAAATGGTGTTGGTACAATTGTTTAGTAAGAATGGAACATATTCACGCAACTAATCTATTTTCATAGACACCAAAGACACCAGAAACCTTTAACACCTTTGGTGGAAAACACTACAATTGATTTTAATCTGAATCTGTGATGTTTTCAATCTGACACCAATTGATTGAAAAGAGTAGGAGGTTGTGATAAGCCGTAACAAAGAAAGAAAAATACCTCAGCAAAATACTTGCTTCCTGTTCAGTGGGAGGCACAGGCTGAGTTGACAGTGTTGTGGCTTTGCTTTTGTATTTGACTCTGTGTATACGTATATTGTGATATTGAGAGTCGGTGCAGTCCACAGTTCCCATGACTATAGTAAATATAGATTCTTTGTTTATACATGATGTGCCACGAGGGCAATTCTCAAAAATCTTTGTTTTACTTTTGCCTCACCAGACAAGGAAAAGAAAGTCCTGTACTGTCTGTAACCTTTCTTATCTCCTTTGGCCAACCAAAGTGAGAGAAAGTTCAAAAGCTCCTTGGAAATTAGTGCAAAATGGGTGGGTGGGGACAAACTGGTGACGGAAATATAAAGAAGTTGTTGGCCGTGAGAAAGTGGCACAGCACTTCATTCGTCAAATCCCCTGACTGAAACCACAGTGAGCCACCAGCCGTACAGCTATACAGATAAACACCAAAGAGCTGAGACTGCGGCCTGAACCCTGAGGCTGCCTGAAAATGTGATGTTTCTCTTTCTGTGATCACTGATGACAATGATTTGATGTAATGATGCGATTTAATGAACTACAAAACACCTACACTGTTGCCATGAGTAACATGTTGACTAAGTACGAGAGGTTACACAAATCCTCAACACTTACAAAATATTTAATTTATTTATTCAAAACACATAGGAAATATTGTTAATCATATATATATATCACACATATGTCACATTTCTCTGACATTATCACCATACATAGAACTCTAAACTCTAAAGTGAACTTTAAAAACAAAGCAATAGGAACATGAGCTTTCGACTCCCTTTCCTCCCCTCCTCCCCTAGTTTCAGGTTCCTAGAAAGGCACTCTGTTCTACCACCATCAGAGGCCCCTGAACTCCTCAAAACAAATGAGGCAGAAACCCACCGAACCCACCAGCCCGTCTCAGCTCCCTGCACTCCTCTCGTCTGCTCCCCCTGACAGCCCCCGGGAGAAGGTTGCAAGCCCCCCACCACATCGACCACAGTGCTCCGACATGCCTCTCTTCATGCACATCAAGGTGAACTCAGCTCCATGTTAGGCTGCTCACATCGGCAGTCAAATGAGACGTTTGCATAAAATACAGCCGCATTGAAGAAATGCCATGGCTTCAGTTCATATGATTTGATTTCAATCTGAGGTCAGATTCAGACTTCATTACTTGACATTACTTGACAA
This sequence comes from Holacanthus passer, assembly GCA_025331565.1. Lineage (NCBI taxonomy): Eukaryota > Metazoa > Chordata > Actinopteri > Pomacanthidae > Holacanthus > Holacanthus passer. Next base: position 9,070 of record JAFREQ010000159.1, read on the forward strand.
CAGATACATATTAGCAAAATGGTTTTTCTTCATGAGTAAAGAAAACTACTTTTTTAGTGGTTGTTGTTTTTTTTATTGTCTTTTCAATAAATGGTAGCTTTGTTAGTCAGAAAAAAAATATTAGGGATTTGTGTATTTGATTATAGTGACATTCTACTCCAGTCCAGTGTCTTTAATTGGGTTGATAAAATATTTAAGTAGAAATTCCCTCAAGGAATTGTATTCTTCAATGTTGATTAGTTTTCTTTCCATTAGAATAGGGTAAATATCTAATTTATTTAAAACACTCAAACAGTTATGTGACCAGTTATATATGATATATTCATAATTTTTTTTAGTATGTTTATTTTTATGGTAGTGTTGGGTCTTGTTGGAGTTTCAGCAACAGTCTGAAATTGAAAAAAAAGATCTAGAGTTTATATGATGTGGAATCCTTGGTGCTTTTCCCATCCCAACAAGGCACGCATGGTTAATAATTGGTATTTCAGATTTTGACCTTGGCCCCTGGAAGCTATGTGGATTTGTTAGGTAAAGGTGTGTGTCATCTGGATATGGACTGTGTATTTTCTTTTAAACCAGATATGCTTTCCTGTTGATGCACGGCCCTGCAAGAGGTATGATATATTAAGCAAAGTGTAGTTTGTGAAAATTGTGGATATCCATCATTTGGTAATCTGAACAGATTTAGCCTGTTTAAAGATTTTATATGAAGAGTAGAGTTTTAGTTCTGTCATTGGGGGCTCTTCCATTGCTGGTCCAGAATTTTGGTAAGAAAAAAATTCAACAGATTTCATGTTTGCGTCATGTTCATGTGTGTATGATTCTCAGTGAGCTGAGCACTTTGCTGATTTCTTATCTATCTTGAATTATACTTTAATCTGTGTCTTCAGTATGAGTGGCTATTGTTTTTCCCTGCTCTGTTTTGGTTAATTATCCAGGTCATTAATGGTATGGCAAAACTTAATTTCTTCCTCCAATGTTTTGAAGCAAGAGAACAGGTTCAGAATTATTCTAGTGTTAATATGATGTTATCTTATTAGATTAGATTAGATTCAACTTTATTGTCATTTCACAGAGTACAAGTACTGAGACAATGAAATGCAGTTTAACATCTAAACAGAAGTGGAAAAAAACAAGTAAAGTGCAGAGTAATGTACAGAGGCACACATATAGATAACAGTGAGGGGTATGTAAGATGAATGAATGAACACACTGAGATATATACAGCATGTGCAGCAGTTACAGCAGGCAGTTGCAGGTATAAGTGTAAATATACAGTGTAAGAACAAGTAAGGCTGGTAGACATTAAACACAGAATGAACAGCTGGATATGAATGTGGTGTATATACAGCAGTATAAATATGACCATGCTCTAGGGCAGATATATACATTATGGACAGTGGTTAAATATGTAGTGGTATAAGAGCACAGGTGAGCACATGTGCAGCAGTGTTGCAGTGGTAATGAGTGGTAGCCAGAATGTCGTGAGGCAAAGACAGTTGTAGTGAAGGTGACAGTCATAGTGCAAATATCCGGAGGAGGGTGACAGTGAGCGGGTCTGTGGTGCAGGGGGGAAGAAAAGTGGTCCTGGAACACAGTTCTGTAGCGCCTACCGGGGGAGGAGGGGAAACCACAGTGAGAGGTGTTCCTGACAATGCTGCGCGCCCTCTGCAGACACCACTTGCCATGGGCAGCCTCAGTGGTGGAGAGTGGAAGAGATCTGTTGGGCATTTTTCTCCAGTGCTATCTGGTCTGACACAGAGCAGCTGCCATGCAGTGGTAGAAGTTCACCAGGAGACATCTAAGGAGACAGATGGACCTTCTTGAGTCTCCTCAAGAAGTAAAGGCACTGTTGAGCCTTCATCATGGTTAAAGTGTTGAGGGTCCAAGAAAGGTTCACTCGCACTCAACCTCCGCCCCATTGAGACAGATGGGTGTGTGTGTGCTGCCATTAGTCTTTCTGAAGTCCACAATCATCTCTTTGGTCTTCTGGGTGGCCAGGTTGTAATCAGTGCACCATGCCACCAGGTGCAGACATCACTGTCGCTGATGAAGCCGATCACCGCAAACCTAATAGTAGTGTTGGAACCATAAACGGGCGTGCCCTCATAGGTGAAGAGTGAGAAGAGGCTAGGGCTCAATACACAGCCCAGTGGGACACCAGGTTGCTAAGTTCGGTGATCAGTTTGGAGGGGATGAAAGTGGTGAATGCATCCTCACACAGGTGTTACTATTGTCCAGATGGTAGAGGGCGGAGTGTAGCACTATGGAGTCCATCCTCCATAAGGAGTGTTTAGGCACGGGCACGATGGAGGTGGTTGTAAAGCATGTGGGGACAGCTGCTTGGGCCAGTGACATCTATTCCAATCACAAATTTCACTGTAAGGCTTTTATTACCTTGCTCTGAAAAAGGCTTTAAAATTTATTAACACATGATCCTTCTCTACATTTCCACATCTTTTGTAAACTGGTGAATCACTTTGAAGACGTTTGCAAAATGGTTTTCAAATGATACAGGGACTGAACATTTGTGAGTAGGAACATTTAACAAATCATTTACAAACCTGCAGAAACCTGCTGTATTAGTTCTGATTGTTCTGGGCATGTCTGGCCATCAGACTTCTCCCTCAAAGGGTGTGTGACCGTGCAATGAAATGGACAGTAAGGACGGTACAACAACACAGAATTGGCTTGTTTTCCGTTGGACAGGTAGGTGCTGGCTGATGTAGTTAGCAGCTGCTGATACTGTGTTCTGGTAAATGTGTTCAGGGGGCGGATGCTTCATGTCTTGTTAGGAAAAGAAGGAGGAACTTTCCAAGTTATATTTACAAGCCAGACGCAGTATGATGACTCAGTACGTCTTTTTAAAAATCATTTGACACTTTTGTCATTAATGTTAATTCTGTTGTTTTTCCTAAATGATCATAGCTGACTTAAATCTTTTTATGTATGTATTTCAATATATAGGTAAGATGTTCAAATACAGCTTTCAGCACATAATAATTATTTTACCGATAACAGATTGAAAAATAATAATTTTTGGTCGTTTACAAATGTCTATAAATGATTTGTTAATTGTTGGTTTATTATTAATTACGAGCTTATAAAATACTTCTAAATGATTTTCATTGTAAAGAGTTGAAATGTAACTCCAGATGTGCTTTCTCTCCAAGCTGACATTTTAAATAAAACAACACACAGGCAATTATTTTCTTCTTCTCGTCCTGACAAAAATATAGACAGGCTACAGTTCAGTGCTTTAGATGGAATTGATGAAAAAATTGGTGAAAATCTCCCTCCTCTCTCAGTTGGAACTGTGTGGGATGGCTGGCCACCACATACGAGCACACACACACAAGCACATACATACACAAACAGACAGGTAGAAAAAAAGTGTAATGTGTATTTGGCACTTCAGTCATAAAGGTCCACATGTTCACATGAGAACGATGAGATATTCAAACTTTCCAAAGGATGCTCAGTGTATTTATGATTCCACCCACATGAACAGTCATGACAGTGGTAAATCCAGCTGTAAATAAGCCCCACAGTGAAAAAGGTTTCATCTTGACGTTGGTGCATGACACGTTTATTCACAGTGGTTCCCAAACCAGAAATGTACATTCAATCAGATCTTTGAAGAAGACGAAGATGATTTTATAGACTTTGCTCGTCAAAATAAGGTTAGCAACAGAGGTAAAAACCTCAAAACCGATTGAAACGAGAAGGATATTTTGAAAATTATTCATTTAATAGCAGTTTTTAAATATTTTGTATTTTCGATGAACTTCTTGGACATTTTTTCCCCTCCCATACTTTCAGTCCCCACAATCCTCAGCAGCCTTTCAAAATCAAATCAAATCTCTTTGAGTCATGTCATCAGTGGATGGGTGTGAGAAAGAGAAAAGAGGACGTTGCGAGCAACAAAGAGACAAGAAAGACTCTCAACATTCAGCTGCACAGTACAGAGGTAAGATCAGCGATTCAGTTGGAATCTCACTGTCATAGTATCAGGGCTTTATTTCTTTCATACATTTTTCATCATTTTCTTATGTACCTCTAACATGGAAAAGTCAATCTACTGGTGCACTACAACTTCTTCTGCGAATCAGGTAGTGCAGGATATTATCGTATAGAATTACATTATCAGGAAAAAAAAATCGTCTTTGTTGCAAAGTCTCACACAAAATCTGAATGAAGATTTACTGGCAATAACCTGAAACAAGTTTGAAAAATTAAGTTACTAGTGTGCAGGGTAGTTCTGCTGTCTCTTTTTTTTGGTTCAGGATTTCCTCTTTGTTGTTTACCTTATGATCTGATACCATGTTAAAATTAGTATACCAAAGTAGTTTTAAGAAATTATTTGCCAAATATTTTGTGGTGAAATAATTAATTTAGCACTTGGTACAATGGTGAATACACTTTATTGATTTGTTTAATTTGGCACATGTGGAAATGAGCTTCACAAATTTAAACTCATTCTGCTGTTGTTCTAAATGTCTAAATAGGGCATATGGGAGTATATAAAGTGTACCACAGTGTCAGTTTAGACTGACAACACCACAGCAGGGTTATCCTCAGTGAAAGCCCTGAAACCTTTGTGCAGGTGGCAGGCTGTATTTGTGAAGGAAACCTCAAGCTTTGGCATCGTAACTGAACATGTACCAACAGGTGTGCGACATCTGAGTGTGTGAGGCTCTAAAAGTGACATGAAAGAGCTGACTCTTCACACTCCCTCGGGTTTATTCTGCAGGATTTTTTACCTTGTCTCCCATCAGCTCCCTCAGCCACTGTTCTGCCATGCCACGGTCGTTCCTCGTCAAGAGTAAGAGGACTCATCTGCTTGGCCCGTCCAAGGACTCCTTCAGACAGCAGTCCCAGGCTCATACAGACTGCCAGCCTGCGTGGCACGCAGTGGGACAGGACAGGAGGTATCCTGACCATGCTGTGCAGCCACTGTCCCCCACAGCAGGGGTCAAAGACCTTCTGGCTGAAGCCTGCTCGCCGTGGGATGGGATGAAAGTTCGGTCTCACACCGCGCCCACAGATGACCCTTGGCCTTCAGGTACCCAGTTCTTCTCTCGCAGTGAAATGTTTTATTTTTTCTGACCCTGAATGTGCTAAGACTGAGACAATATAGTCGTCAGTAAAGTATGTATTCTTTGGATAGCATGTGGAAGTGCTGTTGATCCCACTAGTTCAAGTGACTAAAGGGGAGATGAAGATGACAAGTAAATTTGTTAAAGAAACTGAAACTTGATATTAGGGATTCATTTTGTACCTTCAAGGCTACGCAAAGGTCCTAAAAAATGCTAAACCTTAAACTTAACATTTTAACAACATTCCCGTCATCATTATCCTTTCGTATCCTAACAAAAGCGCCTGCAGAGAGCAGAGACGCTCCTCTGCCGGTCTCACCTTGGTCGGCGGACAGATACCAGGTGTCTGAAAGAGAGAGAGAACTGGAGAGACTGGTCTTCATGTTACTCAACCACACAACGCACACTGACCTCAAATCCCCCGTCAGCGAGTGTCCGCTCTGTGAAAAGGTAGGAGGCCTCTGGATTGTGAGAACTGACACACGTTCCCGTCATCTCTGTCTTTATCTGCTATTATGATGAAAAGAGGAAGCCAGAGTGACTAACGATAACTGGCATGACACAGAACCTGGCAACATGTCGGAGGGTGACACAGACGAGTGGCTCGAGAGTGCGAAGAATTGACTTCTGTCACTCAAAACTATGGAGGGAATTACTGCATACTTAATTTATACTGTGTTTTTACCCCATACAACAACCTGTTGTCAAAAATCTGCACAGCAAAAGAAATTTTAAGTAAATCTCAAAAAGTGTGGGCAGAAAAATTTGTAATCTTTGGTAGTAAATGAAATAAGTCTCTGCATACATTTGTTAACCTAATTCACCAGAGTTAAGAGATTTGGGTATCATTAAAAAAACATTTGTAATGTATCTTTACAGATTAGTCAATCAGACCTCATTCAGATCCCATTGACACTGAGACATTTGTCAGGGATGTTTCCACTCAAAGTAAAATATACAGTGAGTTAAACACCAATCTCTTAACTAGAGCCTGATTGATATTTGATAATGAAAAATAAATATACATACACTAATAACAATATAGAGATATATCAGTAATAAACTAATGTCAATCAATATATGAACCAGGCCGATGGTCCAGCTCATCTGTTGAAGGAATACTTGGACATTTTTGGAATTGAGCTTATTCCCTCTCTGGCAGACAGATGAGATATTTGTTCAGTAAATATGAAGTTATTGGTGCCAACCTGTTTGTTTAGCATAAAGACAGGAGCTAGTCTGGCTCTGTACACCGATTAACACATTCATTTTGTTTATCTAATCTGCAATGAGAAAAAATTGGCACCTTGCAGGCTTACAGGAGATTATGTGTCAGTGCACGCTATCTGTTCATCTCCGTCTCTTCGCCCTCAGTCTCTTTCAGAAGTGTTCATATCAGGAGGTGGCCTGCAGGTTCATGCTCTCAACACTGCCTCTGTCCCATTGATAAGATCGCCCACAGTCACAGACATGCCACACATGCCCTTCGGCTTCAGAGCGATAGGCAGCTATGGTAGAGCAAAGGTACAGCACATTGTGAGCTCTGAAAGACTGGTTTGTCTTGATGTCTGTGTGTGTTTGGAGATTTGTTCTTATCTTCTGTTCGTGTGTCCAGGAGCGGAGCTTTGGCTGCAAGGTGTGCGGAAAGGTGTTCAAGCGCTCGTCCACCCTGTCCACACACCTCCTCATCCACTCGGACACGAGGCCCTACCCCTGCCAGTACTGCGGCAAAAGGTTCCACCAGAAGTCAGACATGAAGAAACACACCTTCATACACACAGGTGAGTGAGCACGGGAGTAAGTAAACTGTACTGTTAAGTGCTCGAACTCGCCGTATCCTGACCTCCTCTCTCCCTCAGGTGAGAAACCACACGTGTGCAAGGTGTGCGGTAAAGGATTCAGCCAAAGCTCCAACCTCATCACCCACAGCCGAAAGCACAGCAGCTACAGGCCGTTCAGCTGCCCCCGCTGTCAGCGCAGCTTCCAGCGCAGGGTTGACCTGCAGCGCCACCAAGAGACGGAGTGCTGCCATGGAGGCATGTACAATCAAAACTGAGTCCATGCAATGCAGGGATGGCAAAACTGGGTGAAATGCCATTTGTAAATAATTTTTAATCACTTGTAGGAAAACATCAGAAAAATATGCAAGTATTGACGACTGAGAGGTAAATATCAATAAAACTTGCTTGTGTTTTTGAAGAAGGTTCCTGTTGTTGGTTTGTGTCTCTAGCCAAATTACAGGCCTGTAAAACACGATGAGGCTTCTTCCTTCAGGAAACTCATTCACAAACAGGTTATTTTTCCCAGGATGTGCCAGGCAACACTGTTCTTAGAGCAACACCATCCAATCACGCTGTGTAATTTTCAATAACTATTTTCCTCAGAAAGTCGTTCGGATATGATTGTAATTTGTGCGTGTGTGTGTGTGACTCCTCCATTACTTAATGGAGCAGCCATCTTTAATACACCACACTGACAGATGATCATTCAGGATGTACTTCGACTACTGCATGTACACGAGGTCTATTTTGATTTCTAAAAATGAAAGTCTCATTTCAAACACGGCATTTCAGTAGCATGACTGCAGCACATGTGAAACACTGAGATTTAAAGCTGCACTAATCGATATTTTCATGTATAGATAAAAATGTGGAATGTGGAAGTGGTTCTTAATAGTGACGAACCCACAGAGAGTTAGCAACCAACTCGAGCATTTGACCTTCTTTCAGCTAACTGTTTTGGTTTTATGAACTTAACATTAATGTTTTGGTTCACTCTCACTGCTCACATTAGATTTCTTTCCTGAAAAAACACAGACAGATCTTTAAGCAAAAAAGCTCCCAAAAGCCACTGTACACAACCTGCAGTGGTGGAAAGTAACTAAATACATAGTACTATACTTACGTATAATTTCAAAGTATTTGTTCTTTACTTGAGTATTTCCATTTTTTATTTTATTATACTTATACTACTCCACCACATCGCAGAGGCAAATATTGTACTTTTTTATTCCACTACATTTGATATTTTTAGTTTCTACTTGCAGATTCAGATTAAATAATATAAAATACAATCAACAATGTATTATTATAGATAAAGATAAGACTTAAGACTTACACTTTTACCAGCTGCAACATTAAAGTGATGTACACATTGATGCAGCTGTAATTATAATCTTATAACATTTAATTTTGAAATGGGCCATTCTGCTTTGTAAGTGCCTTTACTTTTTGTACCTTAAACATATTTCGATGCAGTGTTGAATACAGGACTTAGAGTGTTTGTACACTGTGGTATTAGTGCTTCTACTTAAGTAAAAGATCTGAGCACTTCCTCCACCACTGCTGCCTCAAGTACAACAGCATTTAGCTGCTGAAGAGCTAAAAGTGAATATTAAATTTACATTCAACAGAACAGAAACATGACTCCAAATTAATGTCGCCCCGTTTCTGCTGGGTGTGTAAATAGGCCACTCTTTGCAAACACATGAGCCACATCAACATTGTAAGGTGAAAATACACTTGCTCACAACTTTGCCCAACTACTCCACTCATTCACAACCCATCGACTTCCTTCGTTTTATCTGGGATGCATGTGATTGACACAGCAAGTCATCGTGACTTTTAGTTCTTTTAATACATCTTATCTGCCGCATCGACACAAATGAATTCACACACTGAAATAAATGCAGTTTTGATATCCAGCTGATTCACAGTTACAACACAAATAGTGAAAATGACTCTGTAAAACACTGACTCTTCAAACAGGCACACACAGTAACCTCTAAATCCATCTTTGACCCTGTGTTCCATCTCTAAAGTCGACGACAATGTGGTTTCTGTGTGAGTCACTCCAGCCAAGTTTAGACTGTTGAATCCAGATCTTTACACGCAATGATTGGCAGCCAGTCTTGAAATGACTCGATGCAGAATGTCTTGCAGCGTCGAGCAATGTTTCACTTTGAATCAAACATCTGACTTTTCACAATGCCGCGATGAGTAAGTGATACTGTATTCACATGGCTTCTGTCGCATCTCTGCACAACGCTCGCGAGGAGAACTGCATGAGCATGGCTCTGCACACACACACGGGCAGCTGTGCTCGCTCACTCACACACACACACACACACACACACACACACACACACACACACACACACACACACACACACACACACACAAGTTGTTAGAACCTCTAGTCCCAGTTCTCCTCTCTCAGATTTGCAGGGAGGAAATCCTGAGAAAGAGATAAAAGAATAAAACTGTTCAGACATATCTGGCATATCAGAGGTGAAATCTGCAGGTGCTCGCCTCATGCTGATATATTGTCTGGAACTGCTGGTGCTTCTAACCACTACAGTTTATTTTAAATACACTGCTTTGGCATTAGGTTCGCTCTGCGCCACCCAGCTGGAGTATCCTGTACACTTTCATTCTGTGAGCTCAATTTGAACAATGGGGATTATGGTAGATACACTTCTGACTGACTGCCTGATAGTAGGTCAATGTGCATTTGCCTTTGTAATATGATGCAATGCGTTTTTGACTTTTCATTTAAATAATTTTAATGCTGCTTTGTGTCATCACAAAAATCTAAGCATAACAGTAAATAATAATGGAACTGATATTTAGCCACCAAAAGTCAGTGTATTCTTTCAATGGCAGCCTTTTAGGTAACAATATTATGAGCACACAGGTATGCCACATTACAATAGGTATGTTATATAAATTGATTTAAATCAAGTGTCAGTAAGGTAGCTTTCAATCACCAGTTTAATGCGTGAGTTGCAATGAAATGGCCAAAAACTGGACACTGATTAGACACATCTATCATGAAAACTGTGCATGTTCCTATTGGTTTGTTCATATCCAAACATGGACAAACTGTGTCTCCAAAACACAAACAAGATAAACTGAAAAATGGGGTACAGCTGCAGAATAACAGTCTTCAGTGTTACCACAGTATTGAATTGATGTAGCCTCGACAGACTGTGCAAATTTAGCTTTATAATTTATTATAAATATAATTATTACACGCTGGGCTGCAATGTACCAAAGGGCCAAGGCATTTGTTGCTGAATTCTTCAAGACCTGACTGACCTGACTTTAATGTGTAAAATTTGTGGCATCACCCTTTAAACGACCGTCCTCATCAGATCTTACCTCTAGACTGAGCTGGAGGACTGATCAGACACTGAAGGTGGATTCCAGATGTTGTGGACTCCATGTGTCTGGTCTGTTAAATGACCGTCTTCTCCAAGTGATGCTTGGCGTGTCCCTTCAAAAATACATTTATACAGCCCCTTTATAATGTCTCCACACAGCCACAGATAGGAAATACTATATATAATGTAATATAATATATCATAATAACCTGCAAGGTCCTCATTTATTTTATTTCTATATTCAAATATTAATGGATATGATGATGATAATTACTTTTGATTTGTCCAGTTCATAAGTCAAAGGTGCCGTAAATTCAGTCGCACGACTTTGGATTTTGGATGAAAATGTATTTGGCACCGCAACTTTTCGGTGATGGAAGAAAGCTGATCTCATTACCTGTATAATGATAGATGCACCACAGCCCCCCCATCAGGCTGACACCCATCACAAAGGCAGCGAAGATAATCCCCATCACTGGTCCTGTCTGCACCACAGAACCTAGAAACAGTGGGGAGGGAGTGTGACGGTACATTAAATAGCCTCACACTGACGTTGAACAATGACCAAATAAATGATACTCACTGCTGTGCTCTGGGTCTGGACTGGCCACTGGGGAGACACTCAGTCTCTTGGTTCTTTGGCCAGCAGGGGGCCTCAGCAGTTTGGGTGCCAGTGAGCTGATAGGCTGGGTGACCACCATGGGCCTGGAGAGGTTTCTGATCTCACACTGAGAGGGAAACACAGGAGAAGGCCTACATGTTAGTTGTGCTGTCAACCACCTTGTTGTGCTACGATACCAGCAGGTGAACATGAGCGTTGCATTTGGCTGGATGCTTTACTCTGCCTTTGTTTAGTGCGTTAGTGTGTTAGTTGTTTCTGTACCTGACGTCTGGGTGATCTAGATACAAGTGGAGGGATACGTATCCCGCCTCGACAGCCATCCTTTACTGTTTCCTTCACAGGTTCCCCTCTGGTCGAGTCAGACACACACAGGTGAAGGCTGCAGTGGAGGAACTGTATAGAGTCATTATAAAGTGGCCGCAGGATGAAACTAAATCTCAAGGGTTGTATCTCCTCTGCTCCAATACTTGAGCTGAACTTTCTCATCCTCGCTGGTCTTCTTTCAGCTTTGTGCCGGAGTGAGACGTCTCCATCTCTGCCATACGTTCTACCTCTTTCCAGTCCCTCCATGTCTTCCTTTTCCTCTTCCAGCTCGCCAGCAACTTCAGCTTCTTCTTCCTTTTCATCTTGTGCATCAAGGGTCAGGGAAGGGTCTGAGGAACAGCCGTCTTTGATGACAGTCCAGAAACGAGGCTTTTTCGGATCTGACAGAGGAGAGACTACGCACGAGTTCACCTCCACGACATCTATGAAGGGCCCTTTGGCTGAAATCTGCAGTATGACAGACAGACGCAAACTGTAGTTAAATGTTTGGACAAGATGTATGATGTGAACAGGATCAAAGAAATGTAACGATGCACCATGAAGTTAGTCATTTCAGTTTTTACTCTGTTTCATTGAAGTGAGTGAGTGCAAGTGAGTATCTCATATCTCACACAACATCATCTGCAGTGATCGATAAAGCTCGAATGAAGTACCAATGATTTTCTTGACTTTGAAGAATTTGGCGTTTGGTGATGAACACTGTCGTCAAAATGGGAAATAAGCACAGAAAATCTACTGTACGACACACACACACACAGACCTCAGCATAGACACGGTGGTCCGCTGTTATGACACAGGGGCCGACCCGTCCCTGCTTGTAGCTCTCAGTGACAAAAAGCTTCAAAAGAAGAGCAGGCCCCGATCTGTGCCTGGGTATCGGTAGGTGGCCCAGTCCTGGATCAGGCCCCGGATCCTCGGGTGCCCAGGGGACCAGCCCGGCCGGAGGAGTGTTTACATTAGCATCGTCACCATCTGCAGGGCTGGGGAGGGTGGGAACTGCAGCCAAACAGGTGAACTGAGAGAAGAAACAGAACATTACAGGTTGAAATACTGAATGAATAAAGAAGAATTAAGACATACACGCATGCGTATACACAGATAGCTTACATGTATTCCAAGTGGACTTTTGGACTTCTTTTCTGTCTCATTGAGCATCAAAATGGTCTGAGGCAAGTCTCTCCACAATAACACCTGTACCGAGCGGAGGAAGAAGAGGGAAACAGAATGATGTACTGTATTATTAAAGATGTACTGAGGATTACAGGTTGAGAACAACAACCTCTATTGATGCTCAGTTTGAGGTGCACCGCTGTTTTCTGTTGACATGCTTCCCCTTGCAAACAGCATTCACAAATATATTCATTTTCATTTTACGCTGATGACACCCAGCTGTATGAAGAGATTATAGCAATCTTGTCACCTATGATGAACAACAATAAATCTGAGATCATATAATTCTGCACTCCAAACTCCACTCAGCTCATCCATATCTACTTTGGCAGTCATATAAAATAAAACATATTGACAGTTAGATCTTCTCTATCCTCTGCTAACCTCTTGTAACTCTGCCTATTCGTGTCAAAGTTTTCTCTTGATGGCAACTGGTGCAAAATGCAGTGGTTATTAATCGGGAATAAAAGCTGATTATTAGCATTAACACTATAGGCAAACAATCCTGGTTGCAAAAAAGTTGGGATGTTGAGTTAAACATAAATAAAACAGAAAGTGACACTTTCCTGTTTGGCATATACTCAATAGAAAACAGTACAAAGACAGTATCTTTAATGTTTGACCTCATCAGCTTCATTGATTTTTGTAAATATCTGCTTATTCTGAATTTGATGGCAGCAACATGTTTCAAACAAGTTGGGACAGGAGCAACAAAAGACTGTGAAAGTTGTGGACTGATCCAAAAACAGCTGTTTGGATCATTCCACAGGTAAACAGGTTCATTGGTAACATGTGATAGTATCATGATTGGGTATGAAAGGTTCATCCTGGAAAGACTCAGTCGTTCACAAGCGAGGATGGAGAGAGGTTCAACACTTTGTCAAACACATGATTGTATAAAGGAGATTAATACATGAGCTCAGGATCCTGTTTCTATTTACATTTTACGCCCCAACTTTTTTGGAATCCAAGTTGTATTTCATTCAGTGTTTTAACACATATACCTTCTGCCTCTGTTGTTTGTCACTTTACCACTTATCTGAAATCACGCCGCATCCTCCTTCCTTTCAATTTCCTGCCTCTGAAGCGAGATTTTCCTCTCACTTAATTTGCCTCTGTGCAGCATCCCATTTTTAGGCTTTAACTCAGCACTGTTCCGATCATGATGACCTAATACTCTTCTGTCTAGATTCTTCATCTCACCATGTTTTTATACTGCACTCCTCTGGGCTGTGCCAGGAGCAGACCCTCAGTCCCACAGGAAATGACTGGGAACACCAACAGGAAATGGCTCCCATTGGACTGAGCCTGGCACGTCGGGTCCTGCAGAGTCACGGCAGCCACTGGGACAGGCAGGCTCTGGAGGAGAGAACTGATGTCAGAGCACATAACTATCAAATTGAATAATCTTTCTGAATAACTGGAAACATGCGCACATAGTTGCTTAAACAATAACTACGAGTGGTAGAAATGATCATTCTGCATGCACATAATGACAATGCTAACATGTTGATGTTTAGCATTCACCATGTTTACCATCTTATTTTAGCAAGTTAAGATGCTACTATTTGTGTGGTGGTACACAAAGTACAGCTGAGGCTGATGGGAATACTAATGTTGCGGGAATTTGGTCGGAAAAACAAAGTATTGGACAAATTAAAATTTTGATCTAATGATGGTACCAGATGAAGGTCACCAAAATGATTACAGTTTATCCTGAGGGGGACATGGATGTACCAGATTTCATGGTAATCCATCCAATAGTTGTTGAGACTCAAAACCACAAATGTGAACCAGTGGCGCTTAAGTGCAAGTCAGCTAAGTCAGTAAGATTCATCCTCTGGAGGCCAAGAATGTCTGTATAAAACTTATAGCTAATAACTAAATTCCAATAGTTGCTGAGATATTTTGAGTCTGGACCAAAGTGGTGGACAGCCCAGCAGACAGACATTTCCCTTCATAGAGCCATGCCGCTTACGCAGAAAAAACTTCATATGAAATTGGACATCAACAACTACAATGACACCTTGGATTTAGCAAAGACATTCTCAAAACTCCTGTCATTACTATTTTCTTAAATAATCATAAATTATTTGTTGGCAATTTCAGGACAGTGCAACAAGCTGTAAACACAACATTGCAATATTATCAGAATATAAAGTGGATTTGTCACTTGCAAACACTTGCCTAATTACACATCTAGCTGACACTGAGCAACATTAGCATTCAGGGCTCTGTTTCTTTTTGCTGAAAACAAACTTGTGAGCTGTGAGAGTGAACTTAAATTGTTGTCGCTGGCTTCTCTCTTCATGAATTATTTCGTCAACCCTCCATCTAATACTGAGGTATGAAGACCTGCAGGACGTGTCGGTCCACGGTCACGCTGAGGCGTCCGTCCTCACACTGCACTGTGAAACTCTCTCGGCCTCTGCCTCCACCGTTCAGCCACTGCCTCAGCCTGCGCTCCTCGACCCAGGGAGGCCTCACAACCCAAGGATTCACCACTGGCACCATGTCTGTGTTACAGACAGAGAGGAGACACAGCGACAGCCGTGTGGACACATTAAATACTCACACTTACACTTCAATACCTTTCATTCAACATGTATGCATTGATGGAAATATTCTGCTTTCATTTCTCATCGCACATTTTAAAAGTGACACAGAAGATCAAGCAAATAATTCTACACATAAACGAAAACATTCAGGTGACTCACACAGTGATGGAAACAAGAGACACACAGGGGTCCTGACCTGTCCCGCCCCCGGCCAGCTGGATCACGAAGCGATTGGCCAGGTCAGCCTCGGTGTATGAGGTCACCTTGGTGTAGCCCCTCTCACTGGCCCACAGGAAAAGGTCAGATATGGAGGACAGGTCAGAGTTAAGTGTACTGGACAGGGTCAGGCCAGGCTCAGGTGGGTAGGGTGGAGATACACTGTTGGAGGACTTTGGAGAGAGAGAGAAGGCAGATACATAGACATTATGTTGGTCATTGAAGCACAATCAAGTAAATGACATAGATGAATATGACTTTTATTTTGATGACATGGTCATTTTTTACTGCAGCCTTAAAATTCTATCAACACATCTAAGCACAACAGCCTCACGGAAAATGCCCCAAATCATACTTGGCTGTCATCCTACTAACAATCTGATCAATCCACAGTTGCCTTCATGAAACACATGAGAAGATGTGAAATAAGCTTTTGAACAGTTGGGAGTTTTCTTCATTTTCCTAGTTTTCCAGAATCCAAAGTCATTTTCAAAAGCAACTGTGGTATACATTACATACAGTGCAACAGTGTGGCTCATTGATGCTTTTGTTAGTAGGATCAGTTGTTGGCTTTATCTTTAAAAAAACTCGTGCTGTATAAATGAGGTGACAACTTCAGATACAGATTCTTAAACCGGTATCTGGGAAAGTAAACAGAGATGGGGCCCTTACATGAACAGAGATATGACCCCGGACACCGTGAGCGGTAATGGCCCAATTGACTGGCACTGAGCTGCTGAGAATCAGCACAACCCTCTGGGCCCTTGAGTTGGCCACCAGGGGCACAAGAGAGACGATCACCTCCACTTGGAGAGAGCTGAAGGAGACGGAGAGAGAGAAGAAGAAAAACACCTGTTTGCTTGGCATCACAACAGCCATATATGCTCTTGCTAGGACTTTTCCAAGGCGGCGTGCTCTCACCCGCAGAGCCCCGAGCCCGCCGAATGCAGCTTGATCACGTGGACCTCAGAGCCGATCCCACCTGCTGGGGCGTCGGTGCAGCCCTGCACTTCCTGTTGCTGCAGGTCAGAGGTCATGTAGTTGTGAGACAGGAACATGGACTGCAGCTGGCAAACAGCAGGCAGGGTTGGATCTAGAAGACGAAGACAAAGCAAGAGGGGTTTTTTTGAAAGGGAAAATGAAAGTTTCACGAGATGTTTCTTCCTGACCTCAGCACAGTGTTATGTCTGCTGAGAACAGAGATGACTGATAACATAGTATGACCTGAATTTTAACCTGCACTACCAACCAGTACACAGATGTTTAGTTTACAGCAATAGTTTAAAAGTTTTGGAAATGCATTTGTTCACTTTCTTGTAGAAAGCTAGATGTTAAATCTAAGACTGTAGCCAACATTCAGTTAGCTTAGCTTAGCATAAAGACTGGAAACAGGGAGAAACAGCTGGTCTGGCTCTGTCCAAACAAAATCACTCAACCAACACCTCTAAAGCTCACTAGTAAACATGTTATATCACATTTTAATCCATACAAACAATGTGTGTGAAAATGAGAATTCCAATTTTTGTACTTCCGACCATGCCAGGCTAGCTGCTTCCACCTGTTCCCAGTCATTGTGCTAAGCTAAGCACAAGCTAGTTACACATTTATCCTCTTGTCAAGCTCTCCACAAGAAAGCAAATAAAAGTATTTCCCAATGTGTCAAACTATTACTATTAGTAAAACCTAAACTATTATTTTTTTTTTTGTTTTATTTGCACAGTTTTTCTATACATTCCTATATGCAACAAACTTAATAAGGGGTTGTAAAAACAGTCCCTTAAAATGATACACACAATCTCTACATCTAACAAAATTTGAACTTAACTATCACAGATTGCACGATGGCTGAATACGGTTTCTGATCAGTGTGATGTTTGGTTTCTCGGAGGCTCACCATCTCCCAGTGGGAGGTAGACCCGATTGCCGTGTGTGGTGTGTGTCAGAGAGGACAGGCTGCCATGGTGTTTCAGAGCCCAGCGGTGCAGAGCTCGTGGATGAAAAGGGAGCGAGTGCACCGTTTGCACGTGCAAATGAAGGCTAGGGGACTGTATGCTGGAGTTCGAGGACAACTGGCAGACAAGGAAAGAAGGTGAGGGAGTGTAAACACGCTATGTGCATAATACAGCATATAATTGAAATGTGCACTCAATCCAGTGAGAACTGGTATTGACATTGAGGATCACACATGACTCTTCTGCGCACTGACCTGCACCAGCACTGGGAGGTTGGGGGGCAGCCTCTCGGCCTCCAGCCACCAGGTGACTGGGAACTTGGAGCTGAGCAGCAGGTGGAGGGTTCTGAGAGGCGAGGGCGACGGAGACAAAGGCTTCAGCAGCACCGTCACCTGCAGACAGAAGAGGAAAGAGTCATCTCAAGTCTGCTGTGTCGATCTCTTTGGAAACCGAGAGCTCGTTACCTTGTTGTCGGGGCTGTTTGTCACTCTCCCCACTGCGACAACATGAGTTTCCTTGTTCCCGCGTTCTCGAGCAGCGCAGCCCGGACCGGCCTCAAACCTCTCCAGCAGCCCCCGAACAGGGTGCAGCTCCCCCACCGGAGCAGACAGGGAGCATCGCATTTCCACGCTCTGAGCTGAGGAGGAACAGCACATGCACGACTATGAAGTGTAATAAAATTGAAACCAGAGGTGCAGCCAGTATTCATCAATGTCAAATAACATGAGTTATGAGTGAGATCAGTGCTGCTTCTTCTACACGCTGGTCAAAAACCTCCAGGACTGCTGTTTTTGCTGAGCCAGGTCTCGAAACTCTCCCTCTGTGTTCTGCTTTCTTTCACTGTATCTCTCTCCTCCTCTCGATGATGTGTGGGTGACACAACAGACAGAGCGCATACTGAGCTTAAATCCCTGCCGGAGGGGACTGGAACACTTCCCAGAAGAAACTATGCAACAATTTTCAGTTTCACTCTGACACACAAAATGAAGACCTCTGACTTGTAGCTGCTTGAGCAGAGGAAATATCACATTTATTACTTTTAATGTCTTCACAACACAGCAATCGTTTTCGTTGGTCTAAAGTTAAATGGATGCAAAGTCCTAATGATGTTCTTACCTGTCGTTCTCCTCCAGAGCAGAAGGAGAGAGACAACAGTCCATCCAAGCCCTGACAGTGAAGGCATCATGAACGCTTCGCTGCTAGACTGACTTAATGTGATGACCCCTGTCGCAACATCCTAGTCAACAGAAATATGATCACACAGTAAAGACCTAATACACAAGCTTGTCTTCAGTGCTTTCTAAATCAGCCAAATCAATTCCATTTTAGACAAACAGACACAACTGAGTTACCACAGTTTGAACTGAGCATATTAAAGTTTAGGACTGACGGTCAAAATAAATGTGCACTTCACCTTGAGCTGTAGGAAATTGTTTCTGACACTTCATAGACAAAATGATTCATTACTTAATTTAGAAACGAATTGGCAGCTTAATCGATATTTAGAATAACTGTCGGTTTCAACTCTGCTCATCATGTTTTCTTTAACCAACCATCCACGTTTATGGCGAATTTACACCTGGAAATAAAAAGAAATCAATAGAAATATAAAAGCTCAGGACAAGTCAAAATCTTGACTGATGAAGTCGTAATTATGACATTGGATTAAAAAGTCAAACTTTTAATTTTAAAATTATAATAATTGTTGACAAAATGACGTGATATTATGTCAAACTTGTGAGATACAATTTTTAGAAATGGTAACCTAAAGCAGCATTATAAGGTCAAAATTAAAAACTCTGAGACATTAAGTCAGAGCTATTGGTTTAAAAAGTACAAATGATGAGACTGTAACTTCAACAATCTCGTAATTGTGACTTATCATTTTCATTATGATCATGGCTAACTTCATCTTTGACAGATTGATAATAAAAGTGAATGCGTTTTGTGTTTTGTTTTTTTACATCAGACTTTTCTAAAAGTCTGAGCCTTCTGAGAATCTGGGGACTCTCAACTTTGAGCAACAAGCAATAAATTAAAGAATATAATATTAAAACAGACTCCTCAATAATTCACGTATATCATAATCAAAGAGCAGGAAAATCATGTAATAAGCTGAATATTATAACTGCACAAGTCATCCACACATAAGAAAATATCATCTTCCAGCCACCTAACATAAAGTTTACAATGTGCTGATTACATTCTTGTGATATATGTGTGCATTATTCCCCAAAAGATTTGAAAGCCAGCTGACAGTTGTCATGTCTAGAGTTCGTTTCAGGATTCCTGGACGTCTGAAGCAAACATTTCCTGGACTGAAGATGAAAGTTGAACTCACCTGCGGCGCTGCACGGAGGGTCTGCTGATCCAGCTGTTGCACCACTGTGTTCACAACCCAACACACGCCCCCCTCATTTCCTAAACACACAAAAACCACGCACTCACACACACCCTCCACATCTGCAACCACGCAAAATCTTCAACTCCCAGCCGTCTGTTGACTCAGGCATCTTCACCCAGCTGAGGTGCCACTTTCTCAGTGGAAATTCATTCTGCACACAGAGAGAGGCTGAAGGGGAAACAAGTTGTAAAGAGACAATTAAAGGGTCAATGGGAGGGACTGTGGGATGGTGTGACAGAGTGGAGAGAGAGATGGCGAGGAGAGGAATAAAAGGCTCTGAAAACGTCTCCGAGCATAGATGGTAACAGGAAGGAGGGCTGCAGGGAGAGAAGGAGGGAGGAGGAGGAGAGGTGGGAGGGATGGAGGAGGAGAAGGAGGGAGGAGGTGGAGAAGTGGGAGGGATGGAGGAGGAGAAGGGTGGACCTCAGGTTTGACTGGCAGGTACAGTGTAAACAGGGGCAACACACACCCACAAACAACACACACACACACACACACACACACACATTTTGTCCTTTCTTATACTCTGAGACATTAATGACATGATTCATATGCTCCATTCTTCTGATGTTGCATGTTTTCTCCATTTAGTTCAACATTCAGCAGCAGACATTCTTGACTCGATCAACATTTCCAAAGAAAACAGCGCTATGAGAAATAAATGAGGCCAATAAAAGCAAAGTTCACTGCTGTTCTGACTGTTTGCAACCAGATTCAGATTCACTTATCTCTCATGTCCAACACTGGCAGTGCTTTTTAGTTTCATCCATTTGTACAAACAAACTATTTGAGTTTGGATCCAGGACCTTTTTTTAAAATTAGCTGTCAATTATTTTTTAAAGGGGCACACTCAAATGTATATTTAATACATTAAATTGTGCACTACAGACTGCAATGGATGTATGAGCAAGAGGGTCAAAGGTCAAGCTGCAATGTTATTTTATGCATACTGCAAGGAACAGTACGTTCCTTATAAGGGTAGCGGCATAATGTACTAAAAGTGTAAAGGAAAAGTATGTGATTTAGAAGTGATTTGCAGTTTATGGGTCAACTGCCCACATTTGCGATCTTGAGCACTTAAGTGTGCAAAGGCAGGTAGTGGGCAAAAAACACCAAAACACACTGGATGCAAATTTTCCAAATGCCACTTGGAGTGTATCCCACAATTCACCATGGTCTGCCGCTCCACACCAGTCCAGCTGTTGGCAGTAATGTACATATAAGCTGGTTTTAGGACATTTAGGATTCAGCCTGAACATTATTATCATGTCCAAACACTACAAAGTTGTGGTTATCATGTAATATTAACAATTTCTTTTTGATGGGACTGATAAGAATAATATCACATATCTGAATAAAGATTGAATATCATATCCTTTTATTAATGATTCTAAGAAATTTTATTAGACAGAAACTACTCAAAATAATATCATGTCTCTTATTTATTGCTCATTTTTATTTGATCTATTTTCATTTTACTCGATTTGTTAGATTTGTTTTGGGTCTAGGCACATAGGACTATACATTGTACTGTGTATGATTCTGTATGTTATTACAAAAGTGATTTGATGCAACTAGAGCTCAATTCAGCTTTCTTAATTGCTTTTTAATGTTTTTACACAGTGTGTGTTTTGCACTCTTCTTCCACATGTCTACATTTCTTCTGTGTTCAGTTTCATTGCCATTAATAATTCCAGGAATGTTTTCAATGATGACCATTTCAGGACACCATTAACATTAACAGCTGGGACCTGGCCTGGCTCTGCATTAGTCTCTATTCAGAAGCATTTACTGGGCACCATCTACCCACTGGTGCCCAGAGATGGAAAATACTTCACCAAAGTGCTGCAAAGCCAGCTTGGCATTTTTAGTCCTCATATTACATTTTTACCAGTTTGTCAGACCTGCAAAAATCCATCTGAGCTTTTGTGAGTTTGGAGAACCAATGTGGACATCGGTTGGTGTGGTTTAAGGCCGAGTTCCCTGTCCTGGTGTCAGTGTGACCTGTAAACAAAATTACATGTACAGCTGTTTCCTTGCCAGAACGCACTTCATTTAATATGTTCAAAGAGAATTTGGAAACATCTATTCAGTCTCTCATCAGTCTAAGTTGGTAATCACAGCGTGAATTAGTATATCTTGGTTATTGTATCTGAAGGATAAGTCATGTCTAACTATGTGACAAAGAAAAATATCATCTAAGAAACATTTCCAGGTGTTTAACTTTGTCACCATTATCCGATAATGTAAAACATCTAATAGTCTTTCTGTCTTCCTCCTCCCAACATTAAAATGTCTTACAATAACAAACTATTATTCTAAGGTTAGGAGAAAAAAACATTCATTCTTTTCTCAGCTGCTTTGTGATAAGATGCTGCTCTCTCACCCCCTGTCACAGTCATCTTCCTCATCACTGACCTATTCTTTATTTTGGTGACTTGCTGTTGTTTTTTTGCTGTGGTTCAAATGTTGCCTCCAGAAGCTGCTAATGTCTGCCAGCCTGCAAATCAGAGAGGAAAGGAAATCCTGCCTCCGTCATCCCCTGTTATATAAATGCATAGAAATCAATTGCAAGTACCATTTTCTCAAACAATATTCTTATAGATGTAAACATACTCATTTTAAAGACATGGAAGGCTGGCTGCTGAATTTTCTGTAGATAAATACTAACAAGCATAAGAGTGTACAGCCACACTAGCAGCTCTGATAGAGGTTGTACTGTACTGTACACAGCTGTGATTTGACCTAAATGCTAACATGATCGTAATGACAATACTAAAATGTTGATGTTTAGCAGGTGTGGTTACGTTAGTTTAGCTAGCATGCTAACATAAAGTACAGCTGAGGACGATGGGGATGTAGACGTTTAGCAGGAGTTTGGTCATAATCTAAAGTGTTGGACAGATTAAAACCTGATGATGCCGCTACATGAGAAGTTGATGGATCACCAACGTTATTACAATTCATCCTAAAGTGGATCATAAATGTCTGTACCAAACCACATGGTGGCGTTAGAGGGAAAGTCACCAAAATCTGTAGGATTTGATGTAAAGGTAATGTGAAACCGTAGAGAAGATTTAAGTGTAATAGCAAGATGTAAAAAGGCTCAACATGGAACACACGACTTCTCCTTCTCCTCAGAACATAGCGATCAACTCAAAGTAAAACCTGCCAATGACAATAAATGATCAGTGCTTCTGTGTTGGGTTCACATCTTTACTGAGTCACAGTTCCAACACATTTCACCAGCAAATGACAGAGGAGGAAACACAGATGGGAACAAAACTATAAATCACAAAAAAGAACTAAATTTGTAAAAGCTTTTTTGTCATTGAAAAATGATTGTAGTTAAAAATCTGTGTTGTACAGACAGACAGTGGAAAGAGAAGACGATGAAGAGGTGTCCAATGTGAGATTGAGCACAGACACACAAAAACACCTGATTCCCCTCCCTCTCTGTTCAAATCCCCCATCTGCTCTGCTCTCCCATCAGGCAGCAGCAGCAGAATTTTCTCTTTCCTCTGGCTCCCCCATGTGTTAATGTAGAGGTGGTGCATGAATGTGGCCGACGTGGATACATTCTGGACTGAGGCAGGGACACCGTACACAGCGAAACACACACTTAGCAGCAACAAACAGCAGAGATAAAGGGACAAGAGACAAGAGTCAGAATAATCACTTTTCACTCTTTGACTCTGATTTTTTTAGGCTCTCTGAGCATTTCAGTACAAGATCCGATTCTTTTTTTTCTGCTTCAGTGTGTTGCCGGGCAGGACAGACAGCAGGATCCATCATCTCATCTTCCAATTGTTACATAATCTGGATTATTTTACGTTATCATCACGACTTCCTCCTCCTCTAAAAGCCACACGGTGTCACAGATCTGCCGACCGTCTGGACAGAGGTCAGCAGATCCGTGACACATGCTATCAGACTCTGCTGATCCTCATTCACACACACTCGGCCCAGTCAGTCCTTCAATCCCATCGCAAACACACACACACACAGACAGAGAGAAAGAGGACAGAGTGAGAGTGATCCTCGCCTCTCATCGCCACCAGGTTCCTCTCTCCCTGCACGGGACAGAGAGTCAGCCTTCACTTCTCAGTCTCATTTCAGAGTCTGTGGCTGGCAGTGGGCAGCTAATAACCCTGTGACCCCTGACCCTAGCACAGGTCAGAGACATAGTCAAAATCCTTGAAGTAGTCCTGTTCCTTGCGGGAGAGGGTGCGGCGCTCGCGGGGTGGCGTGAGGGCAGGAGCCTCAGCTGTGAACTCCACATCGAAGTTGCTGACATCTTCTTTGCCTCCGATGGTGGGGACGAACGGGGGCGGGACTTTCCTCTGAAGAAGCGCCTCCCAGTCCATAGCCTAAAAAACATTCACATTTAGTCTCCCATCAAGATGCACCAAGTTCACTTCACTAATTTAAGGATTAAAAATGAGACACTCACCCTGAAGAAAGGCTGTTTTTTGACATCTTCAGCATCCTTTTCTCCAGAGCCCAGACGTCGTTCGGGATTCCTTCTCAACAACTAGCAACCAAACAAAAAATAATCCATCATTTATACAGTATTCTTTGTTACCTAAATGATAAGTAGCTAAAAAGTACCAAGTACTGTCAAGTCTAAATTTGCATATTGAAAAAATGTATTTGAGTTTAGGTGAGTTGGGAGCAGGAAGTGACAGGAGAGCCTAACCCGTCTCATGATGCCGATGGCTTCGGTGGAGAGGAAGCGAGGGTAGCGCACTTCATCGTTCACTATGCTGTCGAAAACCTCCTCCTCATCGTCACCTGGGAACGGAGACTGAAAGGAACCGACACACATTATTTTGCGTTGCATTAAATATTATACCCCTGACGTTTGTCTTAAAGATGTCTTATCTCCATCTGCATCTCTGCTTTATGACAGAAAATGATATCAAAATAATTTTATGATTGATAAAAACTCCAAACAGACTATTTGTCATAGTTTCCATAAAGCTCATTTTCATGCTGTCCTGATATTTTACCACATGCTTGTTTTCTTTCCCTCTTTATCCAATAAAGCAAACATTTTCCAGATTTTTCACTATTCACTCTAAAGACTTTGGGCCCGATGTCCCTGAATATCTTACTGAAGATCAATTGTTCCGTTCCTGTTTTGAGCCGGAAAGCACCTTCCACTTTCTGCTGCAAGGGAATACTTTGACATTTTGGGAAATACTCATATTCACATTCTTGCAGATAGTTTGGTAAGTAGATCGATACCACTCTCATATCTGTCCGGTAAATATAATGCTACTAGCAGCTGCCAGTTGGCTTAGCTTAGCATAAAGACTGGAAATGGGGGGGAAATGGCCAGACAGGCTCTCTCCAAAGGTAACACCATGTGCCTACCAGCACCTCTAAAGATCACAAAATAATATGTTACATCTGATCTGTTAAATCCATACAGAAACCAACATGTAAAAAATATACACTTTTATGGGGGTGTGACTATTTCTTGGCTGGGACAAGTAACTACCTGGAGTCTCTGCTTGCTGGCTAAGAAATAGCTGGACACCACATAGAGATACGTAGAAGTGGTGGTTGGAACTGCTAGCTATGGACAGAACCAGGCTAGCTGTTTCCCCCCTGTGTCCAGTCTTTATGCTAAAGCTAAGCTAACTGGCTGCTGGCGGTAGTTTTGTACAGACATCAAAGTGGTATTGATCTTCTTCCCTAACTTTTGGCAAGTGGATAAGCGCATTTCCCAGAATGATAAAATGCTGCTTTAAATCAGTACAAGACATTACCAAAATCCAGGCTGCCAAATGTCTTGGCAATGATCTTATTTACAGTAATTACACTGAGGTCCGGAGACATAGATTAAGATGCATTATTCCATCGTTGATAGATATAATGAAAAATGAACTCTTACCTCACCAACCAACATCTCATAGACGAGTACTCCGAGCCCCCACCAGTCGACTGCTCTGGTGTATGACGTGTCTGTCAGCACCTCCGGGGCCAGAAACTCAGGGGTCCCACAGAACGTACTAGTCCTGTCTCCATAACCCATGCCTCAGTAAAGGAAAGAGGAAAGAAAAGAGATTTGAGAGGTGAAGACAGAGAATTATTGACTGTGGGAGTCATGAAGGACAAATCAGTGCTTGCCAAATAAATTAGGTAAAGTAACAAACCCAATTTCCCTTAATGTACGGATCTCTTCCTCATCATGATAAACAAATAATGGACACTCACCTTCTTTACAGAGCCCAAAGTCTGCTATCTTCACAAAACCATCTGTGTCGAGCAGCAGGTTGTCCAATTTAAGATCCCTGACAAAGTAAGGGCAGGGGATTTACGCTAAATACTGAGTGTTGTGAAAGGAGTGAGAGTGTGTATCCCAATTATTGAATACATGCTGTATGTGGAGGGAAAAGACTGAGACAATCCAAGGACTCACCGATACACAATTTTATGGTCATGAAGGAACTGCAGACCTAAGACCACACAAGCTGAGTAGAATCTGTCAGATAAACAATGGACACAAGACAGAATTGAACATACATGCTGCTACATATTGATGCTTCATACAATAATGGAGGCACAGACATAGACACATAGAACATGGAGCTTTCCAAGAAGGCGCACACATCCTGTTTCTTGTCTTTAACACACACACACACAGCGGAACTCACACAGCACGTGGCTCAGAAAAGACGTCGGCATGTATGTGCATCATGAGGTCCCCTCCTGCCGTGTACTCCATGACAAAACACACATGTTCTGGCGTCTGGAAACATGCAAACAGGTTGACCAGGAAGGGGTGGTGGGAGCCGTTGACGGTCTCAAAGATCCGCTTCTCACACATCAGACTGGAGACAGACAGAGGGGAGGGGAGGGGTGTGTGTGTATGAGACAGTAATTGCTGTACGAGGTGTAATTATGAGGTGAATGAGTTTTCTCGTGTAGCTGAGACTTGAGGTCGAGGTCACTGAGTGCTGTGTGGTAAAATGCAGTTACCTTTCCACTTCATCCCTTGCAACAATGTCTCCCTTCTTCAGGGCTTTGATGGCGTAAAGACTGCCTGTTCTTTTATACTCTGACAGCAACACCTAGAGAGATTTGTATTGTAGTTATTGTCAACAAATATGATTAGACCAAAACCAACAACGTTTGAGCCCATCTCTAAATAATTTATGACTTCCCTACCCTGCCTTTGTCACATTGACAGGTACCAAGATATTATGACAGAGTGAAGAAATGTTCAACAGTCTAAGATGTTGTCATAATATGAAATTATACGGAAGTCATTTCCAAGAAATAAAATTTGAACCTGCACTAGTTCATTTTTGGGTCACCTGGGACAGCGCACCTCCAGCAAATACAGAGTGACAACATTAGAATTTATTTAAGTCATGTTTCTCATCATTAGCTGAATGTAAGTCCAGTATTCACTCTCCACCAGCTCCTGAGAGAAACATCTGGCTCTTTAGCCGCTAAATGCTGCACTATGTTCACCAGCTAGTTGCTAACTTTGCCTGTCTGCAGTTTGGTGCTGCTGCGGACAAGGTTGATGAGAGCGGGAAAAAAAACATAAATCCAAAACAATGAACTGAAACAAACACACATTAAAAAAGCTTTATAGAGCTTAAAGGAAGTGCAGTTGAGTGAAAACACTCTGTGGGTTAGTTACTACAACTGTCAACTTTCAAATAACACAGTCATTTAATTCCTTGTTAATGTAAAAATATTCATTTGTGCAGTTTTAGATATTTGGCTATGATAATTCAATTTATGATAAAAGTGGAAAAAATTATAATGTTTTTCATTTAAATTTAATATTTACAGAATATACAGTATATCGAGGAAAGCCATAGAACTGTGTGAATAGACAGATGTGCCCTTTATATTAACGGAGTAACCTTTGTTCATCCTGCGAGGAAACAAGTTTGAGTACCTTCCCAAAGTGACCCCTGCCGAGCACTGCTACCAGCTTGAAGTCCTGCAGGCAAAGAGGGCCTCTGCTGAGTCTGAGAGAGAGATTACAGGAAGATTATAGGCTGTGCATGCAACATAACATGACATGACGTCATATTTGAATGTGCTTCATATGCTCAACAACACTGGAAAAACATGCCAAAGATCTACAGCATCCATGTTATTTTTTGCTATGAAAAATGCTAACACGGTTCAAAATGTGTCTGTTCTGTGTTTCAGCATCCAGCAGAGCTAAGTATTTCTCACTTGAGGCAACATATGCAGTAATCCACATTAATGATGACTTGGCTTTACTATCAGGTGTTAAAAAAAGAGGTTACAACACAGGACCATATTGTGTGTGGGGGCGTGTTTCTGGTGTCAAGCTGTGTCGGCCATATTGCAAAAAGATATGCTCAGGTGTGGTTTCTATGTGCATGTGTGTGTGTGAGTGAGTGAGACAGGTCCCTGTGTGTTCGTGCACCTGCGTAAAGAGTTCTGGGACAGTGATCTGGTTGGCTGCTCGTGAACAGGGACCTCCGGCGTGGACGGGGGCTCAATGACCGGCGTCTGTTCCTGTGAAACACCACAGAGAAGAAAGAGGAGGAGGAGAAGGGAGGGGAAAAGTGGAAACACCAGGAAAAAGAAGACACATAGAGTATAAAGATGGAAAATGACAGAAAGGGAGTGAGAGAAAACAAGGGAGAAATGGGGAGAAAATGATTACTAACATCTGTAACGACCTTCATTCACAGCGTACAAACAGACAGACAGTTATTGAAGCTCATCCTGCCCGGTTGCCAGATCCCCTGCTGGCCGACAGCCTCACTCCTCCCCTCTTCCTGTCCTCTCCACTCCTTCCTCACTGCTAATTAGTTCTCTAAAAAACATCAGAGTAATTAATCCCATAATACTTCAACCCGGTTGAACACACCATCTGCCACAGGCCCTCTCTGACTCTCTCTGCGCTTGTCTAATTCTGCGTCTGTCTGCTGCTCTGGTCTGTAAAATTCAAATTTGAGTTATTGGCATGACCAGAATTAAAAACTATTTTCCCAAAGCATGTTGTACAAGGTCCACAATGTGAGAAAATGCAAGAAAAGACATCTTAAACTAAATAAAAGAATATATATGTATTCAATCTTTCTTACTTTATTATTATATAATATTAATTCAAAAAATTCTTGAAATTTATTTGTGGGGTGCCTCATGGTTCTGTGTTAGGCCCAGCATTTATTTTGTTATTGTAAGAATTTTAAAAAACTTTTGGATGCTGTGGAACAGCTGGTTTGATTTTAACAAACTATTAAGCAAGACTTAATTTATCTCTTACGTAACAAATGTAGAAAGTAAAATTATGTGTGTCACTTTTAGGAGTGATTATAGATAATAAATTATTCTGGAAATCACATCTAAATTGTCATGGTGTAGATGTCAAAAAATGTTGTAAAACTATAACATTAAGGAAGTATATATGCGTAAAGGAAAGCACATACAAAACAAACACAAATCCCATTTTCAACTTCAAAAACTTAAACAAAACTACGTATCAAGAACCAATTAATCGACTGTTTATTAAATTAGGGGCTCTAAAATAAAAGAGATATGGTGGATTCTATGTATCCAAAAGTTGTTTAAAATGTGAGAATGTAAATATGATTTGAAGAAAATACGCATGTGCAAGAAACAAAGGACTAAGGTAAAAAAAAAAATCATTAAAGTGAGAAACTGAAAATTTATTAGCACACTTTTAAATTTAAAAAATAATCTAATGGACAAATACAAAAAGTATTATCAGAATGGCACAGTACAGTGTAAAATTATGTCTAATGTTCTAAGAAATGTTTTGTAAAAAGATTAGCAGCAATAAGATGTCTCTTCATCCTACACCTTTAGGTCTGTAGAATAAAAATCTCAATGTTGGGAGTAATTGTAATTTTATTTTCTGTCACAATTACACCCATCTTTAGATTCCCTCCTCCCCTCTTCTTTCTCTCCCTAGTGCTTCGTCTCTTCATGGTTCTCTTCATGCCACCTCTCTGTCCCTCACTCACGCATTATCGCCCTCTGCAGATTGTGTTCCTCACTCTGGGATACTAACCCGGATTTGGCCATGATCAAATTAAAGCTCCCCTCCATCCAATTATGTCTCATTAAAGCTGTCTCCCTGAGTTTTCAGTTGTCCATTTCTCTAATTATTCATCCTCTCCTTTCTCTCTCCTGTCAGGCCCTCTTAGATTTCACTGCAGCACACAGGGCAGCAGCCTATGAGTAGAGCTCTGTTCCCAAGCCAAAGGCTGCAGGTAGGAAGTGAGCGAAACAGTAACATGATAGTGTAAAGATGCCCATCTTTCCCTCTGTCTGCCTCCCTTCCTCTTTGGCCTCCATCCCTGTCACTCACCAAGGGAGCAGGGGCGTCCACCACATCTCTCCTGATTTCAGCTTGGGGAGGAGAGTCGCTGTCCAGATTCAGCTTCTCCACTGAGATTTCTCTGTAGTGCACACACACACACACACACACACACACAAAGTAAAGAAAACACATTTGAAACTACCTCAACACTGTGGAGGAAAACAATTAATGTATGAAAAAGGAATTGAATGCTTCATCAACAATAAGCATAATTGCAGTTGAGCACTTTGCCAAGAGGTCAAGGTTTTAAAAGCTAGAGGCAACTTGATTTGATTGCAGACATTCAGGCTATTGAATCAAAGTTTTCAGATTGGCACTGAGTAGTTTCTCTCTTCAGGGTTGTGGACTTCATTCATGAGGTTCATTGATTTAGTA
Source organism: Holacanthus passer (assembly GCA_025331565.1). Taxonomy (NCBI): domain Eukaryota; kingdom Metazoa; phylum Chordata; class Actinopteri; family Pomacanthidae; genus Holacanthus; species Holacanthus passer. The sequence continues at coordinate 39,314 of JAFREQ010000159.1, forward strand.
ACAAACATGAATGAATGCAAACCTGAAGCAAATATATCTCTTAATCACTGAATTATGAAAAAAAGTAAAAGCACACATTAAAAAGTACTGTTAATTTAAACCAAATTATAGACATAATCATTCAATAATTGATCAAAACTGGTCAAAACATTTATGAATTAAATGTTTATCATGAAGTTTCATCTAGAAATGAAATGGCTAAAAAAAAAGAAGCGTTAGAAGTTGGCTACTCTTTTAAATATGTTTTGGCATTTCTGCTTTATTTAGATAGTGACAAACAGAGAGAGACAGAAAGGCAGTGGAGAGAGAGAGGGGAGATAAGATGCAGCAAAGGGCCTGGACCTGCTACGGTAAGGACTTGATACATGGTACGTGCCCTACCAAGTGAACTACCACTGCACCCCAAAGTCGACAATTTTTAGCACCTAACTTTAGAGTGTGCTGCTGTTCTAAAAAAATCCTTGCATTTTCAAGCATTTGTTTTGCAGAGTAGCAGGCACTCTCTGGTTACATACCCTGTGCTGTGTGTCAGTGTGTTGCTTGTGAAACTGGGTGTGTAGGCAGGTGTGTTGTTTCCACTGGGGATGGCATTCCTCAGCAGGCGGACCCACGTAGCGATGTCCACATTCATCTGACGAGCACGCAGGAAGGCTTTACCTGAGACACACAGTGGAATATAACTGGATATGTGAGAGGTAAAACATTAACACTGCTATTTTTACTATGTCTCATTACTGGCTGTATTTAGGAAAAAAAAAAAAAAAAAAGAGTATCCATTCATGCTAACTTCAGCATCTGATGGAGTAAGGTCTCCTGCGGCTTTAATGGCGTGAGACAGCTGAGCTGTTGCATGACCTGGGTTTGCATTTCCTGTAAATGTTTATAATCCCATTTCCAGAAAATACCAGAAGCCATTAACACTTTATCTGCAGCAGCACGTGAGTAAACTACTCTGTCAGAGGCCCATCAGGCTTGAAATCATTCAGAATCTCAAACAAAAATTAGAAAGGATATGTTTGCATAGTAGAAATATGATTTCACTTAAAATACGTGTTGGCAATCTATTCATTCAGCTTTAAAAGGATGTGCTACAAATTCTACACATGAAGTTCAATTTACTTGGCACTGTAATACTCATATAATGTCTACTGTGGCCGTACCAAGAGCCCTCAAAAGTTTCAAAAAGTAATCCCAATGATGTCATAGTGATGTCATCAGGGTTACCAGGCTTAGAGACAACACATTTAAAACAGACAGTCTGCATTACAAACTGGAGGTGTGGTGTTTGAAAGACAGGGGTGTTCATGAAGTATAGATGAAAGATGCTATGCAGTTGCATTATGGGACATTTAGGATTCAGTGTTTTTGGAGCTTGAGCCATACTATAGACTAAAAGCCATGATATCTCTGCTTCTGCTGCCTCTATTTTGACCACTCTTTCTAATACTGTCTCCTGTAGGGTTCCCCAATGTTATGGATGTCCAATACTAAAAATCACTGGAGTACCTCTTTAAGATCATAGTGTATTTTTCTCAAATCCATTAACTCATCCAAAATGAATCAGGCCAGCAGGATCCCTACTGACACTCAGGACTCCTAAAACAAATTCGCCAGTAAATTAAAAAACTTGAGTGGTTTCCATAAGTTTTTGTTCTTTTATGAGTGATGGCATACTCCATATTTCGGTTCAGTGGCAATGTGTGTACACTTGAACATACCGTGCTGTTTCGAGAAGACTTTCTTCTGCCTCTGTAGTCTTCCGCCTCTCTCTATTACCGGGTTGAAGAAAGTCACCTAAAAAAAAAAAACCCAATATATTAAAACAAATGAAAACTATCCAAGTCAAAAACAGACCGACTATGTGTTTGTGGTACCTGTGTATTATGTTACTGTGTCCCGTGCAAATATAGAAGTTGCGTAAGCCAACATTTATTCAATTCTATCTGTCTCATGCATGTGTCATGAGCATAAAGTTGATGAATGCAGCTTTTGCTGGGTTATATGTTCTGTGTGTGTGTGTGTGTGTGTGTGTGTGTTTATTGCTTTTGCAAGTGGCCTGTACCTCAGCCAGTAGCAGCCCCTGTGGCTCCAGTTCCAGCTGGACTCTGTGTCTTTGGTTGTCCAGGAACTCTTCCAGCTTCAGGTACTTCAGTGCGCACAGGGAGCGGTAATCTCTCCAGTACACTGCAATCTCCATCTCCCTGGACTAACCACACAACACAAACACCAGGGATGTCACATGAAGGTCTGAATGCTGGTCCAGCGTCAATTTTTTAAGATTTTTTTAGAACTAAAAGTCTGTATGTCTCTTTCAGAATTACAATTTCAGATACAGGAACCTAAAAGAACCTCTATGATTAGAAATTCTGTATATTGAGGGCTTATTATCTAATTTGACCTTAAAAATGCAGGAATTTGTTTTGAATAATAAAAATAGATGAAAATGTAATTTTAGAAATACCACTTGAAGCTTAACCAGCATGCAGTCTAAAGTTAGAATCCTTAAGATTTTGATATCAAACCCCATTTTTGATTTGAGTATTCATTTTCAGTAGTTTTCATTTTTGATATTTTGTTGAAAGTAGATCATATTTCAATTTTGCACAGATCAATGACAGAAAAAGGAGCAATAGGTAACCAACTCTACTGTGCACTGCCGTCTTTTTGCAGTAGAAAACACACACTTTTGGGTATGTAGGGGACATAAATCTGTGATCAGCTCAATTAAAAACCTCCAGTATTTTTTTGTGAAAGTTGGTTAAAAAAAGAAGTGAGGATGAATGTATATTGCTTTAGAGAATAGTGCAATGATACCAAAGTGAAAGTTAGGATGAATGACACTGTAACAGACTCATAGTGGGCTGTGTCTTACTCTCTCCAGCTCTACAGTGAAGGTCTGGTCCCAGGCCTGCTCTCCAACTGTTCTCCAAACTGACTGACCCACGACTGTGTTCTCCAGCTTCAGCACTGCGCTCACCTCCGCTGCAAAACATACACACACAGTCTTTGCTTTTCCCAATAACAACACTGACCAGGTCAATCCAGAGCTACAGTCATTTATTGATTTCAACTGTGGAATTCATTTGAGCCAAAGAGAGATGTGTGAGAGAAGGAAAACAGGGATTTTTAAAAAATCATTGGACCTGAATAATCCAAAAGGTTTCAAATATCAGAAATGCGCTTCTTTATGGTTAAAAGGTTGGTTGCATGAAATTATTTGTTTAAATGAGATAAAAGTTAAAATGTCTGATTTAGATTTGTTTAGTACATTTAAAAGGTACCTGTTCAAAATAAGAAGAAAGAACACTTACTGGAGAGCTCCTCGTTCTTGCCAGGAATCTTGAGGCTCATGCTGCTGGTGCTGCGACTGTAGAGGCCACTCAGTTTGAAGGAGGAGCGTCCATCTCCCGGAGAGTGAGAGGGAAGAACCACCGGGGTCCCTCTGCTCCGCCCAGGGACGACCTCCAGCAGCCCTACACAGCCCAGAAGACGCACCTGAAGAGTACCTGGAAGGAAAGAAAAGTCTCTTTAAGAAAAATGAGCTTAATTCAGAAAGATCAGTGCATGAAAAAGAATGAAAATGCATGGCACAGCTCCTGAAAAGTGACAATGAACTAGAAATTAGAAAGAAAAATATCTAATTCAATATTTCCACTGTTCAGTTTCTGTGAGTACCTGTGAGTGGTGACGGTTTGCTCAGGGTGCTGTATTGGTTATGAACATAGGGGGTGCTGTGGCGGGAGCTGAAGGCTGAGGAGGAGGCCAGCACCAGCTCCTCCTTGATGAGACAGGCCTTGGGATGATCCTCAGGGAGCTCCAGCAGCCTCTGCTCCAGAGAGCACCTGAGCAGGTCCAGTCGCTGGGAGGACTCGCTCAGACCACACTGAGCCTGCAGACATAAAAGGGTTTCTCCTGAGTGTGTTTTCTTTCTTTCTATCTTTTTTTATTAAATAAAAATGCATTGATCTTGGTGGGGAAATAAGGTTATTGCAGCAATAATACTTGTAATGAAAAGGAAACACTTAAATAAATTGAGAAATAAAATTGTATAATTCATAATAAAATCATTAATGTGTGGTATTTAATTATGGGCATATAAGCACATAGACTGTTCATGTGGGAAAAATGGGGAACATTCTGTTCTACCTACAGGCCAAGAACTGAGTATTTATAGGAAAAGTTCAACATTTTAGGAAATGCACTTTTTTACTTTCCCACTGACAGGTAGATGAGAAGATCAACACCATTTTTATGTCTGTACATTAAATACACAGCTACAGTCAACAACAAGTTAGTAGCTCACTACAAAGCCTGACCTTTGGAGCCAGGCTAGCTGTTCCCTGTTTCCAGTCTAGTCATGCTAACTGGATGCTGGCTGTAGCTTCATATTCAACATTAACAGATGAAAGTGGTGCAAATGCTCTCATTTAACTTTGAGCAAAATGTGATTAAGTGGATTTCCTAAATGTCCGTTAATACATATAATATATATAATACATAAACATGAGATTATGCATGAATTAAATAAATACATGAGATTATGGAATCATTACAAAAACATAAAAAATATAACAACACATGAAACTGATAAAGAAAATGTGTAAATTAGTCTATGTGCAGTGCTTTACAATGTTGAGAAGCATTTATCAGAACATAACTGATACTACACTGGAACAGCAGATTATGCTTTAAACCAGTTCATCTCCTGTGGGCTCTCTGACCTCAGCCATGGCCTTCTTGTCTTGGACCTTTCCTGCACCCAGCAGTCGCAGCATGTTCTTGGCCCCCTCGGCCATGGCGTGCTCCACGCGGTAGTGATGCCACAGCTCTTCCACACGCAGCTCCACCCCAAACAGGTCTGGCTTACCTGGGACACAGCTTTCAGGTTTAGTCAACAGCAGATGAACAGCAGGTACAGATAATACAGTATGTTGACCACCGGCACAGTGCGAGAATTGACTTTAAATCAGATCAGGTGTTTGGCAACAGATGTCAGATGATGATTTTTACTGGGAGGAGAATTTATTGTCTCTTCAGCTGCTAAATGCTCCACTATATTCACCAGCTACTTGCTGACTGTATCTGTCCTTAATTTGGTGCTGGGCAGCTAGTGTACAATGAGTTTTAAGAGCTTTTTTCTTCAAAAAAATGTTTGGCTGTGGATGAAAACAATGCTCGCTCAATTTCTCTTTCATCCCAACTGTCACTCTTTCAGCTTATAAACACTGCATATTTTATGAGGGGTAGTAATGGATCAATTCTTGCTTCAGAACTTCACAGTGTAAAGTCTTCCAGTCAAATGCACACACACATTGCCCATTACAGCCCTCTCACTGACTCAGGTTAGAGCCTTATTGATGTTCCTGCATCCCCTTGATGTTGCCCAACAACTAAAAGCCATGCCTCATTTAACAGAGGTTAGAGAGGAGGCAGGACAGATGCGGGGAGCCAGGAAGGGAGTGAGACTGAAAGGACTGAGTCAGAGATGACGACAGGGTGAAGTGGAGGGAAGGAAGGAGTCAGAGATGAAAGAGAGAATAAGCAAGGAAGGAAAAAAAGAGCAGCAGAAAGAGCAACAGTGATCCTGGAAAGGACAGTGAGCTGACTGATTTAGGGACAAGCCACTAATGAGAATCTGTTGTCTCTCCATTCTCCTTTATCTTACCCCACATGATATCACTTCAGGCCCGCATTTTACAGCTGCTATAATCAATATTTTTATATGACCAATGGATCACATGACTTCTTGTTTATGACAGGAGTCACTTACGCTACAGAATTATCATCTGAGTCTGTTTCATTGTGAGAGTACGAATACATATATCAATATAAATAATAATAGGTACATTGGTTGTCCTCAGACTGCTCTGTGGCCTGCATGGCCTTTCGGATCTGCATGCGAATGATGTCGATCTTTGTCTTGCTGTCCTGCAGCATTTGCTGAGCTGTCTGGAGGAGCTTCTTGTCCTGTGGAGAGACATGAAAAAAACAGGAGGAGATCAGGGAGAGAGTACAACAGCACAGACTAAAAATATTAGTGGATAGTAAAGTGAATGTAGTGAAGAAGAGTTATGGCTGACGGTTGAGCCAGATGAATACCTTGGTACCTCCATTGGCATAGATTGGGATCATGTTCTCTGCTCCCTGTTTGACCTTCAGCTCAATGTTTAGCTGCCGCTCCAAAGCTGCGATGCGGTGCTGGTTGGCTGACGGCCGATTGACCGACCCTGGAGACTTAGGGGCATCTGGGCAAGAGGAGTGGTTGGATGGTAAGAGGTTAGGTTACTGTTCATTCCTTGTTGGTGTGTCATGTCTAGACTATTTCTGGATGGATTGCCATTAAATTTGGGACACACATTCATGCCGCCCTCAGAATAATTTGTAATAAGTTTCCATAACATCATCAGTCCATTAGTCAATTTGTCCAAAACTTTGCTTTATTACCACATTCCTACAAAACTAATGACATTGTCAGCCTCAGCTGTACTTTCGTGCTAATTAGCAAATGTTATGATGTGAACACACTAAACTAAGATGGTGAATATGGTAAACATTATACCTGCTAAATCAGCATCTTAGTATTGTCATTGTGTGTATGTTTAATGCTAAAGTTAGTATTTAGCTCAAGATTTGGGTGTAGACTGTTGTTTAAGTCCCAGTGTTTTCCACAAGGATGATCACACTATCAATTAAGAGTTTCAAGACAGACTCTACTGGCAACTGCGAAGCCATGGTATGAGAGTATCGGTTTGACTACGGGTTTTCCCCCTGTAGGTTTCTCAATAAACTGAAACAAATGTCTGTCTAGAAGGTAGGAAATCAAACAAAAAAACTCATATGACCACTGCTGTTAAAGTCTATGTGATGTGTAGTAATGAGAAAAACTGCAAAACCACTGGTATGACCTTCTGGAATAAACTAACAAATAGATTATTTCACATAATATAGTACTGGAACATGTATGTAATGCTGATGGTGGTATGAGCGGGGTAATAACTAAGTCTGTAGCTATAAGGGCAACTGGCATATCCCACAGTGGCACAGAAGCTTCTGAACCACTTCTCCATGGTGGATACTGTACCTTTGTTGTCGTCAGGGCCCTTGACAACGATGTGTGCGTCCAGCTCCTGCAGCTGAGCGTGGAGGGACTCCAGCTTGCGCTTGGAGCTGCGGAGCTGCGAGTCCACCTGCTGGGCATTCCTCTTGTCAGTGGTGGCCCTGCGCAGATTCTCAGCGCCCTCCTTGATCTTCAGCTCCTTGCGGATCTCCCTGCGGATCCTCTCGCGGTGCTCATCCAGGCGCTGCTGAATGCTGGAGTCAGAGAAGTCAGAGTTTTGGTCCAGACCAAGCTGCTGGAGCACTGACAGCCCGCCTGGATCACCCTGAAGAGGGAGAAAAGATGGTTAAGAAGAAGTCACAAAGGAAGAAGGAGGTAGTGGCAGAAAAAGAGAGGGAGGAGGCATCGTGGTGTGTGCAGAAAACGGTACAAATGCAGAAAAAGAAAGTTAAACTATATTTAGCCAACTGTGCATGAGGGGGATTATTCAACTTGAGTTGAAAGAGAAACCGATTCAAAAGGTGACATCTCCAGCTGAGAGCTGCTGAGCCGAGGTTACGACAGACAAAGCCGGTAACATTCACCCTGCACAGTTCTAACGAAGTGGAGCACTGAGGGATGAAAGGAGGTGAAAACAGCAACTGAGTGTTGAGTGAATCCTCAACATGCGAAACCTGCCGAGCTGAGACTGCGAGGAAGCATCAAAGCAGAGGTAGCGCTTAAGTGCGTAAAGAGCTGAGTGCTCACATCAGCTCTCCTACTGATCGACACTAACCAGATTACAGAAGATTAGAACAGCATTAATACGAAGACGAATAGACGAAAATCAATCAGTGCCGTGTCTGCTTCTGGATGGGTCACAAGTAAACATACACATGAAGAGTACACATGTATAGACACACATAAAATATAGATGCGTAAACACAATCACACAAACTTGCGTTTATGTGGTTCTCACCCAAAACACCCAGATGTATTTAACAAGGAGTAGATCGGTTTAAACTGATTTTCACCTGGATTTCATGTCTCCACACACAGTTGTTGTGATTTCTAAGATCACCTGTAGTTTAAAGTGAACAACAAATACAACTCTGAAATGCTTCCATTAACAGAAGTGAAGAAAAAAAAAACATACAACATGCAGCTACTGATTATGAAATTATAATGATTATTCACACTTATTGTTTCCCTTATGTACTTAAAATTGTGATCACCAAAAAAGAAATTTAAATTTGAATAATTTTCTGTAATGACAGCCTCCCCTACATTAGTTTCAACTGACAATGTCAAATCTCTAGTTTTATTAGTGCAATATCTGTGTGGGTGATCAGATAAAAATTGTTATCGATCTCATTTTGGCTCCAGCTGCTATCACAGGCAGTTACGCAACTTCAGACTCAATGCTGTTAGCAGTACTTTTTGCTGTTTGCCCATCTGTGACTTCAGCACTCCCTGCTTTACTTTGTGATTCTGTACATTAACTCCATGTCGTGATTCGAATCACAGAGTAACGTATGGACAACAGGGATTAGAGGACGACCTGTTGTTGTGAGTTTTGACAGACAACTCATGCTAGCTGGACCTGCTCCTTTGTATGATGTGGGACAAGTGTGGCCTGTTCTTTGAACTTCTTTTAAACTGTGCCACCTTAGCAAGACTCAAGACTTAGCTTCTAGACTCACATGTTAAACAGTCCAAACCACAATGGCATTGCAGCCACTGATTCTGTTGACTTGATTTGGCAGATTTCACCTCAATAAATTAGCATATTGTGAGAATATAATTTGTAATCAACACAAAAAATACTCTACAAATAACTCTGAGTGTGTGGGAGCTTCCTATGACTCAGAAGGTGTTCATATAACATGACTGAAAAGGAGCATTGCATGGGAATATTAAATTTAGGAAACTAGACTAACTAGCTTCTACTTTCCGAGTGGAATACAAATGCAATGATGGGTCCTGCCAAATGTTAGTACTTATGGTATAACACCTTAAGTGCTGGCCTTCAAATGTCAATCAACTGCTGTTAATATTTTGAAAAACATAAACAAATAGAGGAAAATCACAACATTTACACTTACATTATTGAATATATTTCACAAAAAATGAGATCTCAAAGTTTAATTTGACTTTAAAATCCAATTTATATTCACATTAAATATGAATTAATTAGTAAATAAAAAAACAACAAAACGTTCAAAAAATCTAACCCTAAAATATTCAAATAAAATGATATGATATGAAAAAAAAATTACTGATACAATGTTAACCTGCAGATGAGGTCCTCATTGAACACCAAATTGGGGACAAAATAATGTGAACAACACAAACCCCAACACCACCACCACCACCACCACCACAAAGGTCTAAAAATACTGCAGGCAAGTCAGCGCCTCTCTGAGAGAGTCTTACCATATACAATATACTATATGTTGCATTAAACAGTTCATGTTATTGTGTCCATCCACTGTATATGTTTCCATGCACAGAGAACAGCACATATTCTTCACAAACCTATTGATAAGGGGCTTGAAAGCCTGGAGATGCCATGCATTCATTAAATGTTGTGACATTAGATCTCAACAGATCACACACACGCACACACACTCAGACACTGAGGACTGCCCCCTCCCCTCTGTCAGAGTATAATGACGGGCTGCTCAGGGGCTTTCACTGCACCATGCAGCCAGCCATCCAGCTTAGCAGATCTGATTACAACTTCTTAGGTCTCTGTGTCCATCCAGCCACAGGCAGGCTGGAGCTACAGCTCTGCTCTCGTTAAAGCCATAATCCATCTGCGACACAATATAGTACAACAAGTCAGGCATGGCCCGAGCAACTGACCAAACCACTTGGCACAGGCCAAGTGCTTGCAGGATTTTAACTGCTGCATTAATGCAATGTTATGTCATTGCACAACTGCTAAGCGATGTAATTGAGCATGTTTCACAAACTGGCAGTGGAACAAAGTCATGAAGAGTAATAATACTGCAAACATACTGGGTTATTTTATCAAAGAGCTTGGAGGAGGAACCTCAGACACAGCATCTGATACAGACATCACTCACAAGCACACAGACATGAACACGTCCACATGCACATGTACTGCACATATCCTTCTTAATGTGGCTGGCCAGAATGAGCACCACTACCATTCAAGGCAGATTCAAAGGCCACAACCATTGAAGGCAGAAGAGAAAGCAGAGGCCGTAACACACCACGGACGACAGGAAGGGAGAGTTTGTGCTGTGACGCACTCCTATTCAACACAATACAACTTAATCCCTGGTGTTTTACAACAAAGAACTTCTGAAGCGAGGTGTAAGACAGCTCACACAGCGGGGCAAAATCACAACAGCAGACAGGAATGAAAACTCACAAGTGATTCGCTGTCAGAAAGGAGATGTTTTTACAGGAAATGAAGGAGGAAGCTGACAGAAAAGAGAAGGGCCATAAGTAAGGGATGGAAAGAAAAAAAAGGCGGCCATGTTGAGGCCTGCGCTGGCCACAGTTGCCTACCGAAGACTCTGTGTCACTCTGCTCAGTCTGTACTGGGGAATCAACTGGTTGATCCCCTGGCAGGTCCTCCAGTACGCCCTCACTGGCCATGTTTGGCCTCCTTCTGGCTTCACTCCAGGCCCCCTCCCTATCCTCTGTCCCCTGCTCCACACACACACACACACACTCACTGACAGGAACGCCAATCAGACAACATCGACTGCTATTCCTGCCTGCTCATAATCCAGGATGTCCTTCCCGCCAGGAATCAAAAGCCAGTCTAAAATCGGAGCGAGTGAACGAGGTGGAGGAGAGGAAGAGAGAACAGCACAGACCGAGCCCCACCTCGCTGCTTCCTGTTCTGCTCTTTGCCAGATAGAGACTGAGGCGTCATGCACTTTGTGCAGACACACAAACACACACACACATTCGAGTGGTTTTGCAAGTGAGAGAGCTCGCAGCCACTCTGCTTCCTGCTACTGGGTCTCAAAAGCTGAGAGACAGGCTTTTGTGATAGCTTGTGGTTGCATTAAATGGACTCTCAGACCCATGCTTATCTTTGTGTGCACGTGTGCATGTGGAAGTACAATACATGCACACATGTGCAATACTATTCCTATTATTACATGCAAGTGAATTACGAAAATAAAGTACACTGAAAGATGTACACTATGGAGAACTAGATGGACACTCACTGTTGATTTGACGTCTTAATTAGTTGTAAAAAGGACAGGGCTTCATTATTTGTTGTATTATGAGCTAGCCAAATTTGAGCACCAAGTCACAACTAACAAAAATCTTGAAGAAATGACAAGGGGATTCTCTGCTTTTCAACACAAACAACGCAAAACATGAGGCATCTGTGCACTGAGTTCTGTTACGTCCTCTTGATGTAACACCACACCATATGGAGACAAACTGCACACATAGAGGAAGAGACGGACATCCACCTGCTGTGTGTCGACTGGAAGCTGAACAGACTTTTTGGAAGCTCGCACAAAATCTAAATTTACAGGAAAAGCGGGACAGCAAGCTGAGTCGTCACCTCCGAGACATGAACGAGCAGAGATCACACACCGGCGGCGCTGACTGATCACAGACCCTCGGCCTGTTTCTGACGGTGCACCATCGCTGTCTGACTCCCGTCCTTGTCCTGTCAGTGAGAGACACACTGGGTCATGGGTTTATCTGACTCAGGCACTCAGCAGTGCGAGGTCACTGACCCTCCAAGTTCTCACTGTGTGACAGATGGCCCTCTATGGCTCCCCATCTCTATATGTTGTACCACACATGTTTACACAAAAGGGTACACGCTCATAGACAGAGAGGACGAGGGACAAAACACACACACACACACACATTCAAAGAGGCACCAAACCACATCCAGTTCTTCCTATCTGCCACACTGCTATAGGGGAATAGGAAGTGAAATAACATGAAGTAAAGCCAAAACGCAGTTTTGCAGCATGCTTTGTATAATTCTGATAAAAAATAGAAATGCTCTGTCCCATATCTGTGAGCAGGTAGGAAAATATTTCCTTACCGAGCAGCTGTGGCTCTGGGTGCTTCCTCTGCGATGTGGACTGGTGGCTGCAGAGATAGCAGTCCCCATGCATCCATACTGTCTCACCTTTACAAATATGGCTGAGCTGTCATTAATACCGCCACTGTAACTGAATCTAAAAGTTATAAAAACATGAGCTGCGGAACCACACTGTCTCGCTCATGGTGTCTGTGAAATAGATGCAGTTACTAAAACTGTGCTGACCACAGTATCAGGAACTAAGATCACAATCGGTTTTTAACATACACCTCTTAAAGTTACAGTCTCATCATGTTCACCTGGTCAAGATTGACCTGGAACACATACTGTGTAGTTATTCTGTTAAATCCAAATTTCCCCTCAAGATGCTTTATAATCTGGAAAATAACCTGAAATAATATCCTGTGTCAGCCTTTTCCAACTTTTCATCGAAGCTAGCTGTGGTTTTGTTTGTAAAGACTGACTCTATTTTACTCTATTTTAAACCTTGGCACCGCTCCATTGTGATACTTTTAAAAAATATTTCTACTGTTTGCTCTGACAGTCAACATTTCAGATTGCTGCTGGAGACATGGACCAATGTGACCATTCATTTGGAGTTGTTTTTTAGGCCACCTGATGAATCCAAAATTCCAAAAAGTCCAATATTCAATCTGTGAGGGAAACACTTCTATCATTAGCCACTAAATGCTCCACTGTGTTCAACTGTTGGTGGTTCGAAGCTAGACCAGTAGTGTACAATGGGTTTTTAGAATTTTTTTTGCTGAAAACAGCCGTCTGCTGCAACTGAAAATGACACTGATGGAAGCAAAACGGTAAGGTTCAAGAGGTCCATGAAATAAAAAAAAAAAATTAAAGGCATTAGTCAAAACATTAGTCAAGTTGAGAGGAACTGTGAGTGATAAAATGTTGATTCCAGTCACTTTAATATGAAAATGTAGTTGAAAGTCTATTTCATCGGTCTATTTTTTAACGTGGGGAACTGTATTAAAATGTACAATAAAAAAAAAAAGGAAATGAAAACATTTTGCAGGAACCTTGGCATGTGCCTAAGACAGCTCAGGGTGCAGTGACACCCACTTTGGAAACCATTGGTTATATATCAAAAACCAGAGAGACAATTGATTAAACTGTTAATGGATTGCGATAAATTAAAGCAAGAATAGCAAGCGTTTGTTTCAGTTTATCAAATTGTAAGGATTTACTGCCTTTCTGTTTTAGTGCCTTTTTTTTTTTTAGAAAGGGAATACCAGACATTTGAGGACACAAGCTGTAGCTTTAGGAAATTTTCACTGTGTTCTGACATTCAATAGGCCAAACATTAATCGATTAATCAAGAAAATCATCTATTTTATTTCATTTCTATTTTTTTCGTTATTTGCAGCCTGTGACGACCCTCTAACCTGACTTTGTTTGCTTTGCAGGTACTGCAGGTGGACGGGGCAGAGGGTGAGCTGCAGAGTGGGAAAGACCTGAATTAATTAGCAAATCTGGCACACTTGGGCCTGGTGTGTCAGAAGCATTAAAAATGCTCTGGAGCTCAGTCTCTCCCTCTTCCTCCAGCCTGTGACAACATCTTGGTCTGGTTTGGTTTATGTTGTTGAACTCTGCAACACTGCACCACCATGCTCTTCCACTCATGCACACACTTACACTACTGATTCTACATACCATACTTACTTTAAGTTATCTTAGTTATTAATTGACTTTAGTAAAATCATTATTCAAACATATTCTTTGTGTGCATCTCCCTTCTTTGTCATGGCCACACGGCCTGGCTGTGACAAGCTCTAAAGTGATTACAAAGTATGTGAACAATCTGTATTGTTGGCCTACAGTTAATGGCACTTTCACTCATGCTCCAAAAAAAATATCAAAAAGGTCATATCCATGGCAGTCTTATTCCCATATCTATGACAGTATGTTTGTGTGAAACCATACTGTTTTTCACACAGGCTTGTGGTCTGCTGTTTACAGGTCTCCGACCACAGTGAACCCAAATCAAACAAAACAATTTTCTGTCTGTCACAGTGTCTAGATCTTACGTCTCTTTTTCTCTACGACCCTCTCCATCATCCCCTGCCTGTATTTTCTTCTCTTTACAACCTTTGCCCTTTTTCATGTCGCTCCCTCGTTCCTATTTTTCTTCATCTCATTGCCAATCCATCACGCTTTGTCCTCTGTCACACATTTTGGATGGCAGACTTCTGCCCGGTGCTGCCGGTGGGTGACAGAAAGCCATTTGATTAAGTTTTAATGGCCCGTCAGCTCATCTTGGCTTGTCTGTGTCTATAAATAGAGATTAAGTCCTTTTTGTTGGGGCAGAGGCAGTGGGGGAATTCTCCAGCTGCCAGCCCTTACTCACTTCATTACTCATTCATTCACTCACTCACCAACACCTCAAATTCACAAAAAACAATAATAATGATGGGGCTGGGGAGCGGACTTTCAACCTAATTGTTATGGTGTAGTGTTGCCAAAAATAATAATCATTCAATAAATGTACCCTAAGCCAGATATTGCATGGAGAGGTGTTTTTGTAGGGGAAAGGGGGATTGGGATTTCCAGGACGCTACTGGTGATGAAAATATGTTTATTATATTAGGAAATGTGGATTAAACAGTGTAACACAAGGTCATGGCGGGAGCTTTAGTGTGTGTTGATGTTTTTTGCAATGTGTGGCCTTGATGTTGTTGGAAGCTGCACGGACAAACGTGACCCGTGGTCTGTGGTTGTTGAGAGGGAGAAAGGAAAAGAGAGTTGAGTTAAAGAAGTCAAATTTTTCTGAATAGTGGCATTCATCACTTAAATGGCGTATGAGAACGAGTGTGTGTGTGTGGTATGTCGTACACTGAAACACGGCATGTGAAAGACAGTGAGACAGACAGAATTTGGGAGCAACTTTAAATTCTCCTCACATCCTGATGTCTGCACACAGCCTCATTCAGCTGGCACTGGATGGGATTTGGGTTAAGAGGGGGTGGGGGGTTGTTTGGAGGTTGAGGTGGAGTGGGGAGGTTGGGGGAGTGAACAGTGAATTGCAATTAATCTCTCTAAAGAGACACACACATTGATGTCTACATGCCACTGCACAGCAAATAAAACAAAGCGATGGATACCAAATGCATAATATAAATAATACAATCTGACGGAGGAGAAAGTTGAGCACGAAGACACATTAACGCTAATACCGTATGTGCATACACACACACGCAAGAGTAATGTACTGTAACTGCTCGGTAATGAATAAAACAGCACAGTAAAGCAATGTCAGCTGGATGATGAGAGTACCAACAGGAGGAAATGTTGCTCCTCGTTATGTCAACACAGCAGTTCAGAGGGAAGTCTGTGTACAACAGACTGCAGAGTTAACTTCAGGACACTGTTACACTCAGTGAGCAGAACAAGCTGACTCTTATGTGGGTAAGTGGGCCAATTTGACTGTAGAGCAGCAGAGTTAAGTATAATGTTGGTCGCGACTCTCCTCGGCAGCAACGATTTGGTGTGTTCTGGTTGGTTTGTATTTTGGGTTGACTGACAAAGTCAAATATTCGACCAAACACCACAATAATTAAATTTAATGCCGAATTTAAAGGAAAAGTTCAACAGTCTGGGAAATACGTCCATTTGCATTCGTGTCTGAGACTTAGATGAGAAGATTGATGTCTGTACTCATGTCTGTAATTATATCATATTACATTTGACTGTTTCTTAAACAGCAGTGCTAACAAACAAAATAAAATATGTTCATTATTGAGTGTCAGAGGTGCTAATAGGTGGATTATGTTATCTTTGGACAGAGCCAGGCTAAGCTAAACAAACCAGCTGCTGGCTATAGCTTCATATTTGCGATATGACAGTGGAATCAATCTTCTTACTGAACTCTAGGCAAGGCAAATAAGTGTATTTCTCTTCCCAAATTGTTGATCTATTGTTTTAAAACGGGCACTTTATGGAGCTCTGTGGAGCTGGAGGAGCTTTGTTAAATCTGAGAAAACAACCCTGATGATGTCATCAAGGGTTATCTTGCATGGGTATTGAAGATTATAAATGCTTAACAGAGCGCTTGTGTTGAAAAGTTCGACAAGTGGGAAATGGGGGTCTGAATAAAAAATCCTATCGAGTCGAGCATTGTGGGAAGTGTAGGATCAAGGTGTCAGAATAGTAACAGTCCAAATATCTCTACCCCTGCTGCACTGAATTTGATGGATCGATTTTGTTGTCATTTTAATCAACAAATCCACCTACTTTATCACAGTGAAATACTAAATCACTGCAGTTCCACTTTAAGACCATGAGAACACAAACTAAACTAAATCACAAAATGCCAATAGCTACATTTCTGATATTTGATCTCAAGTCTCATATTATGATTTCAGCTATGGCCATCTATGAATGAGTTAATGGCTTACAGAATGTACCTTGGACTGAGTGTGTTGCCTGTTAATCCCTAAAATCCCTCATATTCCAGGAGAAATTCTGTTGTTGACAAATCTCCTTTTGCTGTTTTGCAGCACAGCATGGCTGTAGGTACTGTATATCTGCTGCACTAGCAGAGTTTTATGAAGACATCACATGCGTGAGGGGAGAGGATTCTCCCAGTCTGGGTAAACAGGAAAAAGTCTTAGGTGAGGTTAGGTGAGAAAGTGTATCTTGTGTGTGTTTCAGCGCACATCTGTCTGTGTGCTGCAGCAGTGTCCGCTCCACAGCATGAATGGCATCTTTGTGAAAGGGTCGATCTTCTCAAGAGACTTCAGCAAATGCTTATGTGTTTGTGTTCCCGGCTTTGTCCATTGTGAACTCTGCAGCAACAAACAGTTGCTCTGTTCGGGCCTCTGAGGAATAAGGCAGCATAAACCCCCCCAATGAGAAAAGCTCTGTAGTCCACATACTTAATCTACTTCTGTCATGCATGTAACACCAGCTTGAGAAAAATGTGACAGTTGAAGGACACTCAAACCAAAAATATAATTTTGCAGACTGACAGACAATGAGGCTTGTATATTCTGGGCTCCAAAAAAGAAACAGCAGTCATAAGCAGGCACTGACCAGCTCAGAGGTAAAAAGGTCCCTGGACTTGAATCCAACAGACATTGCCCACTTTTCTCTGAATGCTCCACTGAGCACCACCTGCATATAAAAAGGCAGCAAACAAAGTTGTTGACCTACAACAGTCAACCTGGATAAGGGCGTTACTCAGAGGAGAACTAATGAGGCACTTCATGGCTTTACAGTCATAGCCGCTTTAACCAATGTCATGCTCCAGTTTTTATCTTTCCAGACTGGGGAGATGGGTGTTGGAAAGGGTGATAAAAAAAGATGGATGCACAGAGAAAATGTGGGAAAGGAGGGATCATAAAATAAAGAGCAGATAGTAATTTGTAAGTAAGTGTAAGATAAAGGTGGAAGAATATGAAAACTGGGCAGGTCGCAATAGATACAAGGTACGTGTTATCTTGTAGTGGAGCCATTTGAGTACCTGAGACTGGAAACTGAACAAATCAAAACACAACCCAAGTCGTCTGAGCTGCATAAAGACTGGAACCTGAATGACGGGGACCATAATCTAAAAAAGTCGTGAAATGTTTGATTGGTGTTTTCGTGTTAAGTTGCTACCAGCTTAAACGTGTGGCTTGCACAGCACTGTGTGACGGGGCCATGTTGTCTGATGTGGGGATTTTCTGCAGCTGTCCAGCCATCTCAGGTTTCCATATTAACAGAAAATCCTACACTTCCTGCTTCTAGTGACATGAGCCTAAAGCGATGGAGTGAGGGTGCCAGATGATATCTGGCTAAAGAGCCATGCTGATGCTTGACCTTCTTGCTAGGATAGCACCCAGGTAAGGGTTGTACAGCAGACAGGTTAGAAGAAAGACAGAAAGTGCTGCACCACGATGCACTAAATATAACTAAATATAGATTTTCCAGTGTTGTGTTCAATCATGGATGTTCCATAATTCAGCATCTCACAGCCCTGAAATCTCACAGGAATCCGACAGTTGAAAACATGAATGAGATACATAAGCCATTAGCATTTCCCCCACTCGCTGGGACAAATCCAAACTCAGATGTTGCGTAAATCATGCACGGATGTCCACGGGAGATTTTACCAGAAAATCAAACACATGCGTTTAAATCTGTGGTTATTAAGATTTCCTGTCTGTCTCTTGCTCCTGAATCTGGCAGATAACAGGTCACCTGACATGCTGTATGGCAGATGCTTTATTCTACATGCAATATGCTCCCAAGTCTCCTACAGCGGTCAGGAGGGGACACGGGGAGCGGAAAGAGCCCCGCTATGTAATGGAATGGTTGAGCAGACATGATGGTAATGGACATGGAAAGCAGATTAAAAATGATTATGGCAGAAGGACTGACGGGGGATAAGAGGTCCATTCTATAATTCAGATGATTATCCCTCTTTACTGATGCCGTTGATTACGATAGCGTGGCACTCATAAGCACAGGACAAGCAGAGGAAAAACACACAAGTGGCACAAATGTTTACAGATCTGTGTTATTTTAATTATGGTATAATGGTTAATGAAAACAAGTCCTTGTTAGTAAAGGAAATGTGCTTTAAGGTCACTATAGTCACACAGACAGCAGTGGCTCATCTTCACATACCCAGAAGTTTTTGATTTGTTCAGCTTCTCATTAGGTTTGTACAACTGTAGTTACTTTCAGTTTTGAAGTACTCAGCAGTGTTTAAAGCATAAGGCTGGAATTTTTAAAATATTTTTCTTATAGTCAGCAAATCCAGTAGAAAGACCAAAACCAACAATGTGTAAGGCTGCCCTAGTATTCAGTCTGAATACTTTATGACTTTCCTACCCTCTCTGTGGCTCTCTACCACACACTTATTTGGTCATGCTGGAGACAGGAATCTTTAAACAGGTTCCGAACACACAGTATAATTTGTACTGATAGTTACTCAAACAGAAGTAAATACAGTGTATTTGTTGAGGACTATTTTCAACCGCAGATTAATATACATTGCACTAGATGCACTAGCGAATGTTTACAGGAAGATGGTTTATGTGGGCTTGACCTAAAATAAACTGAAGTGCAAATGTTCACGGTAATGAAGGAACATGTCCCCCAACAGTGAGGCTAACTGTGGTGTTTTTAATACAATTTAGCTAAACTAGCAGCGTGGGTGTAAGGATGACGAGTCCAGGCTGAAATATTTGAACACTGCCATGAAATGTGGTTTATTATCCCCCCCCCCAACTTTCCAACTAAAGATGACTCATAATGTTGGTGATCTTTGGCTTTCATTTAGTGTAATCATTTGGTCAAAAATAATATTTAACTAATAAAAAACATTACCATCATCCTCAGCTGTATTTGGTGTTTACGGCTAATTAGCAAATCTTGCTAAAACATGCTAAACTAAGATTGTGAACATGGTTGAACATTTTAACTGCTAAACATCAGCAAGTTAGCGCTGTCATTGTAGGCATGTTAGCACGCTGATATTAGCATTTAGCTAAGTACAGCCTCTCAGAGACACAAACATGGCTGTAGACTATAAGACTTTGTCTTATTGGACAACACTCAATGGCACAAGAGCTGCAATGAGTCCATTAATCGATTAGTTGTTTTAAAGAACATGAACCAACTCTGTTGACTGTTTCAGTCATTTATCAAGTAAAAAGGTCAAAGATTTGCTTGTTCCAGCTTCTTAAATGGAAGGATTTTCTCATTTTCTTTGTCATATTTGATAGTAAATGAAGGTTGTTTGTTGTTGAAGGTCTGTCGGTTGGACATAAGAAACAGTTTGAAGACGTCACTTTGGGCTCTGGGAAATTGTGTTGAGTATTTTTCACAATTTCATTAATCGATTAGTTGTGAAAATAATTGGCAGACTAATCGATCATGAAAATAATTGCTAGTTGCAGCCCTATGTGGAACAGAGAAATAACTATACTATACTATGCTACTATATCAGGCAAGTCTACAAAAAAATAGAAAGGAGTTGAAGCATTTTGTAATGAGCTCAAAATTAGAGTCATGTGAAATAAGCAGATCAGGACAGAGCTCATAGAACTGCTACACTGCCCATGACAAATCAAATGGCAGCAGCTGCAAAGATGACACACTTCCAATTGGTCAAGTGCTAAAGCTCACAGTCACACATCTCTTCAGAACTTTCTCTTTTCTGTCTCTTCTCTGGACTTCCCCCTGTAGACTCTGCACCGTATTCATCAAAGACTATTTATACTGCTCCAGTTACAACTCCCATAATCTCCTGCGCATTGTTGACGCTGGGTGAAAAAAAAGCCAAACTCACAATGGCATCTGGCTGCTATTTGTGCCTCAGTATCCCACTGTTCCTGCGATTCAGCCTCAGAGACTTTAATAACAACAATGGCTCCAGTTTGGGTTACATTTTGAAAGGTAGGCTTGTTGTTGGACTACCTATCTGTCTCTCCCTCTCAAGCAGGTAATAATAGCCGTGTTTCTTCCCCATCTGTCTCACTTTAACGGCCTCTGGGCTGACAGAACAGACAGTCCACTGTTGAGGGCGGCATCACTGCCAAGCGCACCGCTGCTCCCTTGAAGAATCGGGTCTGTGCTCCCCTTAAACCCAACACCACTCCTGCAGCACAACACAGGCTATCGCATGACCCCTGCATGGTGGCGGGGATAACTCATCTCATGTGCCTCAGGTGGAACCACAATCAGGTCACACAGCACAGGTTCCACTTTCTTTCTGCTTCAGTTTCTAATCAAACAGCATGTGTCAACCTCGTCGATTTTACCTTGAACATCATTTTGAAAATAAGATCGAAAAGTTTCAAAAAAGCCTAGTCACACCTTAACTTACTTGACTAACTAACTTAAAAATGTATCTGTGCATCTTCTGCAAATTATTTGGTTATAGAGGCTTGGTGATTAGGCGACTACTGTAGCTGGGGAGCCAACCACTAGCCAGCCAGGAACATGCCTGTTAGTCACAATAGCTCCACTAGCTTCTTTCAATGTTCTGTGTATTGTGCCTATCACATTGTGCCTAAGAGGGATGAAAGCTCAGTCGCTAATGATACAATAAGTCTATGATAGTTTCCTCCATTCTGAAACTCTTCAGCTCTCACAGCCCATTTACGTCTGGTATTAAAATGTGATAAGTATCCAGATACCTTATCTGAACGATAAACAATCTGATCTTGCCTTTGTGTTTACACCAGGTATTTTTAAAGCACTCATTATCGTCACTGAGGTCGGATCTCTGTCCTCCAGAGTAAAATCATGAGAAATTCTATTCAGCCCAATTCCCTCAAAAAAAGAAAACAAATGAAAAATATTCCAATTCTTTTCAAAATACTGTCAGTCTGCACAAAAAATACGGTTTAACATACTATATGCTAATAATAGCATAATATAATAATATTGCTTCAATGTTGTATTTTCCCCGTCAGTAAAGGCTGTAATACATGTATACAGTTTCGGAATTTTTCTTATTTGGCTGTTCTAGCTGAGTGAAACTCATTTCCTGAATGCCTCTACCTATTTAAACATCATATCCACACACCTACTTTTAATACCTAAGGTCAAAGGTTCATACTCGACTTTGGAAACACTGTCAACTGGACAAACACATCTGCTGATGAAGATCAAATGATATGAATATATGAAAAGCTCCAGAGCAGCTATTGTTTAATAGTTAATAACCTACCCCAATTTCAGTCAAATGTTTGAAAGCATCCATAGCCAACAATTCATCATTTTCAGTTGAAGGCATTAAATCAAAAATATCATGTTGATATTGTTTTGCATTGACCAGCTCTACTTCTATTCCATTCTGTTGATTCAATGTACGACCTTCTTGTTTGTCCCTTTTAGCTCTTTTGTGTCCTTTCAGTGATAAACCCAGGCCAAACACCACAGTGTGAGCTATTTCACAAGCACCGCTGAGCCTCAGTGCTCACTGGCATTACAAAACTACTTTAGCAACCAATCAATGCTCGTTTCTCAGATGAACACATGGCTCCTAAACGGTCCCCTTCCTTAGTGACCTTCCTATCCTAGAGTCACACTGAGAGAAAAATCATTTCCAGATTGAATTTACGATATGTTGCTCCCCCATCATAACACCAACTCTCTAACTTGTCCTTCTCAGCAACACATTCTTCAATCCTGTAATACCACAATCCCTTAAAGCTCTAAAACACTCCTACAACCAGCTTAGATAAAGCCAAAATGTAGTTGAGCAAACATAACCAGTATGACTAGCACTTGGTCTATCATTCACCAGTTTGTCTGTTGTATTTCTTTTTTTTTTTTATTTTCTTCCTTCCTTTGGCTTGGTATCAGTGATAACTAATCCTCTGAAACCCTGGTGGACTGCTGGCATATAGCAACAACAGCTGGTGTTCAGACTGGTCAGCTGAAATGGGCCTGGTGAAGGGTCAGTAGCCATTAGACTGGCATGAAAACACATGAGAGTCATGGATGCTAGTTTGAAGAGATTTTTTAGATTTTTTTCACTATGTTGGCATTTTAGATATCAGCATTCCTCCCTGGCACTAATTGGGACTGCTTGACTGCACCCTAATGAGTGAGCTGAGGGCTAGACGTGCCCATCAGGTTTATTGATGAATGCCATTAAGATGTCCCATCAATGCATCAAAACTGTACTGCAGCAGTTATTAGCTTGTCTACTGGTGTGTCTGGGAAAGAGACAGATTTCTGCAGACACAGTGTAATCCTGGATTCAGGCAGGAGGGACTGGATGTTGGAGAGGCAGGGGGGTGCATATATGTGTGTAAGTCTGTGACTGAGGGCACTAATGCTACCCTCCTGGGAGGTCAGAGACACAGTGAAGCCCAGAGTCTCTTAATCCTATTATTCATAGCAGTGGCAGCTGGAGGCACATATTATGGTGAGTGTGATGCAAGACATCACTGTGTATTATAACATGCGTGGGGCCATCAAAAGACCTTGGCCTGTAGCGCTTCTATACACGAGCGTGCTCAAAAGTCTTCAGATGCCATTCAAGACTCCACTCTCGCGCACGATCAATAAAAAAGTAATTCGGTTGCAAAGTGAAAGAGCAGATTTTGCTGCTCTGGCAGGTGAAGACACAAGCAGAGCTGTAGTGCTACAAAAAAAAAGGGTAGGTATAAACTACAAATGCTGGCAGCAGTTGACTCCATTGTGGAAAGGTGGACAAACTAGAAACTTCAGTTGCCCATATACAAGACTATATGGGACTTAACCCACAGAAGCCTAATCATATATCCCTATAAATATATTATTATATTGATGTTTATTTGGTGAGCTGGTGTAAGGTACAAATCCTTATGGCAAAGTAATCACTCAATATTCAATTGTTCAATTGTGTTTCATTCATTGGGTTTCAAATGTCAACTGTCAAAACTATTCACAAAACTATTCAAACAGTTCACAGAGCTCTGTCCCTGTTGATCACTGCCTGCCTCTCTCTCTGTGTGCATTCACTGTGAAAAGCTCATATTCAGCCAGCATCATTGGAAACGGAGCTCCAAAAAAGAAAATTTTAGGGTGAGGTTGTGTTCTGAACTGTCATATAATGCTCAGTGAACACCGCAGTTGAATTTGTTGAGTTGAATCACGCAATGGCAAAGTGAGTGAACCATCATAAAAAGGTGAGTAAACATGATTTTGTATTTTTAAAGTAAATGGCGTGAACCCCCCCACACACATGGAAGCAGCAGCTCCTCTGACTTGCAGAACTCTTACAGATAATTACTACAGGAAACCAACAGGAATAAAGAATTCATGAGAGGGCGGCCGCAGAGTGTATAGCTACCTCAAAGTGTATGTTATGTTAGGTTATCATCTCAGTGCAGCGCTCACATCCTCAGCGGGAGGCATGATTTACATTCGTTAAAGCCCTCTGAAGGAGGGCTCCAGCATTAATGCAGGAGTGGCGAACAAGATAGAGAGGGCAGAAAAACACTAAAAGCTAAGCTACACTTTACACTGATGGCCTCTTTCTGTGCATATAGGGATAATGTGTCTTTAACAGAGGGAAGGGGGGGAGGTCATTTCAGTTGTTTTCCTCGGTGAGTCCAGACGTCGTGACCTCCAATTGGACGAGTGTCGGTAACGGCGCAGCCTTGATGAGGTATTCAGGAGAAATAAAAGCGTAGAAAGCCACCAAGCCAGCTCAAGCACCACACCGCCGTGCCTCGGTCCACTCTGACAGGTTCAGCCCATTATCATTACCAACGTGGCCCCTTGATCTCAATCAGCCGTCGCTCGGTGCCTGTCTGCTGCCTGATGACTGAACCCTTGTCATTGCCACAGAAGGAGGCTGAATTCATCAAACCAAGCAGAAACTGCTCCACTGCAGCTTGGGCAATCATCGAGGTGTCATTGATTCAGTCATGAGGCCATAAACACGTTTAAATGTGTCATCAACACAGCGGGAGCAGGAGAAATCTGCAATTAATTTGGCTGTTTATGACTCATGGTGCACTGTGGTTCAATCTAATAATGATGTGCAATAAAATGATGAGCTTGAAGATACTGGACAAAAATTAGGCAATAAAGGTGCCCCCCCCACTAATTTAACACATTAAGTTGTACTTATAACGAGGAGAATACTGAGTCTGTGAAAACACTATGTCTTCTGTGACATTTTAAAATCTGAGAAACCAACCCTAATGATGCAATCTTGGGTCAGAGATTGGAGACCACAAATTTATAACTATTACAATTTTAAAAGACAGCCATTTACTGGGCGGAAAGCCTAACAAAGGCACCAACTGAGTTGCATTGTGGGAAATGCAGTATCCAGCATTGTTGGATCTTGATTAAATTTAAAATATAAAATATTTAAAATAAAATTCTGAATAACTTCCCCTATGCTGCCTTGATTTTGATCGTTAGCCCAACACAAAATTTCTGGAGTATGGCTTTAAATGTGCTGCCCTTTTACACAGGAAGCTTTTCAAGGATCAATGTGCTGTGGAAACGGTGTAAAAAGTAGTCACAGTGGTGCACTATGGCCCACATTAGCAGTTACACAGGCAGTGCAGCTTTCCAAGTAACACTGAAGGCACCCATCCCATTCAGGGAACCTACTACACAGAAACTAGCTTTCACTCACAACAAATGATTCAGCACTGTCTGAGTCAAACAGATTGTTTAAAGGACGGACTGTGAGTAAACATTTTTCACATCTTTGCGCCCACACAAGTTAACGTGTGTAAATAGAAACACCAAATATGAGGGGTTTGTGGTTGTAATAACACATAGTCAATCAAAAATCTCTGTACCAAGTCAACATATTTAAAATGGACTAAACTGCAATGTCCACTGCACATGCTCTCTTAACCTCGTCATGGGGGTTGTGAGAGTGATGTGCCGCTTCCTGGCACGAGCTGAACCGGCACTCGGCCTTTAATTTTTAACGTTTCCCTCCACTGCGCCCTGAACTGGGCTAACACCAGGGCAACTGTAACCCAACCCTTTCTAAATGAGACCGGAGGCTCCGACACCACAATGCCTTCCATGACTCACCCCTGACTCCACCTGAGGGCCACTACTGTGTCACAAATGGGAAATCGTTGGATTTAATTTGGGGAAATCTAATCTGTATCAAGGCTGTAGAGGATGTAGCGGCTGCGGTGATTTCATCAGCGAAATAGTCTTTTTTATCCACTTCTGTGTGGGAAATAAAATGGTTATGAGGTCACACTATTAATGTAATGTAAGTACAGTCTTCTGTACTGGAAATATCACGGACTGGGGTTACAGTGGCAGCACTCCTCTCTGACTGTAATATTATTCTGCTTTATATTTTCCAGTTCATACTAAATTTAAAAAAGAGTTGAACTGATTGCTGTCTTTTCTGGTATTTTAGTTGTTCAATGGTGGAAAGTAATTAAATACATTTACTCTTACTTAACTCTAACTTAAGTACAATTTTGAGGTACTTGTACTTTACTTGTGTATTTCTGCTACTTTAAAGTTCTACTCCCACTACAATTCAGATGTAAATATTTTAGTTTACTTCACTATATTCATTTGACAGGTGGTGTTAGTTACCATTCATTTCTTCTCTAACCTTCAGAAATGGATTTATTTAATTGAAGTCTAAGAGAAAAGTGCGAAAAATGAATAAAAAATATCTCTAGCAGAACTTTCTTTTCTTCTTAGATTGAAGGGGCTGATCCCTGGGCTGAGAATCAGTGGACCAATTTACCTAATTATAAAGTAGATAAACCAGCTCCACCTTGAACAGCTACAACAGTAACATGCTACTCATACACTGATGCATCAGTATAACCAATGAAATAACGTAATTTTTCTGAAGATTTAATACTTCTGATACTTTATGTACGTTTTGCTGATAATACATTTAATGCAGCAGGACTACAGTTTCTCACACTGTGGTACTGTGGAGGATCTGAGAACTTCTTCCATCACTGACAGCATTTTGGTTGACAACAACCAAAATCTGCTCTAATTTTGTCTAATAAAACATGTAGTTCAGGTCTAGGGGCAATGGTCAGAGCCGGTGTGCTCACCTTCCTGCACACATCATCACAAGCAGCCACCAGGTGTGAAGGCAGGAGGTTAAAGAAGATGCAGGAGTTAGTAATGTGACTTCTTCCGACTCCTGTTTTAGACAACTTGTTTTTTAATCTTTCTCTTTATTTCTCCACTAATATGTTTATTGTCCAAAAACACCAAGTCAAGTCCCTCATATGTAAAAACCTACTTGGTATTAAAACTGTACACTATCAGCTGACTGATCCGCTCTATCAGTCCCCAAAGGGAGGTTCCTTCAAAGGGACACTCCTCAAATTGTACATTTGAAGATCAGTTTAGTCATCATGAGGAGTAGAACTGAAAAGATTAGGCAACAAACATCAAATTAATAGACAACCTCTGAATCTATTAATGGTTGAAGTCAGTTTGAAAAACTCCAAACTCTCTCTTGGTCCACTTTCTCCAATGTGAGGATCTGCTGCTTTTCTCTATTTTATATCATTTTGAACTGAATATTATCTGGCACATTACTTGGCAAATTATTCTCTGACTAATTGGGAGAATAAGCAGATTAATCAGCCAGCAGTAGATGATGGGTATCTTTCCCATGTTTCCAAGTCAATCAAATTTTTAACAGATGTGTTACAAATTTGGTGTGTGGACTTTGAATGAAATGAGTATTTACCAGGCATGAAGGGTCTAAGGAAAAATGCTATCAAGTTGCATCATGGGAACTGTAAGATCTAGCATTTGTGGAACTTGGCCCAACCAAGGGACTAAAGGTCAGACTATCTTGGCCTCTGCAGCGTCAATTTTGACCTTTCTTAATTACAAATCTGCCTTTTGCAAAAGCCCCAACTTTATGGAAGTGAAATACTGAATGGCTGCAATGGCCTTTTAGAGATCCTTCATCAGACATCAGAACAATAAGAGTTTGTATGAGTGTTTCCACCACAGACCTTCTCCCACAACTACAGATATCAACAAATGTCAATTCATATCCAGCTGTTTCCCACATTGGACCTTTACATGCACAGGTTTATGCACATTAACACAGCAGTATTTCACACAGTCAGCAATGAAAAAAGTTGGGAAACTCACTTGTAGCTCGTTGTTATTGGCCATCATGTGCAGCTCGGCCAGCCAATTAAATGGCGACGACAGGTGACTTGTACTAATGTTTGTCTCACTTCACAGCCGTCAGATCATCCTGAGTCCTCCAGGGGGTTAAATACAAACAGTCCAACCCTGGATGTCCTGTGTGATTAAAGAGAAAAAAACACTCAGCAGTCCTGATGAAGACGCAGTTGGATGCACCGAGCAACACGAAAAGCAGGTGAATGAGATGTTAACATGGTGGTGGAGCAGAGGAGCAGAGAGGAGACCATCACCTCCTGGCTGCAGGACGTCAACTCCTCCTGGACTCTGATCTGCATCAGGCGCTGCGGTCTGTCCGGTCCTGGTCTGACTGCCGCCGCATGCCGTCTCCTCATCCTCAGGGAAGAAAACCCGGAACCGCGGTCACCACCGCCTCACTCTGCCCCGCATCTTGCCCGCGGCGGTGCGCTCCTGCTCGGCTCTGCGGGCAGCGGAGAGCCGGTGAGTGATGCTGTGAGGAGGAGCGTTAAGTCAGCTTAAGGATAACAAATGCCACTTCCGGCTGCAACCTTCAAAATAAAACCGTATATCGCCTTAATATGCCAATGCATGTTTTACAGATGAAACGGCACAAAGAACTGCAACATTAGGTTTTTAGGTTATTGTGGTGTAAATTAAAAAGAAAGTGTTGGTTAGCTAACAAGCTACACCATAATAATTTTTATGAAAACTACGTGACTCAGGAAAACAATCAAGCTAACAGTCACAGCTAACATGTGCTAAACAAGCTACAAATTTACTCACATTCTTCACAGAAGCGTTTGTTGTGATAATTCGAAGTCCCGTTTACCGTACAACACAAATAAAACACATTTTTACCCCCCCCCAAAAAAAAACATATTTCAGTATTTTAACATGAATTATTACCTATGAATCAACAGGTATGGCAGCAGGCTGGTAACAAGTTTGGGGCTCCCCACTCATGTCCGCAGGGGCCCCACTAGAGGGCGCTCGTGTTACACGCAACAAACTCATCTCACTGTGATAAAGAGTTTAATTACACAACATCACAAACACATCATTATGTTAAACACAATAGTGGCTAATAATGAGTGAAATTTGCTTCATGGTGAGTGATATAATTCGGCTGACTTAACTAACTTATACCTGTTGTCCATTATTCACATGGCTGGTGGTTCGATCCCCAGCTCCTCTTGTCCAGGTGTCCATGAGCAAGACATCATTGTGTGTAAATGGAAGAATAGCAGTCAAATTCTAAAGTACTTTGAATAAAAATTAAGTTAAAAGTTAAATTCGGCTTTAGGGGTTTGTGCAGCCTATTCAATTGTTGAAGGCCACATGCAAACTATTAAAGGTCAATATAAAATAAAAGAATCCCATCATATGCACTCTTAACTAATAAAAACATTTTATTTTATTTTCAAAGCTACACACTTCTTCCGGTGCTCTCACCGCGGTTTTCTGTATCCAGCTTGACGCAGCTGTGAACGCTCTGCGGCAGCCGAGCGCCCTCCTGCTTCCACCTGAGACCTGTTGATCACATTTCAACATGACAGTACAGTCCACGACCAAAAGCTAGCAAAGGTGTCAGCTTCACTGCTACAGAAGCGGGCTCAATTTAGGTATTTCCGGTTTGTATGCAGGCAGATTGTGCAGCTTCTTCATGTACGATGATGGAGATATTTATGCCGTTGAATCCCAGGATGGAAGCTCAAGGAACACAGTTTCTGTCTATTTAAAATTAATATACAGATTCTAAAGTACATTACACTAAACACGCCTGGGGGCTAAAATGAGCTGTGGACCCCCTTCATGCGTAAAATTAAAGGTGTTGCTATTAAAGCTTTCATGATGTGAGGTGTTCAAGAGCACTTCAGCAGAGTGAGCACCTTCTCTCAGGAGCTTGTTATTAGCTAATGACACACAAATCTTCCTCTGTTCTTCGTAACATTTTCATGTCAAACGCTCCCATTTGTTCTCTTTTTCACAGTGTCAGATGGCGCTCATCTGCCGTCCGATCTGAAACCAGCACAGAGAGGAAGCCCAACCAGCCAGCACTGAACATTACTACAGCAGATGGATGAATGAAGGCCTTATTGCCACTAGAGGAATTCACCATGCATAAGACGGCTGCAGCAACAATATGAGCACTGTATCACTGGATTCTGTCACAGGCGGAAGGAAGAAAACACACACCCAAAACATACACAGGAAGAATAGATTTACTAACTCACTAACTCTCATGTCTTCATTACACTGTCAATGAAATGACTGCAAAAAAGGCTCTTGACCAGGAAGCCAAATTTTGAGCATCTTTGACCCTTTAGTCTGATCAGTTTGATCAAGTTTGGTGTGGCTTCTTTTTTCTATTGATGTTTTTTCTGTTGTTGTGTATCATGTGTTTTTCTGGTCCTTGGTGATGTTGTCTGCAAACCAAATTTCCTTTATCAGACAATTAAGTGTCAAACTGAATTCATCCTGGGTTTCACTGACCTCTGACCCAATAAGGTAGATACCACTAAATGCTGTCTAGAAGTTTTCTGTGTCCTCATGAGATAAAAGTGAACCATGATGTTCGATTGTCTTATTTCCAAGACTACACTCAAACCTGTTTCAAACAAAAGCTTTTCCTTCCAGTAATTACTTTCCTGAGAAATTAAGGATGTCAGCACAATCACATCAACTGGTTTCAATGAGACAGATGATGTGTCAACAGGTCACTGACATGCAGCAGCGTCATTCTGCTTAATATTCAGTATTTGTTTACTGTTTTAAATCGGTCACAATATTTATTGCATTGCACTGTTACTTTTTTAAAAGCTGCTTCTTGTTTGCTTCACATTTGTTAATTTTGTTTGGCTCCACTGCTCTTCATGCCTTAAATTGGCCACTGTGGAGTGAAAAGTACAGCATTAGAATGTGTTGTTATTTATCTAGAACATTTTGTCGTAGCACATTACAGAAAACAAAACCCCTCCATACCTCCCTCTTTCCTCCCAAACAAAAGAATTGATCGGTTGAAGCTCACCCAATTGTCCTTCCCGGCTCCCTTACATCCAAGATGGCGGTGAAGCTAACAAAAATAAGGATTTATTCATCTCGTATCGCGCTTAACTTTAATGGATAATAAGATATCAGATGTGGGATTAATCTTCAGATATTCCGGTGCAAGATGAACTCAAACTTACCTGTGGACGTCAGTTTTTGATCCACGACAAAGGCCGAAATTTGACCTGCAACAGACAAGGTAGCCTCCGTTGTTTTTAGCTTAGCCGAGTGCCGGAAATGCTTTTTGCTATGTCGTAACGCATATCGTAAAATGGCGAATACAGCAGTCCAAACAGGAGACAATTATGAATCATTATAACTTAGAGAGGTCCTTCACATTCCCTTTTCACTACTATGGTTTTACTGATCTACTTTCAAATGCACAAGAATAAACATTTTTGCTCAAAATGGAACCTGTAAGAGTAATCCTTCATGTTCAAGATGTGATTTTTTTTTGTGATTTCGACTGTCATGGCTTGTGTGTAGATTTAAAATTTGGAACCTAAAGTTTTTGTTTTGCAGAATTATTTAGAGGCTTTAACAAGGCCTCATTCTCACTTAGAGTTGATCAGTGTTTTCAGTTCAGCTCAGTTATGACCAAAATGTGCTGAACTCTTGTTTTCAGCCAGCTTCAATGACATAGTTAAGATGTACA
Source organism: Holacanthus passer (assembly GCA_025331565.1). NCBI lineage: Eukaryota > Metazoa > Chordata > Actinopteri > Pomacanthidae > Holacanthus > Holacanthus passer. The sequence goes on from JAFREQ010000159.1 coordinate 70,727, forward strand.
GGATTTCTAAACATTCCAAAAAACACAGATGTGTTTTAAAGGTGCAGAACATTTTCAACCTGAGCCGATATCTTGCTAACACACACACAAACTATTAAAGTCTAAATTAATAAATGAATCATTGACATGAACAACACATGCATGTTTAAATAGGTTACTTCTCCAAACAAAAGAGGCCAGAAGACTGAATCAAACAGTGAAAACACCTGTGTGGATGGACTCTGGGTGTGGCAGGGCTTTAAGTGCAGTACTTGAGTAGATGTTCCCAGTTTCATTCCACCACTGATCCCTATCATTATTGAACAGCTAAAGTACATGGACAGACAGCAGTAAGTTAAACTCTGTACAGCTATGATACAGACAGAGCTCAGATATAAGTATGAAGAGCTAAACTCTGTGACTGAAGTTTGTCCGTAGAGATGTGAGCTGGGATATAGACACTTTCATCAGCGGCGTAGATTCAAAAAGCTTTTTGTCACAACTGAAGTACAGTTGAAAGTTGAAGAGACATAGACAAATGTTTTGTCACATGCTCAGTCGACACAGATATGTGACATCATTCTGGCACAAAACAAGAAAAGTAGAAAGACTACATTGTTATTGCTATTACTCTATTTCCTTGCCTCTGCCTCTTCTTCTCTGAAGAGCTTTACAACCACTGTTTTGTAAAGTGCTACATAAATATGATATACTCACTAATAAGTAGACTGAAAAATGTTTTTCAATGTCAAGGTTTGTCATAAGCACTACAACGCAAGCATGAACACAAGCATTTTTTTTTAATTTCATACTGGGAGCAGTGATTTTTCACATTTCATACTGAAACTGATTTGGCCACCGGCACAACAACACATAAAGTTTCTGCAATACAAATGAAGACGATGGCAAACATTCACAAAACTACTAAAAATGTAAACACTTAAATTGTATATTAATTGTATTATATGAAAATCAATTTCAAAGTTACACAAGAATATCAGTGTGAAGGAAATTGAGGCACTGTAAACTCTATTATTAAAACAATATAGATGCACATATAGGTTTACTCTCATAAATGCATGCATCATTATTATTATTGTGCTTGTTCGTATACTGTAAATATAAGTTTATAAGTCATGATAAACTAGTAAAAACTCTTAGATATGATAATATATAGCAGCATATAGCAACAGTGGCTACTGTTTTTACACAAACATAATTTCACAAAGCATGCAGTGTGGCTGCAGTATAAACAGTTAAATAATTTAGAAAACTATATTCTGTACATGCTGCTTGCAATTGTCATAAATATTAATTTAGGTTCCATATAACTCCTTGGTTTCATATAAAATTGTGCATTTACTAATAGTAGCAGTGCATAAAAGCGTATTAGAGAATAGATCTGAATACAAAAACACAAATCTAATGATTTATTGTAAATCATAGACAATGCGCACTGAACATTGGGTTCATGTCTTACTCATGCAGCCAACAGGTGGCGGTGTTGCTTTTTTTTTATGTCTGTGGTTCTCAGACTGACCTCACCTACCTTGTTCAGACACAAAGAGACAGACACAGGTGCTTTTTCTCTACAAGCCAGACATTTAAAGTCACAGTCAATGATATAAGGTATCCTGATAAGTTTTGATAACCTGATTTTTCCTGTATCAAGCGTGGTTTTGATATATTGCACAAATCACAAAGCTGAACAAAATATACTATATGGAGAAGGTTGAACACAATAAATACTGGACATGGGTTGAGTGTTGGTACTCAACTACCCCCACCACTACCCTCCACCCTCCCACCCCCACTGGTGTCCCTTGCCTGAGTGGTGCATTGTCTCATCTCAGACATCCTTCTTTCTCTCTCACCATGACATCATCTGTAACCTCGGAGACTCCCTGAATACAGGCCGACCCAGGAAATGAGGTTACAACTTCGGAATGTGAGAGAGATGGCAACTATACCCCCCATGCCTCCCTCCCTCCCACCACCAGCAGCACCCTCACCCCCCCACCGGTCCAGCACCCTCATAGTCTTCCCTCTCTCATCCCTCCCCATCGCAGCAGAACAAGGAAGGCCTTCTTCTCCCTCACGCCCCCTCTTCCTTCATGACTGACGACTCTATTAAGTCCATGAAAACCTGGTTGTCCAGTGAAGTCACAGTAACATTTACTGACTGAAGACCGTTGGATGTGGGTGGGCGAGGGGGGGTTATATCACAGCATCATCTACGCACAGGCCTTTTCACACTACGCTTCTATCTCACACACAATAGGTTGTCACACTTCACTATGAGGATTTTTGGGTTCATAAGTCCACAAATATGTAAATCTATCTGCCACTTACCTGTATAAATACTGGCCTATACAATAAATAGAGGAAAAAAACAAGTGCAATTTGTCATAGCTCAGTCTCTCATTTGAGAGCGAGACCAATATTTGGTCTCAGGATCTGGTTGCAACATATATAAAAGAGGCTATACAGTGAAGCGCAGCCCCACACAACACATGACAACAGTGTTTCTAAAGCGGTTACAGTGCATTTCAGAGTGAGACAGCTGAGGACTGTGTTTTTGGTGAGGAAACATGCTCTGATGCGAGGTTGCAGTGTGTGTATGCATGTCTGGGTAAGAGGAATCAATGACACGACGCATGTACAGTGTGTGTGTTCCCATAAGAATAAGGATGTTGATGTGAAATCAATTTGAAGTCAAGTTTCGATGGTCATATGATCTAACTTGTGATGGGATTTAAACTTTATTAAGCGATCTCTTATCCATCAAATCCCTGTGTGGATTCAGATATGATTGCATTGTGTGATATGTTTTTTATACGCAATAGTCTTCCAATGTAAGTATAAATCTGTCATAAAATTTCAGTCTTAGGGTGTACTGCATACACATGATTAAAGGAAAAGTTTGACATTTTGGGAAATGCACTTATTTACTTTCTGGCAGAGAGTTAGATGAAAAGATTGATAACACTTTTATGTCAGCCCGTCGAACATGAAGCTACAGCCAGCAGCTGGTTGACTGGCAGCAGTTAGTCTTACTCTGACCAAAGGTAACAAAATCCACCTATCAGCACCTCTGAAGCTCACGAATGAACATCTGAAGTGTAAAAATATCAAAAGGGCTCTGGGTCGGACTTTTTTCTTGGCTGAAAGCAATAATTTTCTAGTCTCTGCTGATTGCATGGCATCCACTCTATAACCGCTCTCCGGAAAATGGTGAATTATTACATGTCAGTTTTTATACAGATAAAGCAAACAAGATATAACATGTTAATCAGTCAGCTTTAGAGGCGCTGATAAGCAGATTTTGTTACTGTTGGACAAAGCCAGACTAGCTGTTTCCCTGTTTCCAGTCTTCATGCTAAGCTAAACTGTCTTCATATTGAACATACAGACACGAGAGGTGCACCATTCTTCTCTTCCCTCTCAATCGCCACCAGAAAGCAACAAATTGTATTTCCTAAAACTATTCATTTAGTTGATTTTTTTCATTGGTTGATTAAATTTTTGATTAGTTGCATTCAGTGCTGGGTCTCCACCTCCACCACAGTCCAGTCTCCAGGCGGGGAGCTGCTCTGGCTGTCTGGGGAGTAGCTGCTGACAGAGGTGACTGTGGCGGAAGGAGGGCTGAACTGGGGCAGCAGATTGGGCCACATGCTGCTCTCCAAGGGGCTTAAGGTGCCTCCTGTCCCCACAGGGAGGAGGAGGAGAGGAGGGCAGCCTCCGTCTCCAGACAGCATCAAGGTCTGGTTGATGAGCTGCTGGACCATGTCCACCTTCTTGTTCCATTCCAGTTGCTGTGGAGGAACTGGGCGCAGCTGCCTCTGGAAATCTTGTGTGATGCTCTGGGAGGATGGCACCCTCCTCCCGACCACCTGTGTGTTCCTGTTCTGCTCTCCTCTGGCCTCGTCCTCCTCATCGCTGGTTTCCATGGCTTCGTAGATGGTGCAGAGCCCCGAGGACGGGGAGAGCATGACTCCGGTCGGGCTCCTCCTCAGCTGCTGCTGCTGTTGGATCTGCTTCTGCTGCATGCGGTACTGCTGCTCCAGCTCCAGCTGCCACTGCAGAACCTGCCTGCGGTGCCGGTGCTCCTGCTGCTGCTGTTGTAGCTGCAGCTGCAGGAGCTCCCTGCGCTGCTTCTCCAGCTGCTTCTGCTGTTCCAGCCTCAGCCGCTCCTGTTCCAGCCACTGCCTCTTCTGCCTCTCCTGCTCTTGACGGTGTTGCATCTCTCTCAGCTTCTCTTGGTGCTGCTCCAGCCTCCTTAACTGCTCTCCACCAGTGCGAGTGCCAGCGTTGGCCTCTATCAAAGGAGGAGGGGATGCAATCTTGGCAAAATGTGCTGCAACAGTTGGATCAATGGGCCTCCTGTTGCCTGGGACCAATGCCAAGTAGTGGCCATTGGCTATTGGAACAGTGGTCGTGTAGTTCTGGTTCCGGTTGTCTTCCTGGGAGTTTGTTTGCAGCTTGTAAACTTCATCCGCTTCATCTGTCTTCACGTCTCCTGTGAGACAGTCAAGATCACTTGGTGCATCCATTAGAGATGCATGCATCAAACAGAACGGGTGGCACGACAACACGGACCAGGAAGTAGAGGGTTCAGGAGATTTGACAAGAGGGCGAAGGTGTAACGAAAAAAGAAAAGGGGCTTTCAAAATAAAAGCGACATCCATGACACAAGAACAAATCATAAGGTAGTTACTGCATGATGTTTTCTCTCTGAAGTTGCATTTTCTTTGATATAACCATATTCTGATTTCTTGACTGCTTTAATAGTGTCAGCTAGAGTACATGGGTACCACACTTATATCTGCTGCTTTGTCCTCTTTGAATATGTTGATTATCATGCAAGACAGCAGTCATAAATACACAGTACAATACAGACAACAGGTATTTGAAGAGACAAATGAAAACATGGGGTACTAAACCGACAAAAACATCACATAAATGTATGATTTAAAATGTCGAAAATGTAATAAATGTATTTGTCTTGTGCCCTGCATAACCACAATTATGCTAAAGGAAGCTGATTCACCTTATTTCACGTGCGCCTATGTAACTGTGGTGTCCCAAAACACCATTGTCAGGGTTTTGGTGAGAAGGAGCTGGCAGGTCAGAGGGAAAATGCATGACAAGGAGAAAAGTGTGTGGTCTTCTTGAGCTTCAATATTCAGATGCATTCAGAACACTGAGGAGGATGCAGACAGATCTGAGTAGGTTTCATCACTTGTGTATAAAGACCTTGATAGTTATAAAGTGTACTCCCTGCCTGATTACTGTTGGGTACCCTGTGAAGCTAGCAGAACCATGGAATAATGTTTTCACTACTGAGTCTCTTTAGTTTATGTGAGTATGTTGGCTGATTGACAGTTGGTGGTGATAATGCCCCAACAAAAAGAGCAATGCACCAAATAAGGCAAAGAAAACTACAAGCTTGCAGAGATAGGTGTAAACAATGTAGGGTTTAAAATATTTGGCTCTGCAATTGTTTTATGAAAAGGAAAATACATACAACACCTTTATTCAACCTCAAGAATATATCATATAATGTATTTTGGTGAAGAACATTGACTGTAAACATTTTACAAGAAACCTCCACAGGGTACCTTTGAGTGAGCACCACCAGCTGAGGATGTGGTCTGACTGTGATGTTGGTCAGCTAGTGTTGAATCTGAAAATGTCATGAAGGCATAAGCATGCTGGAGAACAGGGCACTGGGACACCATTTGGATTACTTCTTTGATTTGACCAAAATTCCATTTTAGATACAACAGCATTGTACAATGTTGCATCACTTCCTGTTTACCAGTTATTCCCATGGAGAAGAGTAGGAGACGCCATGGGAAATAAGTAGTGTAAACATACAGTACAAATACACAGCGACTGGAACACAGGGACAAGAAGTTCAGGCATGCTGGATCCATACGGAAAATAAGGAACAGGAACAAAATGCCTTGCAATGATGTTTTAATGGAATTTTGAAAGATAACCTAGTGTGAACCATTCATTTATGAACATGTCTAGTGTAGAACTGTTTCAAATTCAAGGTAGTACACAGTCTTTTTGTTAGTTAAACATGCAATATACTGTTGAAATAGTAAACCAAACGGCCACTATGAAAACGTTTCAGCGAGTGTAAAGCTCAACTGTGATAGCGATGTAGGACAATGCAGTGTCTCATCACAAATAATAGGCTAGTTGTTAGTCTCTTCTGGAACACAAATGCTCAGCTAACTGAGGCTTGAAGCTTAGCCACTTAAAACCAAATGCCTGAAACACATACTGTACGTGACTGCACTTTATATACCTTAACAACCTATGCAAAGAGCGTAAAACCTCTTGAAGCACACATTAAAAACTTCACCAACTGCAATCTAATACTCCCATACCTACCTCAACAAATCTGTAAGGGCAAAACAGCCGTGTTAATATCGAGCCTTTATTTTGATAGCTAAAAGTCTTGAAACAAGAACACAAACTTTTAAAAGGAGCATTTGACTATAGCTATGGTGCTGTTGAACATGAAGCGTGTGTACACAGGGTAGGGAGGACCAGGTTTCAACAGAAAAAACAAACAAAAAACAACAAATAAGCAAATACAAAACAAAAAAAATCATTGACATTTGTTCGGTAAAAACAGTAGGATAAATACACAATGAGTCCATTTTTTTTTTTCCTTTTTTCGGTTCAAAAGCTCAGTCACATTGGACCAATCAGTCAGTACCCCATCAGGGGCTACAGAATATGCAGTGTTACTTAAAAAGAACATTCTACTAGAAAATGGTAGTAGCTATTGTACATAAAGGAGTTGAAGCCATACACTCATAACCATGACCATATAGTATGAAAGAGGGAGGCTTCATTTAAAAATTGCTACAGTCATTTTTTTCCAACTCCTTTGTTCACTTTTTTAAAATCTTTTCCTACAATCTTGCGCTCCTTGTTTTTTCTTCTAAGCCATCTAACCCAACTGGAGAGAAAACGAACAACAGGTAAAGGGGGAGGGTTGCGGGGAAAAGGTGCATTCCAGGGGTAATAGGAGGGACTTATACATTACCTGCCAGAAAACTATCAGTCTTATCACATATGGTAGAGTAGTAGGGCGGCTGGTTCTCGCCGGTTTCGCCCGATTCCTGGGCCCCAAGGTGGTGACTGGGCTCCAACGGATCAACCTCCTCCAGGTGGTCTGCTGCAATCTTTCCCCCCAGCATGTAGTGGTGCTCATCTAGACTGGGCTGGTTCTCCCCCGGATGGCCCAAAGGCATCAGGTCCACATGTCTGCCCAGCAGGTCCTCTGCATGAGCAGCAGCAGCAGCTGATGGCAAGGTCAGCTCCTTGATGAGCGAGGGGTCCTTGGCCTCCTCTGGCAGCTGTTCCTCATTCTCCAGGGAGAAGATCCCTGGGCTCTTTCCACAGCTCTCAGCCATGGAGTGGGCGTTGGAGTTGGATGTAGTGCAGTCGAAGCCGTAAGATGCCACAGAGTTGGCTGACTGTGGGGTGGTCCCACCTCCGTCCTCTTCGCCCTCTCCAGCTGCTGTGTCCACTGCCTCCTCATCCTCCTCAAGAGCAGGCAGACTACAGGTGGGAGTAGGGCTTTCAAAACCAGCACTCTCATCCATCATCACCGGTGCATCGGGGTCGTTTATTTGCATCTCACCCTCTGTGTCGCTGGCCTCATCTCCTGAGGTGGAGGGCGAAGACGGGGCGGATGCTGGAGCTGTTGGGGGTCCTGTTCCTAGGACCTCATCGGCAGGGAGTGTTTCAGCCTCCTCCTCTTCTCCATCGCCTTTCTCCAAGTGAATACCCAGGTCCTGCTCCATGTCAGGCTGAACTGAAGCAGGCACTGGGGTGTGCTGTTTGTCAGAACGGGACTCCACCCCGGAGCTGCTGTCATAGTCACGGAGTTCCTCTGGTGTGCTTGTCTCGCTACTGCTATGGGCGGCCAGACCTGTGCCACTCTGGGACATGCCTACAGCTGGGGCAGCAAGTAGGACGTGATCCTCCTCAGGGACTGAGCTCTTCATCTCCTCATGTGCTGACTGATGGTGCTGGGGCTCTTCCTCTGACTGAGGAGCAAAGGAAGGGGCATTGCTGTCCAGATGTGCCTGGGCAGGAGACAGGGTGGGCGTTTCAGATTCAGCTGCACCATGGTCAGAAATGGGGCTGGGGGAGGAGACAGAGAGCAGTGAGGCTGGTTGAGCCCAGGGATCAGAGAATGGGTTAGTCTGGCCCCAGGAGGAGGTAGGGGGGACACAAGGCGGAGGACCAGAGCGATTGAGGTTGTCTAAACGCTCCTCCTCATTAAAGTCATCTTCATCTGCATTCTCACAGCTCTCTGTTACTCCTTCACTATGCATCTCGACATCTTCATCCTCCTCATCCTCATCGTGTTCTTGCTGCTGGAACACTTTGTGATGCTCCTCTACTCTCTCTGAGCTCAGGTCCATATCATCCACCCGCTCATCCTCTTCATCCTCATCTTCCTCTTCCTCATTGGCCAGGGTTTCCACATTGGGAGAACCCATGAGGTTACAATCTCCCTCAGACCCACGGAGGCTTGAGTCGACTAGGGCATCTGAGCTCTGGGTCCCTTCCAATATTGCAGTGTGCTGGGTGCTGCTGAGGTCAGAAACTCCCTGCTGCCGACTGCTGGTGCAGCTGCTCACATCCTCAGAGTCCATCCCAGAAAGCAGGTCATCTCCATGCCACCCAGCAGAACCACCAAAAGCTGAGGACCTGACTTGGAACTCCTCGGATGGCTGAGATGAACTCATGTCAGTGATCATGGATGAAGGCTGATGGCCTAGTCTCCTCTGTTCCTCATCTTCATCCTCATCATCATCATCAACATCCTCATTTATCTCCTCATCAGCCTTTTCCACTGCCTCCTCCTTTTCATGAGGGGAGATCAGGTGCCTGGGGGTGAAGTCATCCATGGGTGAGGCACCCAACAAGTGAGGCTGTGCCATCATATTAAAGGCCTCTGAAGATGGAGCTGTGGACGTAGGCATAAACAGGTTCTCCTTCTCTTCTTCCTCCTCATCATCCTCATCTTCCTTCTCCATTGTCTCCTGTGCCTCAAACTGTTCTCTATTCTCCTTTTCCTCTTCTGTCTGGAAGTTCATCATATTGACTGGGCTCTGGGGAGCAAAGTCAGATGGAGCCGGGGGCTGGTTCCTGTCCCAGGGATCAGACTGGACATGCATGTCCAACAAAGAAGAGGCATCCTGTGGCTCTCTGACAGGAGAAACAGCACCTGGTGGGGAACAAGGAGGAGACATGACAGTAGTTCCCAGTGAAGGAACTGAGTCATTTGCAGACTCCTCGAATTTAAAAAGATCCAGCTGGGCTGACATCTGAACATTGGAGGCTGGTTCATGGACTGCTTCAGCTCCTAGATCTGCCTCTGCTGATGGCTGAGGAGACATCTCTCTTACAGGTTCTGGTGTAGGCTCCCGTATTGGCTCTGGTGTTGGTTCTCGTATCGGTTCTGGTGTTGGTTCTCTTACGGGTTCTGGTGTTGGTTCCCGTATTGGTTCTGGTGTTGGTTCTCTTACGGGTTCTGGTGTTGGTTCCCGTATTGGTTCTGGTGTTGGTTCTCTTACGGGTTCTGGTGTCGGTTCCCGTATTGGTTCTGGTGTCGGTTCTCGTATGGGTTCCGGTGTTGGTTCTTGTACGGGTTCTGGTGTTGGTTCCCGTATTGGCTCTGGTGTTGGTTCTCGTACTGGTTCTGGTGATGGTTCTCTTATGGGTTCTGGTGTTGATTCTTCCACTGCTTTTAACACTGGTGCAGAGACTGGTCCTGGGGTTGGGTCTGAAGTTTTTTCTTGTACTGCTTCAGTCTTTGACATCAGTTCTGGTGCAGCAGATGGCTCCACAACTGCTTCTGTAGGAGGTTCTGGCTCCTCTGGCCTGGCAATGGCAGCTGCCGCAGTAGCAATAGCTGCAGCAGCAGCTACAGCAGCAGCTATTTCCTTTCCAGGTTCTGCAGCAGTTGCAGCTTTGGGGCCACGTTTCACAGGAGTTGGGGTGCAGCTGCCCACAGTTTTCTTGGGGCTGGAGGTCTTGGTCGTAGCTGTTTTGGAGCCAGGTGTCTTGGAGGCATCCTTGGATGGTGTCTTACTGTCTTGTGTTTTAGTGCGGTTGGGTGTCTTTGCGTCGGCTGCCTTAGTAGCAGTGGGCTTTTTGGTGGTGACGTCTGATTTCGATGCTAATTTGGGTGCTGCTGCTGACTTCGTTGTAGAGGATGGGCGAGTAAGGGGGGAGTCTGCAGGCTTTTTGGATGCTGGGGTGGCTGGTTTGGTAACATCTGGGGGGAACACAGTTCAATGAATGGTTAAACAATGGTATAATTAAACTAAACAACAGCTAAACAACAGCATATTATAATACACAAAAATTCCCAAAACACAATATTGAGGCTTTTTGTAGTTATATGACACTGTATATTCAGGGCTTTATCAGTGCCTGAGCTGGTCGTGTGGACACTCAGCAGCTTCTGCCTGCTCCGACAACTGTATGACACAGACTGATGCTAATGACTTTCAAAACATCATTCTGGAGCTGAGGTTTCAGGTGAATGATAGCAATGTTGCAGTTTGAAATATGGACATATGATTTAACGCAATCAGTTAAATTTGTGTCACTTTGCATTGTACTGACAAGTGGAAGCTGAGTGAGCAAGTGCTTTGCACATCTGAATTTGACATTACATTACGCAAACAGCAGGTGACCTCAGACCAGCCATCATGCAAGCACTATGTGAATACAATCTTGATGAGTTCCTCTCCAAACTGGTGTATGTGACTGACAGAGGTGCAAACAAAGCCCTACACTGTGACTAGGCTTAGTTGCACAGCACACATTTTGAACACAGTGCAGCATACCACACTTGCAAAACCTGCTAAAGATTGTGTTTGGTGAGGAATTTCAGCAATCAAATCTCAATCTTGACCTCCTTTACAGGCAATCTGAAGGCAAACATCACAATGTCTGGTTTTGCAAAAATGGACCTGTGCAGGACTACACATTACAATGACGTTTTGGTTTTTTTACCTTTTTTCACCGGAGTTGTGTTTCTGGATATTTGTGACGCTGGAGGTTTGCCACCAGAGGGGGTAGTGGAGGTTGGTTTGGAGGCAGCAGGCTTGGCAGTGGTGGAGGTTTTAGGGGTGGCAGGTTTGGCTGTAGCTAGAGAGCTCTTGGTTGTGCTGGTCGTGGGTGGCCGGGTTGAGCCTGTGGCAGGACGAGATGATGCTGTCGAGTCAGTTGTAGGCCTGAAGGAACAAGACAAAGAAGAAGGTTAAGAAATATCGTGAGGTGCTACAGCATAGAGGGGTGGAGAAACAATGGCAGCTAAATGGGCAGTTGTTCTTTTCAAATCATCTGGTCTACTCTAGGCAAGAGACCAAGAGACAGACATATTTTAGTGAGCTCAATAAAACGGTGATTTTCCTATTTAAAAGGCACAAGGGATGAAGATTAATTGAAGATAACTCAAGTGTTTGAGTTGTCAAGCCATTCACAGCTAGGGCCAAACATCAGGTCTCTCCCAGGATCAGCTCTAAGTGCCTGAGAATGGTCTCACTTGTTAGTCACTTCTACTGCCAGAGGATACCCTAAGAAACAGCACAAGCACAAGCTAGATAGCTTGTATAGATTGACTAAAAAACAATACAATACTAAGTCAGCAGGGTAAGGACAGGACAGACCGTTCTTAATGGGTGGACAAGCAGCCAATGTCCTGACCTAAATAGCCTTTCTGATGTGGCTTCAGCCCAAATCCAATGAGTACTTGTAAACAGGAGAGAACACATTACACCTATTTAATCCTTACATTGGCTGCCAGTCTTTGTTCCAGTCTTTTGCTCCAGTTTTTGTACTGATTAAAATTTTTAGGGTTCAACCCCCACAAAAGATACAATTTTGGAAAGGCCACACCCCTTACACTGTAAGTCTGGTTGACTTGAAATTTCACACACAGGTCCAGCTCTATGTCCTCTCCATAAAAGTCTGCCATGATGCATATTCTGTCATTTAGATTTTTTGAAAAACACTTTTTTGACATCTACTCCTAAACTGTAGGTTGATGGCTACCACATTCACTGTAGATTATTATTGGACCAAGCTCATCAACAGCTGCATAAAGCTTGTTGATATCTTAATTTGTTTTAAAGATATAGACCAATGAGCATCAATAGGGGCGTGGCTCAGCACATAAATAGACCAAAGTCAACAACTGTTGGGCCACTCATCACAAAACTTGCAGGATATGTCCACATTAGTATGTCAAATACACTCTAAAAGTTACATTCATGTATACCACTAGGGACACTACAAATGCAAAAAACAAAAACAAACAAACAACACAAAAACACACACAACACAAATCAGACTATAAATCAGAAATTGTCCAATCCTTACAAAGCTCGCAGAATGTTTCATAACAATGTGGAACCCCATGTGTAAAACTATTTTGAAATCACTCAATAGGGGGCACCGCCACTTCCAAACATGTGCATGGGCCTGTCCAATCATCACATATCATATATTATTATTATTATTATTATTATTGTTCTAACATAAAAATTGGCCAATAGAAGGCACCACAAATCTTTTGCAAATGGCCCATGACAGTAAAGTATTTTTCTTTTTTGAAACTGGGCTCTTTTCACATCCAAACCACATTAGACCAGGTCCAGATCAAAAGCGGTCTGTGCTTGAACCCGTGAATTGCCGCTTGCGGCTATATTTGTTACTTGTTTTTAAAGCAATTCATACTCTTGCAGCCTATTTGTCTGACATACTTGTAATGTATGAACCAAGACACCCCCCTCAGGTCCTCTGGGACAAGACTTATAGTCGTTCCAAAGTGTAGGACTAAAACTTTTAGTGAGGCAGCTTTTAGTTTTGAAGCTCCATGCTGTTGAAACAGTCTGCTCAAGTATCTGAGAGCAGCTCAAAGTGCTGACATCTTCACACAGAAATGCTTTAAAATGTTTTTATTCCCTTTCAGCTCTTGTTATATTAAAATTATGTTGCGTGCAGTCTATAATTGGTTGTTTTTATTTGTACTGTCTCGTTGTTCATCCATCTGCAAAGTGTACTGAATGTCACTAACCTGTATGAAAGGTGCAATAATATAGTTTTACTGACTGACTGATTATAACAGACTATGGGAAAATATCATGTCATGAAAAATTTGTATAATAATCATAACTCAATTCTGTCTTTAGTGCATCAGCATCTGAAACACTGGTAACAACAGGCCCAGGCCAAGCTCACTCTTCCATAGGCCCATGACAAACTCCCCTGAGGGGCTATAAAGTGAAGTAGTTTGGGAGGTGAGTCACGACGAACCCCAGAGAAGCATCCTAACCCCAGCCAACACCGTCCCTGATCTACTGTCTATACCCACTCCCCACAGGGGAATGACATTTGGGGCAGTATGCATCAGCCTGCCTGCTCTGGCGGCCTCCCTGGCCCAGAAGCTGGCTTCTATGTCACATCTGAGCGAAGTAACCTACATCTAGTAGTCCTGACAAGGCTGTGGTGTGCAATCTCCTGGGTCCACGCTACACTAACTGCCTGTTTCTAAATAAAGAATTGAGCTAGTACTGGCAGAAAGAGAACAGGGAGGTAGCGGGAGAGTGAAGATGGCTGGGACCGTGTTAATCTTTAATACTGAAAGGAGAACAAAAATAACTTCTCCAAATCCCCCAGCTGGAACCATGGACTGTGTTAAAAGCACACTCATTGTGTAAGGGCACTGAACTAGTGCATGCGATCCACAACCTGGCAAATGTAATGGAATACGGTTTGGTAACATGAAATAAGATTAAAGCCAGGCAGCAACACAATATGGGTGTGGTCACGTCAAAAGTTCAAACAAGCTTTTATTGTTCATTCACATCATTTAGAATTGGCTTTGGGCTAGTGAAAGGTGTGTTACTGATACTGACACTGTTGGATCAAGTCAATGCAGTTTGGCTGATATAAAACCCTTCTGGCTATACAAAATCCTAATAGACTCATCGGTGACGCATTGATTTACTGCTCTTTACTGGAAAATCAGAAAGGTTGAAAAATGCTGAGGAGGCAATTTCCTCATAAACATGTTAGTGTTGTTGTGACAAAAACATTTTGAAATAGAGACAGTATAAAAGACACATAGAGAGATGAAAATGATCATCATCTGGCACACTGGTTGTCTGCGTGTAGGCCAAAGTTACACCAAATCCTTGGCTGAACTGCAGTGTTGGCTAAGGGAAAAAAACTTTTTAACAATAAATCTGTGACTTGAATCAGACAGTTTAGTCTGAGGAGGTCAGTTTCATCTAAAATTTATATTTACTGCAAAGCTTCAATCCTAACCTTAAATTGGGAAACGGTGAGTAAGATGTTAAGATTTTAAGCCTAAAATTGTTGAAAGTAGCCAATGAACAAGATGTTAAAAGGTGAAATAAGAATAAGCTCATGAAAAAGAAATGTTTAAGTGTGTGGTGCCTGAATCAGAGGGAAGATAAGAAAAGAATTACAGAGAAAGGAGAATGGGGAGAATTAACAGACACAGAAACTGGCATTAGAGATGAAGTATGCTGAGGGGATATTCAGAGAGAGCATTCACAATAATCTGTCTGATCAAAGGAATATGGATAATCCAAAAGGGCAGGACTTCTTTTTAGAGCACTGGAAATTAACCAGGCCACTGAGGAAGAAAGAAGAAAAAGGAAGATAGAGACAAAGCAGGGGAGAGATGGGAAAGGGGGGGCAGATAATATTCATCCGATTACACATTATCTTATATCAATGTCTTCCTCTTGCTTATCAAAGAGGGCAGTCTGCACAGTTGAAAACCTATCACAGTATTTAGGAGAGCAGGCCACAGGAAAATAAGGACTTGTGTTCAGAGAGCAGAAGTTGTTTAACAACATCTGATCATGGTGACAATGCCTGAATAACACAGTGATGCACTGACGCTTGAATTATTTCAGGCTTCCATATATTCTGTAATTAAGCTCACTGTCGGTCCAATGACAGAGAAGACTGTAAGAGTAATTGCACTCTTAAAATGATACTACTTTACGTCTACATTTAACTCAATGGGCAGCTTGAAAGAAAAAAGCTTTGTATATTGTTCATATTTCACCACAAGACAGGCTGAGAGAAACAACACCATAAATTGGGGTTAAAGCAAATGTTGAACAGAAAGCACAGAAAAGCAGTGGAGCTGAAAAATCAGATGACTCTGACGCTTAGCTGCTACAGGCGCATTGGTACACAGCGAAATATTTTAAGTTCGCCTTAGTCCCCTGAGGATCATTAATATCATTTTAGCTTTATTGCGACTGCACATTTCTTCAATCACTGGGGCCGACAAAGGAGAGTGTGTAAAAAGATGGTTGCCTGCTGGTGCTGCTTTGTTACCATACAACAAGAGTCAGGCTGTGATTTAAATAATGAGATGCACCATGAAAGGGGCAAATGAGTAAGCAGGAGATGAGCAAGCATGCAGGCAGTCTTCCCTGCAGCAAAGGCGACAAACTATGGTGGGAGGACCTCCCTCCTCTCAAGACAAGCAGCAAATTAAAGATGATGCTGAGTTAATTAAGCACCGCAAATATGGAGGTAGGAGCTTCATCCTTGTTAAAGAGGCCTCAGCCAGCTCAGGGAGGATAAAGTCCTGTGACGAGGGGCACTTTGGGAATTTTACTGTTAAATGAACCTGATCAGAGCTCTCCGCTCTCAATGTGATCACGTCTTCTCTGTTTCCTAATTTATCTTTACGGGACAATAAGAGCCAGCTGGATCTCGCTGTGGTCGCCACGGTGCAGGAAGTGCAGACCTCCGGGGAAATAGATCAAATTCCACCGAAACCAGCTCATGTACCTTACTGTGCAGCTGATTAAGAAATTAGACAGAATGATCACTCTATAGTGAGGCTGTTAACGTTAATACTAAAAATGGTATATAGTGCATATCAGTATCTATTTAATTTTACAGTACTCTGAACTATAAAGCTTTCAGTGTTTCTATTAGAATAAAACAGAAAAGAGAAGAAAGGTCATAGTATCAGCAGAGCCATCTCTATAGACTGCACAAAACATTAAGGACACAATAATGATGTCAGTGCAGGTGTAGCCAATATCTCTTATTAAAATATTTCACTAAACCTACCTCAATCACATGAGTTGATATGTACATATAATAAAGTCAATTTGATAAAATACAATTTAAAATGGGGATTGTAAAAATGAGGTCACAACTCAATTATCAGCAGATTTTTTTTTATGTTCAGCTTATGTTTGAAAATAGAACAGCTAATATGTGGGTCGGATAGAGAGAAAAAACCCACTGCTTTCCAGAAAGCGTTTCCTCCGATATCTATCACATCTGAACACGCCCACAAACACACCCTTTGCACACTCAAACCTTTGTCTCCCACTCAAACACACACGCCTCCTTCTGTCCCTCTTTCCTTCCCTCCCTCCGACGCATTCCCACTAAATCCATTTGGTAATTGGCTCTGCGGCTGAACCTCTATAAAAATCATGGCAGCGGAAGACTGCATCACAGAGTGATCGGCCACACCCATAGCAGGATACAAGATATACAGCCTGCACAACGTGTTGTCTGCCTCGTGGACTGGACTCTAACAGCGTCTGGGGCGAGGACCCTGACTGCTGCTCACCACACACCAGTGGTGGACCATTACATCAGCAGCAATTTGTTAGATCATGAGGAGGGTTGCATTCAATCTACTGCAATAAAAATTTATTGTCCCTGAGGGAGCATCAATGAGGAAAACAGCATGACTAATGTGGGAACATGGGTGGCTGAGAGGAGGGCAATAAAGTGACGGCAAAAATGAAAAACCACCTGATCGCCCAGCAGCAAACTCATCCCATTTCCTCCTCTCAGTCTGTACAGAAAGGACTGAATACCCTTGCTCTGTCCTCTAATCTACTGGAGGGCCATGTTTCCCTGTTTCACACAGAGATACCCTCTGGTCCTCTGCTTCTTTTTTTCCACCTCTGCCTCCCTCTCTCTTTCTTTCACACACACACTCATGCACACAACTCGCGCTCTCTGCATGCACAGCCCTCACACTCTGTCTGTATCTCTGGCAGCAGTGATGGGAGCTCAGCAGGGACACATGACTTATTCAGCCATGTAGCTTCCATACTCCACTGCCACCATTTTTGTTTTACTTCACTCAGCTTCATCCGCAGACATCAGGGCAGGCAGGAGGAAGCGGCTCGGTGGCACGTGTACGCGGACCACGTGTTCAGCGATCCAGTACGTACGCCCCCCTTCCCCCTTTACCTCCAGATCATACTGAGTAATATACTGGCAAATGAACACATGCTCTGCATTCTAATTACATGCTCCTTATAAGCAGGCGTCAATGAACAGCACATATGTATACACACTGACATCGTGAATGCACAGCCTGCTATACTGTTCTGTTGGGTAGTTTGCATGCTGTGTGCCAGTCCCTAATTATCAATGCATAAGTGGACGCAAATCATCTTTGCAGCTGCCCAAGAAAGCCAAGAATCTTTACATATTCATACACACAAGCTGACACATAAACTGTTATCATACATAGACATGATGTTCTAACAACCCATGAGGATTTCTACTTTCTCCATTTGCACACTAATCAGGCTCAAATGTTTCCCAAGCTGCGTGCTGTGGGCAATCAGCTTCAAACAGCAGGTGCCCTCACACGCACACACACGTACATTCATTTTCTGTATCTATACACAACAAGAGCCTCACCTTAGTTGTTATACACACTTCACTGCACAGCCATAACCTATGGCGCATTAACAATATATTTCCATCGACTCAGGATCAACACCCTCACTGGCCCATTGCAGTTTTAGTACCAAAGTGAAGTGCACTGTGTAAAGAAGACTAGTTTCTTAGGTAGTGAAATGTTAGGTGGTGAAAGATCGATCTTAAAACTGAATCTGCACAACTTAAAAGTCTTTTTAAAAAATCTGTTTTCAAGAAACAGAAGGGGAGCAAGCTATAATTAAGAGTCACAGACAACAAGAACTACAAAACCTAATCTTATTTGGCTAAAACCTCGAGCTGAATAGGAGGAACAAACACTGTGAGCGGCCTTAAATTAGATTGATGTCGCTTAGTGAGCCTGCATTTGCGCTGCACTTTATTTGTCTGATAACTGGAACCTGCTGCAGATGGAATTAAATCAATTGAGCCTCAGAGTAAATTGAGAGACCCGGGTGTGTGTGCATGTGTGTGTGACAGAGGCAGGGGAAGCAGGGTCTGTCAGATGTGGCACCCTAATGTATCCTTCCAGCTCTCTACCACTCTGCTGATAGTAGGCCTGAATTAAGGATGGAGTGAGGGAGCAAAAGGGCAAAATGTAATTAAAGCAGAAATTTATGGCCCTGTCAAAGCATGTCACATATACAAATGCTGACATGCACACACAAACAACACACACACACACACACACACACACACACACACACACACACACTTAATAAAATATGCCTACAAGGGTACATGGTGCTGTCAGAAGAGCCTATCGTCAGTCATGGTTATACCTACGGTGGCCAAGAGAGCTCACCGCACTGCAGCTTAAGAAGACACATGCAAATACACAAAACACAAGCAAATTAAGAACACATCTTCATCAACTACATACAATTACATTACATTACAATACATGTGCAGCTTTTAGGAAACTCACTGGAAACACAACCAAATATACAAACAGAGTAAGAGACAAATTGTTTCCAGAGTATGTTAAAAATTGCTGAGCACGTCTTGGACACACTTGTTGTTTCTGCAGTTTGTGACTCATGAAGTTACTGAAGTCGGTCTGTGTATCATCTGTTTATGTTTATGCTGTGGATTGACTTCATGCTACTGCTTGACTCTGCGCATGTGCGTAAAGTGACTGCCACATGGAACTTGCAGGACTTTACAGAGCCAAAAAAGTTACAGTTACCTGTGGCCTGCATAATAATAATATAGGCATTACTCTCACTAGTGCAGATGGGGGATTATGTAAATTTCACAAAGTAGTTGTTGTCTGTATGGGGATTATTTAAGGAAGGAATAGACAAACATTGTCAGTTAGTAAATACAAAACTAAATGGCACTACTTGACAAACTCCCCCACCCTTTAAAAATGTGATAATGTGTGATGTATATATTTTTTAATCTGACGTTATCTCATTATCATTACAATGCTTGGTCTTCAGGATATTGTCTAATAATGCTTATGTGTATGATTATAACGCAGACTATAGGCCATCTGTCAACATTGGTGAACCAGATAGTAAAGTTTAATATCTGTCATAAACACTAAATCTCTTCAGAAATAATTAAAATGACTGACAGCATTCTGCTTTTTGGCTCAAGTCCTGCAAGTTCCATGTGGCAGTCACTTTACGCACATGCGCAGAGCAGAGCAGTAGCGTGAAGTCAGTCCACAACATAAACATAAACAGATGATATAAGGGCCGACTTCAATAACTTCATGAGTCACAAACTGTAGCAACAACAAGTGAGTCCAAGACGTGTTCAGCACATTTGAATGTCCTCTGGGAGCAATTTGTCGCGTTGTGTATATTTGTAGCGTTTCCTAAAGGCAGTGCATGTGTTGTCACATGCCACACATCCCCTGTGTGCAAAACATTTTGCTGACTCACACTAACAGCACAAAATACTGCATCTAAAGTACAATGCAATCTTAACCTGATTACAGTGATAGCCTTGGTTAGTTATCAGCTCAGTCTTTGCCCGTGTTGCCTATGAAGCTCATTACAGGTTTTTGCATTTCAAAGCCTGGCTAGTCACTTGAGTGTTCTATGAATAAAACAGGGCCTGCGTGGGAGCACAAGCTGGGCATTGACTGGATTGAAAAGGTGGAAAGGTGCTACTGAGAGGACCCATGCAAACACTTTTTGTGCCAGACTTGGACTTACACATTTTAAGGTCTTATGCAAGGTTCACTTCTCTAAAACCAGGCTCTCTGCAATATATCCAGAGGTAGAGGACAGGTGTGATAGAAAAAGATGATCTATTTTGAGATCATGTCCAAAATATTTACAACTATAACTAAGAACTGCCTTTTCATTGCATAGTTGGCACAATGGCACAACAATGAGTTAATTTTACATTGCACATTGGTATTGAGAAAAGCTAACACTAGTTAGTGTTGAGTAGTGTTAAACAGTCAGTATTTTAACCAACAGTGGTTAAATTAACATTGGTATTGACCATCCAGACACCTTTAAAGTGTTGATCATAACTCTGACAGTGTTCATTTGTGTTTGCTGATTTTGCTGTGTGGTATTTTACATTTATAGACGAGGTGGGGATTCATGTTGCAGAGAAAAGTGGGTGAATATGATGAATGAAATCATAGTGACAGTTCATCAAGGTCGCACAATGAACGTTCTGTGCTGCAGTGGCGATTACAAACGTACACTTGTGTAATGCTTTTTAATGAGATGTTTGCACATCCACCATTGTATAAAGCTGTAATCTGAGTGTAATCTCCACAATCCAACTGCTACCCGTGGCATGTGGAGGGTGGAAGGGGGAGGGGGCCTGAGGGATCTTCACGTGAAACACCTTACTTCCTTGCTGGGAGAAAGTGGCTGGCAGCTTAGTGTGTGTGTCATGTTAGTCTATGTATGTTTGTCCATGTACATACACATATGTATGTATATTTCATACCTCAATCATATAAGTGTTATCTCCTGTGTAGAAGAGCCCAGCCAAAACTGGCTTTCTGAAACCAATACCTATTTTCATATTGTTTTAAAAAAAATATGGTAGCATTATAATTTTTCACATAAACAAATTTTTGATAAGGATCCCTTAAATTTGGGTCAGAGATCTCTGCTGGACAAACTATGTAATGGAAACACTGTTAACTAAACAATTTATCTCAAACCTATCTTTGGCATTTCTGTACTACTATCTTGTTACACATCACCCAACATACAGTATACGCTGACACTGATATACTGTATCTGCCATAAGCTAACATCAGTCTTGTTCTACTGTGGAACGAGTGATGGATTCTGTTGCCCCTGTGTGATCACTTGTATAAATCTCGGTAGCATCCTCAACAGTAGAGCCTTTCCTACCAAATACAACTGCAGAACCACTGGGTGTTTCCAATGCTCTGAAGAGGGTCCCCGGCTGAAGGTTCATCATTCAGTACGAAATCTGCAATGGAGAAACTGTACGCAAACCTTCGTTTTCATTGTGCTACTCTGCACGGGTCTGTCTTAAAGGAGAAGAAACATATGTATGCCAAGAGTAGAAGAGAAGATTGACACAGCTCACGTCTGTATATAGCCACTGCCAGCAGCCCGCTAACCTAGTTTAGGATAAAAACTGGAGACAGAGGAAATAGCTAGCCTGGTGATTTCCAAAGGAAACAAAATCCGCCTACCAGCACATCTGAAGATCACTGGTGGGCAGATTTGGTTACCTTTGGACGGAGTGAGACTAACGGTGCCCTCCTCTTTCCAGTCCCCGTGCTGTGCTAACTGGCTGCAGCTTCATATTTACCCAACAGATATCAGAGTCTTACCAAGCTTCTCATCTTACTTTTGGCAAGACAGAGAATAAAACTAAGCATCTTCCCTTAAAACATCTTCCTGGAATTGCTTGCAGTATTGTTCTCCCAGTTTCTATGTGCTTTAGCAAGTTTACTCCAAACAGTCCAATCTGTTTGACGCAAGTGTTTCTGACTGAACAATGTGTCTACACACAGACATACCAACATGATGACATAACACATCATAACATTCAACATGGTGGCATAAGAAAGAAAGAAGCCATTGCCCTAACAAACAAAGAAGAAGAGGCATCAGGATAAGTCCCTCTTGAAAGAACAGTCAGACCCCTAAAGGCTTTATCTGATCAAGATCATCGCCGCCTCACATAAAGCCCTCCTTCATCCTCCTCTCCTGGTCTGTCGCCAAGTCACCTCAGGACCCAACACCATGCACACAGTGTGACTCAGGTGAGGAACACATGTTGATCTGATTGCACACAAACACAACACATGCTGGTGTAGAGCAATGCACACAAGCACTCACTCTAAAGAAACAAAAACTTTAAGAGCATTCTCTTGTTCTCAGTTAAATCTTCCAACTGCCCCTCCTCCTCTCTCTGAACCACACTCCTTCCCCAAACTTGTTTTATTAATAATGCTGCTGTATAATGCTTGCTCTGGTGAAACCCTGCAAGGCATTCCTTCAAGGCTTGTTCTGACATTGGCTGGTTGCTGGCCTACTTATACCCGGCCCTTCCAAGCCTCTATGTGGGGGATCATTGTCCCTCATTCCTCCAGGGTGTTTTTTTCTTAAACAGGGTCTTCTTTGAACCTGTAGCCAAGAGAAGCCTTTTGAACCAACGGCTTCTCACTTGGCACAGAGGAGCGTTATAATGCTGAGCTTATTCCCAGCACTTCTTATCTATATGGCAATTTATTCGTATTTGCTGATGTTCTGGAGCAAATTTGCTGATTTGCTCCATTGGAAAAGCTCTTAAAAAAGGGAGCCTGCTTAGAAGATTTTTGCCTGGAGGCCGTCTAAGAAAAGGACCAATTACAGACAGCTGCCTGTGCTGCCAGACACACAGGAAATCTCTTTCAGACACTTGTGTGCACGTACATGTACAAAGATGCACACTCTGGCATGGGTGAGGCTTCACAGAGTCACACCTACCTGGTTGACTTGGAAACAGGGGTCTTGGGTGAGGCTGCAGAGCTAGGTTTGGTGGCAGCTGCAGAGGCAGGCTTGGAAGCTGAGAGGAAGAAAGTTAAGAAATATGTGAAGAACATATATATGAAGAATGAGAACAACAATATATAGTACAGTATAATATGGTACCTAGTGACATACATCACAGATATAGGTCAGGCAGATATAGTATCTTTCATACATATGTCATAAGGATCTAGGGCAAATTCAGTTCTAGATCAGCAGCAGCCACTCTGGCATGTCTAATATGTGTGCTGAATCCATCCTATGTGCATCTATCTCCATGTCATCGCATTACAATGAACACTCCTCATTAGAGTCAGAGCTGTGAAAACATTTCATGCTAGACTTACTGTGAATGTGTTTTTTCTACCAAACAACCTACATTCTGAACTACACTTTTGTTTTTTGCACTGATCTCAAGCTTTTGCTTGGTGATGACATTTTCACCAACCTGGAGGCTTTTTAGCAGCAGCTGCCGTGGTGCCCGTTTTGACACCATTTGCAGTCGTGGATGGTGTCTTCTTGGCTGCTGTTGTTCCGGTCATCGACTTTGCACCATTGGTGGCAGGGGCAGCCCCTGTGGCTCTCTTCTCAGCCACTTTGGTCTTGGAGGCTGGGGCCCCCGCCGGGGCTGTTGGTTTTTTGGTGGAGGCGGTGGTTGGGGTGTTCTTTTTGACTGCAGCAGGTGGGGTCTTCTTGGCCACTCCATTGGTCTGGGGCTTAGACACACCATTTGAGAGACGGCTCTGGGATGTGTTGGGCCGTGAGCCAGATGTGGGCTTGGTCGGGCTGGTGGCGCCAGGTTTTGTCTTGCCTGTGGCCTTGTTGGTAGTCTTGGCTTTGGAGTCTCCTGAAGTCTTGTTGCTGGTCTTAGCAACTGGGGTTTCCTTGGCCTGGTCTGGCTGGGGTTCCACCTGGCCCGTCTCTCCTGCAGGCTGCTGCGGCATCTCGTCCTCCACTGGATTGGCTGCCTGGTCGGGCTCCTGTCCCACGGCTGGTGATGCCTCATTTACTGGATTGGATTCCAATGTTTCCATTGGCTCCAGCGCTGCCGTGGCAACCCCATCCGGCTTCATCTCCCCTCTTGTGGTACTGGTCCGTCTCTGCGGGGCAGGGCTGATGGATCTCACAGGATGGCCACAGGTCTACAGGCTTTCTGGAGACAGCAAGGTCTGGTCTGTAGAGAGACAGGATAATATACAGTACAACACAGTTAGTCAACAGCAAGACCAGACATGAAAAGCAGTTTGCTGTCTCTCTGATCAGTAGACAGAGACCCAGGAATGTTGTCAGCCCTGGGATTCAGATGAAGTGACGGCTTGGACTGTCTTACAGTTTCAGCATCACACACACACAAAAACACACAGACGCACATCCAAGAGTTAAATTGATGATTGTAGGACATAAATGGAACAGGGTGTGCCATAATACTGTACAGGAAACTGAACTGCTGCATACATCCAGAAGAAGCCCATCTGGAAGAAGAAGATGAAACATAACCAGTCACTTTGGTCATCTATGAGAGAAAAATGGAGAGATCTCTTCAGGAATTTTTAAATGGCAGATAAAGCTTCTTCTTCTTCTTCTTCTTCTCTCAGAGCAGAAGCAGCTGATCAGTCATGTGAGTTAAATATTTGCTATATCAGAATTTTCTAAAAAGGCAAAGACCATGTCAAGAGGAATTTTTGTTTTTGGATCTTGCCATTTCCATCTTTTCTAATGTGATACTTCAAAATTCGCATAAAAAAACCTCGAAGGAAAAACGACTAATGTAACACATAGAGAGAAATATAAACAGAGACAAAGGCGGTCATCCCAAAATACATCAAAGCTTCATAAGTCGTACTGGGTGGGAAACCTCAGGACATAATTAGATCAACACATTTTATGATCAGTTGAATATATGTACTGTCTCAGGGACCACAGAAGGAGGGGCACTGAGAGGACATGTCTACTGCAGAAACAACACATTCTACAAATAGCCTTCTTTAATTTCAATGCCAACTGCAGTGCAGTGGCAAATGGTCCCCTCTGCGACACTAAAAAGCTCAGTGACACACTTGGCCGGCGTAGCTGCTACGGGTTGGCTTCTTTTTTTTTGCTTGGTACAAAATGGCATCAGAGCCACTAGTGTGGAAGACTAGTTTTCTGGGATAGGACACTTAAGGGAGTGCAAAAAGCTTCAGCACGCAAATTGCACACACACACACATATGTACAGAATGTGCTGCCTGTATTAATGTTATGACAAGCAACTTTTTACTCTGCACATGGATGAGAAAAGCTAAGAAAACCTGCTACATGCCATTAGGCTAAAATGGTTGTAAAAAGAAAAGTAGGGTGAGGTGGGAAACAGGCGAAGATGCATTTTCTAAGTGGGTCAAGGCGTGTACAATAAACCCAAAGATAGGCAGACATTTTGACTCATGGGTCACAAACGGAGCAGTCAGAGACATGAGCAAACTGAGGACAAGAAGTGGGACGTGAGGCATATGAGGCCTGATGAAGTGCAACCATCTGTAATACGAGCTGTCATATATTGTCTGCATCAATATTAGTCAACTGTCTCTTATTTTGTTTCCTCGTCTCCTCTCAAATGGAGGGATGAGAGGAAAAGGATAGGTTGTTTTTTTTTACAAGTTTGAGAGGAGAGGGGAGAGAGAGGGAAGTGGGGGGGAGTAGCAGGAAACTGGCTCGTCGAAGTTTACAAACAGAGCGAGGAGCCGGCTGTGCAGGAGGCTAAGTGGTGAGACAAACTCTGAGGCAACACAGAGGCCAGCCCAGAGGAAGAGGCTTGGCCTGTGGAGCATGGGAACAGAAAGGAGAGTTGGGACGGAGGCAGAAAAGAGAGACAAGGAAAAAAACAAGACGTAAAATGAGCTCACTATTGGCCGATGTTTGCCGGTTCAACTCTAAAATCCAGACATCACTAGTCATCCTAGTTTCCACTGACCTAAACTTGTTTGCACACACTCACTGTCCTATTTCTAGACGAGGACAGACATCATCTTTATGCCGCCAGCTTTCTGGAAACAATTCCCGCACACTCTTGCTCGTCTTTCTTTCCCTCTTCCGTCATCCTTTACTCATCTTCTAAACTAAATTTCACATGTCAAAAGGCCCTCTTTCATTCTCTACTGATCCTCCTTTTCTCCTTACAATCCCCCCCCCCACCCACCTCGATTTCTTCCTCCCCCACCACTACCGCTCCTCCTTCCATCCCTCTGTTCTCTGTTTGCCTTTGCACAGATGGCCAGAGCAGCTGAGCAGGGCCAGAGGGGGAGAGAGAGAAACTGAGATTCAAAAAAAAACCCAGTGTATCGCAAACAACACATAAGAACAGATACCGCACGGCTAGTGCAACAGGCTGCCACCCAAAACAAGAGGCCGAGAGGGAAACGACGGGTAGCTGCGAGAAGCCGTTTGTGCCGCACCCTTCGGTCACAAGCAGTTTCTAAATGCCAGTGAGGCTGCAAAATGTGGACAGTTGGCTTAATTATGTCACTTACTACAACCAGTCACAGCTTTTAGAGGGGTGGGTGGACACCGGTGTGAGTGAGGGCTGGGGATCAGAGACAGTGTTTCATTTTTGTTACAGAACAACCTGTGGTTCAGACTGCCTTCATTTATCCTCTGCACATCATATACTCACTTGCACCCATTTAACCTTGCAACAACTCTGAAGTTTTCCATTCTCATGTGGCACATAATGCAGGTTACAATAATAATAACAGTGGCAGATTTATCACTTCAATTTCGATTTCATACAGACAAAGGCTGTGACATCTGTTGCTAGCAGATTTCATCATCTTTCAGTCATAAGCTGTAACTGGACAATTGGACAACGGTCAATTATTCATTCTTAGGCTGGAGACACACAGAAGGTTGAAGTGCCGCAATAGGTCAATTCTTGCAAGAGCAGTAGCCTGTAGCTGTTCACTCCAGAAGCGCATTTCTCTGCACTGATCAACAAGCAATTCTGCTCCTTTGCTCTCTTTTAATCTGTATCTGTGTGATCTTTAAAATAGGTCATGAATTTATAACGTTTATGTGTTCCTGGATAAGCAGGGCGTCACTTCTTCAGCGTCCCCCGCCTGAGCAACAATTGGTTAACATGGACACCGAAAGGAAAAAGCCCTTTGCAGAGCTTCCACCTCCTGCCTATCCCCAGCATTAGTTTCCCATACTTCTCCAGCCCAGAACAGGTCACAGGAAGTTTTTCTAAATAACTTTTATCACAGGACGTGTGGGGCTGAGTGCATAAGGACAATAAACTTAGCGCCAAATATGCATATAGGTCTCTCAAGTTTTAAACTCCACCCACTTGATGCTTCAAAATCTCTAATACAAGCTCGCCACTGTTTGACTAAGACCCGGTATAGCTATCAACACCGTGACCTAATTCGACCAAGCAGTGAACCAGGAAATAAGATTGTGTCCAATCACCATTCCCTCTTCTCGCTTTCAGACTTCTCTTTTCTTCCCACAGTAGACCTAAGCATCTGGCCGGGCTGTTCATTTCACTGCTCCTCTTCAAAGCGCCATACACTGCTGTGTGTGTGAGAAATAAGAGTGATAAATCCTGATTGCACGCCACAGCCAGAGGAACATTTCTCTTTCTCCCGCAAGCCTCCAGACAGCTGTGAGATTGGCCTTCTCTCTCCGGCTCCGTTGCTCACTCACCCGGCCCTGCGTCATTGGAACCATCAGTCAGTGGTAAGCATAAACAGGCTGGAAACCAGGGCAGGAACGTACTTCAGAAACATACTTTTTATCTGCTCTTCACAGAAACTGGAGGTGGAAGGGATTGGAAACACTTTGACTATTTCAGCAGCCAAATAAACAGAAATGACCCTCAAGAATTCATGGGTGGTTTGCTGCCAAAGTAAATTTCCAACCCTGGCACTCATACCTTAACACCCCAGTGACCCTGTACAGACATTTGTTATTTCTACCTTTCTTATAGCATCTTCCTTACCATTATCCATCTAGTTAAACGTTTGGGCTTTGGTAATTGTGACCACCATAAAAGATTCTGAACTCTTTTATAAACTACAATGTGTTTTTCCATTTGTATGGATTTGGACTGACATGTAATTGTTTCTTCGACATGTTGCAACAGCTTTAAATGATCTTCAATTTCATCCCTGATTACTGCAGCACTCCCAACTGAAACATCCAACCAATTAATGCTATTAAAGCGCTTCATTAAAACTAATTAGACTGCAGACATTCAAAAGGACTGAGTGAGCAGGTGCCGCGAGGGAAAACATTCGATAAGAGTTGAACATTATTAGTTAAACTATTCAGGAGATGTCAAATGTTTGCTTAAAATGATAACACTATAAAGCTGTTTTGTAAGAACTGGTTACAAAAAAATTCATGCAAGTTAAATTCCTGAATGATCTTTTTATTCTACTTATCAATGGACAATTCCGCTGAGAAATCCCCCTTTCTTCGACCCGCTGCTTCACATTCATACAATTACACACATTTGGACCCTAGAGCTGTGTGGCACAACACTAGATTTTTCCATTATCGACAAAGCAGATTCACTAAAGCAACTGGGGATTGAATGTTTTGCTGGTTCACTGGCA
Source organism: Holacanthus passer (assembly GCA_025331565.1). Lineage (NCBI taxonomy): Eukaryota > Metazoa > Chordata > Actinopteri > Pomacanthidae > Holacanthus > Holacanthus passer. The sequence continues at coordinate 99,095 of JAFREQ010000159.1, forward strand.
CCTAAACCACAGCTGCTGATGCAGGATTTACAGTCCTCTAGGGGGTTACAATAGGATTACATTATCTTAAGTTGCATTACATAATGCTACATTTGGGTGACTCTTTTCAATAATATAATATTAGCTGGAGCAGGAGTGGCCAGTTCATGCCTTTCACCTGTAGTCTACCAATTTGATATAAATATATCTATAAAGCAGAGTAAAGTGTGGCTATGGTATATAGAGCATCTTTTGCAAGGTAAACAACACCCTACATCTAACTGTCTTAACATTTAGGCTTTCCTCCAAGAACCAAGGGAAAACTCAGATTGGCTGCAGGAAATCCTCTCAAACACCATCTTTGGCCCCAACTACTGGCTACAACTTAGGCTGTAAAACACAAGCTGGCATTTTCAACCCATTGGGGACAGAATGTATTCAATGACCTGATACATAATGGCTTGTGAGTGCACATTTCCAGCAGCAGATTCCAAACAGATGGCTATGTCAGCTACATTAGGTCCACTTCTAAACATTTAGGAACAGCGCACTGTGTGAAATGTTTACAACATGAAAGGGCCTAATCTGGAGAGAATTTCTGGTCAAGCTACCTCAGACCAGGCAGCCGGTCAGCTGTCCAGACCTCCTACAGCCTGAGCGGCACACAAGGATCTGCAGGAGAATAACTACTTCCACAGGCTGCAGTTGTTATCCTACTTAGCTAAAAACAATAACTGGGGACAGAAAAGAGTAGTATGGCAATGGAGTGGGAGTCTCACACTGGTATCCTTAAGGTTTGGCAGATTTTTCTCTGTAAAATTCTTGAATGTAGTTGACTTTGCAAAAATGTGTTTTGTTGGCCTTCACAATGTGTCCAAGTCATGTGGTTGCAGCTTCCAAGCAGCATCCCACTCCAAATTCCCTGCAAGCCTCAACGATGAGCTACACAGTTGCTGAGAACAAAGGAAAGCCACACAAACACTAAAGGCAGTGGTTGGAGAATCAGGAAAGACCAGTGAAGGACTCATTTCAACCCCCCCATCCTCACCCTCCACACACAGACACACACTCTGTACATTCATTGTACGATCAATAATAAATAAATCAGTCATATGTATTGTCTGATCATCAGCTGGGTCTGCTCCATTCTCTTAATTGCACTTTCATAGACTAACTTTATTGCTAGTAAGCCTTTGTTTCCACTAGTTTTAATGTCATAAAACCTATATTCAGACTGTATACAGACAGTAAATATAGTGGTACCTTTCTAGTTTTTATATCATTATTATTAAAAGGTTATGTTGTACACTCTGTTATTATTATTACACTTCACTGGCCTCAAGCAGTAAGCTAATGATGGGCAAGGTGAGATCATCCTCCTAGGCATCATCCCTTCCTAATACCCACACTGGGACATTAACAATGTGTGTGTGTGTGCTCACACGCAGTGTTTAGGCCTATACTGTCAATAACTGGAAGGCATCCAACTCCACTGAGGGATCTAAGCTTTTCTGACTGTCTAGACACAAACATGCCGGTGTCTTGAATAATCAGGTCATCAGCATATTTAAACAGAAAACTGGTACTTTGACCCCCTTTTTGTATCAAGTACAATCTACTACTGTGTGTGTACAGGGGGGGTGCACATGCACCAAACATGCCTGTTTACCATACAGCAGGAGGATTCTTTTTTTTAAAAAGAGCGCAAAGGGTAGCTGTGATTCATTATGCAGATTGAAATTAAGAAGCTGCAGTGTGGGTTATCAAGCTAAATGTTAAGTTAATGTCAAATCTGCTCTTGGCTGTAGTGTGTGCTCACATCTAATCTAATCTGTCCGTTAGACACAAGAGACTCCTCGCCTTCTCCGCACAAAGGCCTAAATCAAAGTGCTCCCGCTCACACCCTCACTTCAGCCAACCAACCATCCAAGGCCATGTACGAATCGCTGTGGTAGAAAGTCGGCTCTGCTTTCACAGTACACAACTGTGTACACACACACGCATGCATATGCATTCTGTGAGCCTTCTTCTATCCCCAGGGCCTACTCTAAATAGTAGTCAAAGAGAGGGATTGTGGGGGAAGGAGGCAGTGGGGGTGGGGAGGCGGAGATGGTAGAAAAGATGCAAAAAGAAAGTGAGCTTTTGTGGCCGACGCAGCCTTTTGCTAATGCTGACACAAAATCGCGCAAGCTTGACAGAAATACTCAAGACATAACTAATGCATCCTTAAGTGCGTAGCGGGTTCGAACAAAGATGTCAGTGCGAGGGGACAGGATGTTAGTGGCTCGGCTCTGGTTTTTGAAGGCAGTTTTAACGAGCATTGAGTGGCCTCTGACCCTGTAATTGTCATGCTTTTATCTCTGAGAGCAACAAACAGAAGATACTGAGCTGTGGTGTTTGTGCTTTGACACAGCTAATAAACCATCCTCTTTTCTTTTGACATGGTCAGGGTAGGACTAACAAAGCACATCTTGTCATGTAAAATCACTAATATCAAAGCAAGATGTAAATGCTAGCACTGTCCTGACTGTCTTTCCTTTAAATAGCGGTTTGTTTAATTTTGGAAAGACAATAATGTCTTAACGGCAAATGGCTTAAACGTCTCTTCCTTTGCTGGCTGATCAAATATATTTCAATCAATCAAACCTTCAAAGGAAAAAGAAAAGATTTTTTTTCTGATACTCTTCAAATGAAAATTGATTTTAGAATAGTTTATAATAAATTCACAAAATCCTTATTGGAAAATTATTAACAAAAACATGTTGATATTCAGTTTCTTTTCAAATATGGGCATCATTAATACATTATGCATCAACTGGACATCAGTCTAACCTTTTTATTCTTTTTTTCTTGTTATCATGTAAAATGGGACAACAGCTCCCGACGTGTCTCTTCAAGCTTTAAGCAGCACTGCTTCAATAATTTACTGCTTTCTAGCTTACGGCGCCACTGCACATGGGCAAGTGGGCTGATGCAAGTGGCCTCAGACTTGACGCAGTTTTACTTGTGACTGTGACAAAAAATGATAAAACAAGGTGGAATGTGAGTACGTTTTCACGTGCATGTGTGTGTGTGTGTGCTTGTGTATGCTTGTGTGTATTTATTACTCCTCCTCTTTGCAAGGGGGAGAATGTCAGATTCAAGACGCCACATGCTGGCATGGGGCCTGAGATTGTCCATTCAACCAACTCTAAATCACAACAGTCGTCTCAGTAAACTCTCCACCCCATTTAGAGCTACTTAGACTGGCATGACATGACTTCCATAGTATAAACTGACAGTTGTGCAACCCACAGACAATGCATTCTTTTCTTGCCCAAAAATTGATACACTTAAGTAAATACCTAGAGGACATTCAACAAAAATTATATATTTCAAAAAAAGCTGTTGATCGATTAGCTGATCAACAGAAAATAAATTTGAAATATACAATTACAATTTTATTATTAGATTAATCATTTCACTCATTTTGCATGACTGTAATGTGAATACTTTTGGGTTTTGGACTGTTGGAGAATTTTCATTATTGATTAATAAAAATAGTTTTTCCTTTTAAGAATTTTCCTTCTATCGACTAATCAATTAATTGACTAATCGTCACAGAGATAAAACAATCAATTAACCAAGGAAATGATCTGTAGATTAAGCTACGATGGAAATAGTCATTAGATGCACCCTTAATTTGATTGGAATTACTTTTAAATTGCAACCAGATTTGGATCAATGTGGTGTAGCTTAAAACTGCACTCTGAAACAAAATGCTGAAAGACCTTTTGTCTTTGGAAGTTGATAGGGTAGCACCCAAAATCAGAACTGAGATGAACAGTCCAGTATCAGTACACAAAATTCTTCATCAGCAACTAGAAGGTGGGGTTAAGACCGGGGCAACACGATGGCTGGCAGAGGGGTACAAATGCAAAAACATGAGGGACAGGCAGGGGCAGAGATCCATCTTTACTTCTTAGAACACTGAATCAAACGTAAAGACGTGGAGCAAAGACACCCCACCACTGAATGTTTCATTTACTTTCTGCTGTATCTTGGCAGAACACCAGTGACAGACTAACAGCTGCAGCAGCTCCCATCACCCGAGGAATACGCTGTTTGATCAGGTAGAGCACAAGAAATACTGAGTTATTTCCACAGTCAATGAGGACATTTACATGAGGCTGTCAAAAAAGCCATCATATCTATAAAGTAAGCCTCCTCATTAGCACACAGTTGTGTAACAGCAGTTCAGGATCACAGACTATTTCAAAGCTAATACCACTTCTATCCACCATCACCACAACCGCTGACACCCTCTCATGACACTTAGTAGGATGATTTCGCTGCATGTCACCGCCTCTTCCTCAGCTTCAACACACATCAATACGGCTCGGCTCGCTGCTGATCTCTGAAAGGAAACTGAAGAGCCATCCATGAGACGAGAGGCAGATTATTACCAAACACATCCTTGATGAGGACGTGTGGAGGTCCGGCGATAGAGAAATGATAGGTGCTGTGTGCGGGAGGCAGATGAGGGGTGCCGAAGCTACATGACAGCCAGTTCAATCCAGCTGGGGGTTACCAGTGTTGCCACTGCCTCCATCAACTTGATGCTAATCACAGCTCGCACATTCTCCAAACACCCCCGACATGAGGTCAGGAAACCGCCTCTGTCCTGCACACAAATAAACTCCAAACAAAGCCCGCTGCTCTCCATGGCGTTCCCCACAGACTGTGGGAGGGCTGAGCGAGCAGGGGAGAGAGGGACAAAGCAACCAAAAGGGGGAGAGAGACAGAACGCAGGCTTCCATCAAAATGTTGTGCAAAGAGCAAATGTCAAAAATCTGGACTATTATGTAACCCTTTGTCTTTTTCCATTGTTACAACTTTTGTTTTGTTTTAACTCTGTGTTATAACTTCAAGGTACATTATTGTTGCCCTACTTTCTCCTGCAGGTTTTAGGCTAAAAAATATGTCTATATTTTCAGCCACAGTTACAATTAAATGAATCCAGCAAAGAAGAAATTTTGATGAAATTGGTTATTGTGCTTTTGATGGAAGTATTAAAAAATATATACACATGCACATAATATGTTTTGTTTCTTGATAGACTGAGCTTTGATATATAATGTTGTAGTTGCATCTTGAGCCCGGTGCTTTATTACCTTAGCTTTGATTTATGTTCTATTCAAGCATCTTTTAAGATGAATATGAACTGTCAACAATGATTTTTTGCCCTCAAAGCAAGCAGAGGAGTTGAGCAACTTTTATCAGCCCTAAGTAGTGTCTGTCTTCCCTTCAGGCTTCATACAGCCCCATCAACATTCACCAACAAGGTCGGACAACTTGGATGTAGCCTTAGAGGCATAACCAGGGGAAAAAGCACTCGCTCCTGCTTGTTGATTGCTGTCAGCAGATAGTAATATTTGAAGGAGACAATATTTTTTATCAACTCAGATCTTCTCTCATCTGGGTTACGGTGGTCAAACAGTACAAGAAGAATGTTCAGAGAGATTTCAGAGACAAATCAACCTGTAACAACACAGGTGAGGGGGATAAAAATAGGATGTTCAAAACTGAGGAGGACTGCCCCCCATCCCCAGTGGAAACAACTCCCTCATTACCCAAACACTGAGTTTCCATCATATAAGTTTCCACCTCAGCTAAGAATAATTTGTGATGTTTTGGCATTTTCTGACATTTCTAATCAAACCTTCTTATGCACAAATTCAAAATACACATAACAGATGTATAGAACAGGTGGATGAAAACATACTCATGGATAAATACTTCAAGATAAAGTCATGAAGAAAAATGTGGTCACTAATGCCTTTAGTTATAGTGACACACAGTAGAGCCACAACAAACAAGCACACCAATAATCTTAATGATGTACAATGCCATCATTCCTACTACTTGATTTCCAGTGGGCCAGTGGGCTGTCGGGATGCTCGATAAGACAAACTGAGCCAGAACAAAGGCCAAGCTGAGAGGAAGGAACAAGACTTTTTCTGTCTACTTGTTGACTTCTCTGCTGGCGTGTGTGTCAGAAAGAGCAGCATATTGTGTGACAGACACCTGGATCACAGAAACATGTGATCAGAAAGGCTGGCACTAATCCTAAGGAGTCTCTGGAGCTTCACACTAAGATTTGACTATGTCCTCAAGTGATAGTGCAACTGAAAAGCACATGGGATTGCAATAATATATAAAAACATACTGTACCTCTTTGTTAATTACATTTCCTAACGGCAAGGGCCCTACTACAGCCTGGCTGAGCTCCACCGCCTGCAGGGATGACCAGCAGGGCAGCGCAGAGCTCAACCGTGTGGATATTGATCGCACAGGAGGAAGTGAGGAGCCAGGCTAGCAGCTCCACAGATGGGAAGGATGGAGAAAGAGACAGAGACAGACAGAGGAAGTGCATTAGAAAGGCAGGTTCCTCTGATGCTGTTAGCTCTCTCCCCTGGGAGATAAGGGAAATAGTAGTGACAAGGTTTAGGAGAGGACAAAAAAAGAAAAGGGGGGTGGGCAAAAAGGGATAGAGACGGGGGGCAAACAAGAAACAGCAGGACAGGAAGAAAGACAGAGGACCTGACAGAGTGGCAACAGAGAAACTAAGGCTAATTTGTAACTTGAAGAGCTGCTGGATCATCTCCATAATGGCCGTCTGCCCACAAACAAGCTCCTCTCTGGGGGTAAATGAGATCAGGACAGCCCAGGACCAGCTGGTGGCTTGGATCAATGACGCCAGATAGAGCAGATAGAGAGACGGAGGAAGAGGGCAGAACCGAGGCATCTGGACAGGATGGCAGGAACACACCCGAGAGGCTGCAGCGATCTCTCGAGATATTGCACGGGGGGGGACAGACACACATGCACGCAAAGTACAAGTGGAGCGACTGTGTCCGTAAGAGGATTATGTCCTCCTGTTTGAAGTGGAACAAGGCACGTTCCAGATGGAATCTGATCCCTCGCAGGACGGCAGGCAGGTTGGATGGCTGACCAGATCAGCACCTACTAAATACAGCTTTCTAAGAGCAAACCGCACGACTGGCCTCAACACACCACAACGTGGGCCAAGTAACTGCCAGAAACTCATCTCACAACATCCACAACAACCATTAAGACATAGATTTAGCACTTCACAGAGAGTTGATGATGTATCTTTATGGCAGCATACTAATACACAGAGACCAGTTAAATGTCACCAGGAGAAATATGAGAGATATAACTGAGATATAAATCAACCCCTACAGCTGCCTATGGTAAAGCGAGTTTATCATTCTGTCAGCACCAGTGTCCGGCACAAATGCCTATCATTCTACACGTGACTGTGGTGAGGGCAGGCTGGGTTGCCTCTGACATAATCTTGATCACATCAGCCACTGGGCCAGAGCATATAGCAATGTCAATGTCGAGCGGGACCCTGAGACACAAATATCTGTGAGCCACAGGTGGTAGACTGGCAAAGCCACCGAAGTTTTTGGCCCCATTTCTAACCTCTCCAAGGCTGCCTTACACCAAACAACCAGGCACCACTAACACACTGTGCCACGAAAAATTTGGTTTTGAAGCCTAGCAACAGCACCGTGAACCATGCCCATTATCCATCCTCCCACCAGAGGAATTCAGAGCGTCCTAACACAGCAAATTACTGCAGCTGCTGGCAAATACAACCTCAAAACCACGCCGCCAGTTGCCAACTGCATGCCCTGACAACTGTGACAACCAAAGCTGCTATCATGACTGGGAGCACTGACGACAGCAACGTTTATCTCTGCTTTATCTTCGCTGCTGTGCCAGTGGCAGTTTCCTCAAGCCTCAATCGCACAGAAAACACAGAAGGAAATTCAGTCGAAAATACAGTTTCTGTTGGTGTTTTGATAATCTCTGAACAAGAAACTATTGTGCAGCTGCTGCCGTGGATTTAAACTGGGCTAGAGATGATGGTGGTCATTTTTAATGGCGCCAAGAAGTGCAAAGGGCCACGGGTTCAAGCTGAAAAAAGCCTGATGACCAGAGGCACAGGCCTGCCCTTGTCACAATTGAGAAGTTCAGAGCTGGGGGGATTTCATTCTGACTCACACACCCACCCAACAGCAGTCCTCAGGCTAAGGGCAAGCTGACACACAGGTCTATTAAAGGGACAATCATCTCCCCTCTCAGGACGGTGGCATGGGTCGAGAGGCCAGCTTGGGGAAAAATAGGTTATTAGAATTTAAATTGCCCTAAAATACAAGCTTCTGAAAGGTGCTCTATGTGAAATATTATGTGACAATTTTAAGCATATTTTTGCACAGAATAATCACAAAAGAGGAGGCGTGTTATTATAGTTGCTCCTATTCCTGCGTAGCTGATAGCCATTATCGTTATCAATTAATTGAATTTAGGAAAATTAGGAAACTAATCTTCATTATTTATTAATCCACCAACCATTTTCTCAATCAATTAATAATTTCCTCAATAAAATGTTAGAAAACTGTGAAAAATTACAATTTCCAAGACTTCAAGATGGCACATTAAAACTGCATGTTTTCTCTTATCAAAAGCCCAAAATCCAAAGATATTCAGTTTTCTATCATATATGCCAAAGAAAAACAACATTTTATTAGCTGGAACCCGTGAATGTTGGACATTTTTGCACAAAAAATGACTAAAAGAGAGAGGGGTATGACAAAGGTTGCATGTTCAATTCCAGACTAAAAAAGCCACGCAGCCAAACGGCATACGCCATAACCATTTGCCTACAAAGGCACTCCATTTTATCTCTAGTTGAAAAAAAAATGAAAGCAATATCTCAAGGTACCAGAACTTGTATGCAGAAATTTTAAGATATTAGATATTATTACTTTGAACATAACTAATTACAACCTACTACTTTACTAGTAATCCTTATTAAAAATACAACTATCTAATGGTTAATAAGTAATATCAAGCCACTCATTTATTAATTTAATCACCATTTCAGCATTAGTAGCTCCATTTTTCTGTGTATGCCCTCTCTGTGTGTGAAGGATTGTTTCAGACACTAGCAATGTGCTCTCATTCTTATTGCGGTGGGCAGCCAACACTGTAGACACTCACACCCTTTATTCTGTCTCGTCCAACAGAGCGCAGATCTGCGAGTGACAGGAGACAAAGTGAGAGTAACAACAAAGAAAAGATGTAACCATAGTCCATTCCACAATGAAAAGGAGATTATTGCATCCAGTTTGTTATGTCCTTTTTTTGTTTTTTCACAATTACAATAATCAGCTTCATTTCTTTAAGTCTAGTTTCTGACAAATCCTCTCCAGACACAAAATGCCTCAGGCAGTAATCCACATCCTCCAACTAATACGCTTTTTAAGACCATTTTAAATAACTTCATAAAAACAGAGTGTGGCTTTTAATGGCAGCTAAATTTAATTTCACATGATTGCATTAGGCCGCCTGTCTGTCCTCCATTTCCCTGCCTCATCCACCAACACTGTGAGTCAGCCATTCTCTCATCCAAGCACGGGGGTGGGGGGTGACTAGCTGATGGCTTAGCCCACCTCTGACTTAAGAGTCCTGGAGTGTCTCCAAGCCGTGCGTGGCCGAGCCTTAAAAGTGCTCATATTAGTAGCCCTGGGATGCCATTTACTCAGGCTGACATCAATACCTCATGGTCGATGGCCACACATTATTGACCCACCCATGCCCCCACTGTGGCCACAAAGATTGAGACAATTCATGTCGCCCTCTGTGGCACCTCAGGGGAGGAGAACACAGTTGTGGGCTGAGGATAAAGATTTCCAATGCGTGCATGTTTGCAGTTTATTAAATGCTCTTGGCCAGGCTTTGGGAACTGGCAGCATTTTCTCCTCCCCATTGTTCTACACAGAGGAGTGTAATCTGTCTTGTTGCACTCACTCACCAAAAAAAAGAGCCAGTGAAGGAGCAGCTTCGGGCCCCTCCAGCCTTAACTCACGCACCACAATAGCCGATCACTTTCGGGGGTGACATTAATCACCTCTGATTACATGCCAGCTTGAGTCTGTGCACAGCCCTCTCAGAGATATTTCAGCTTTGCACACTCCCTCCGAGGTCTGGGGAAATGATGGCTTTAACATGCCACAAATGCCCCTAAGTGATTGTGTTTAGTTGACGTGCAAACAAGAGTGGGCATCTGCAAAATGATTAGCCCTAAATTTTTCCAGCTTCCCCCCCAGGCGACATTTCTCAGCACTCACACCACTTGGCCCATCACAGAACAATGGGCATCCACGATGGAGGATGGAGAAGGAGGGGAGATGAGGGGAGAAAGAAGTTCAGGGAGGGAAAAGGCAGACAAAATGGTACACACAAAGAGGGGACACAATCTGTAAATGAAAAAGAGCATGAATTAAAAGCAATCTGTCTGTTTGAGGTCAGTCTAACAGGTCTGCTGAGCACCTCCATGCTCCCATGCAGGCTGCCACCGCCCCATCAGCCCTTTCAACAGGAATCCAAGTGAATCTGAAAGCGAGCTGCTAATCGGCTAAAAGATGAGGTGACACTAAAAACCTTTTTTAACTGCATGTTTAACACAAATATTCATTCACACAAAAAACCAACACAAGTCTGACGCCCTGCTTAGTGTTAAATGAGGAAGTAATGACACGTTAAGTACAAGCGAGACTCTTATGTTGTAACAGACATGAGGTTAATTTTAAAGATGAACGTTAATTAGCATGACAGTTGTTACAAACTGACGTTAGCATGCTAGCTAAAGCTAAAACAATCTCGCCCTTACCAGTCAGTGCAGCTAGCAAAAAAAGCCCCGTCCAGCTACGCCCTGCGTTAGCAGCTCACCCCGACTGGGTCCTCGAGTCAGGGGGGGAAAAGTGAGGATGGGAATATGCAAACGAAATGAAACCGGGAAGAAGGGACGAATATCGCGGGAGAGCGGAGCGAGTTGAGCCGAGCCGAGCCGACAGACGAGAAAACTTCTGGGTCTCGAGCGCCGTTTCTCACAAGTGATGCGCGTTCAGTCCCTGAAAGGAAGAAAGGAGGAGGATGACGCTTCACACACACACACACACACACACACGATCGTAGACCGGTGAATGGATGGATGGACAGAGAGGACAGGGCTGCCGATGCCTTCACTGCTGCTGGAAATGTCGGAACAATGAAACATCTACATATGAAAGATCATCAAGGGAGCAGTTTGAGCTGATGTAGCAGATAAAACGCAGCATTAATGGGAACCATGTACAAAAGCAGATGAAACTAATAGTTAATCAATCAATTCGTCGATATGTAGAATGAAAGCTGAAAAATATTTAATATTTGATTAATAATGTAAATAGCTCTACATGTCAGATCTGCAAGGTGACTTTAAGCTAGCTAGCTAAATATGAAGTTACAGCTCGCAGCTGGTTAGCTTAGCCTAGCATAAGAAGTAGAAACGGGGAAACAGCTAGTATGACTCTGTCCTCAGTTAACATAATCCACCTGCCAGCACTTCTGGCCTTCGCTTACTATAAATCGTAATTCATTTGTCTGATCTAAAAAAAACAAAAAACAAAGTCTAAAATCAACGATTTGCCATTTTGGAGGGATTCAAATATTAGGGACTATTTTTTGTCCGGGAGCAGGTCCCAGGCAACAACCAGAAACTGCATGAGGTCACTGACCCCAGCCAAAAAATAGTAGTAGAAATTAGTAGAAATTTCACTGTTCTCTAACATTTTATTGAGCAATGAGTCTGTTAACCAACAAAACAGCCAGGAGATTAATCAACAATAAGAATAGTCATTAGTTGTTGACCAAGTTTGTGATACTTTGTACTCCAGCTATTTAGTGTCGCATTCCACAAAGTTGGGGACGTGAGAGAAAGATTTTTTTTTAAATGGTCATAATCGAAGTGCTAGAGGCCAAGATATAAAATAAATGCAATGACATCATCAGGTTGAACTTTACAAAGCTCCCCCAGAGCCACAGAAGACATTGCATACCTGCTCTTAGCTCCAAATATTACAATCGAACTGATCTTAACATGCAACTTTAATTCCAAATTTGTTAAGATATTTGTTTAAATATACAGTGAAATATTATGCTTTCTGGACAGGACTAGCCTATCTGGTATTTGGTACTTTAGGAAAAGTATAATTGAGACTGGACAGACTGGAAGGACAGGGTATTAATATAACAGAAGCCACAGCAGATTATCTGCAGCCATGCTCACAGGTATTGGCATACCAAAATGGAATGTGGCTTTTATTAAAAAGTAATCAGTTACACCTGCTCAACAAGTCTAAATGTCCACAAATAGAGATGTCTTTGTACGGAGTCGGGATCCGCCCTGCCAAGCTGGTCAGCCGTGGGTGTGACAAGAAAAATACATTTCAGCAGAGGAATGACTGAGAACCAAACAAATTTCGTTAGTCCAGTCAAATGGGCAAACACGGCTATCATTTGCATAATGTTAATTAAGGTTGTGTGCTACTCCCTTTCTCAGCACTACCAGCCTGTTTACTGGCAAGTAGATAAATGGAGGGTGGAATGGTTGTTTATCTTATTATGTCTGGCATGACAAATTACCTGTAGAGAGCACGGAGGCCAAGTCAACTGATTTTCATTTGGCTGATTTAATTCTGGGTTTCACTGCCTTCTTGTAAAAATATATGTTGTGCTATAGGTTCCTTCTAGATGCACACAGAATGGCACAATTTAGCAGCTTGATCACTAAAGCTAATAGAGTAAATTTGTTTTATTTCAGGAATATTTTTACAACTTCCAGCTTCAGAAATGGGAGGTTACTACGAGTCCTTGAAGGCAGCATTCACCACGACAGCGCCATGCTGAAATTGAAAGGGATGAATAGCGAATAGCAGGGGAACTCTGCTTTCTCTAAATACAGCCAATCACCTCCCAGGCTGGGGGATTATTCAAATTAAGGATGATGTCACCTCTTGCAAGTCACCCTACTCTCTTGCCCCGAGTTCCTCCCGGTTGTCTGTTGCCCTCCCTCTTAGGCCCCTGCACCCCCCTTTTCTCTCCTCTTCAAACCCTTTTCTTCCTTTCTCCATGCCCGACTGCACACACACACACACACACACACACACACACACCCTTTAACGGTGCATTACTGCTGCCCCACATGCATCAAGTTGCCTGCATTGTCTGCCTTCAATGCGACTGTTGCATCGAGAATCTAAAATCTCTTAACACATTTCAGACCTGTTGATTGTAAAATTGTATTTTAATCTGTTTCTGGCTTTAACTAATTAACGCCACAAGTTATTTCTACTTTAGGATGCACCTAAAATTGAAGGCCTTGCTCATTTTTTGTCTCTTTGTCATAGAAGTCAAATTTCCCACAAGCAACAGACCTTAAAGATGGCCGAGAGTGGATGCAGATTAACATGTGCACCTGCCTGTGAGTGGGTGAACAGAGCTGAAATTGGAATAAACTAATTGAAAAGGTTGAGCAGGCCAGCAAACATTAAGACAGCATGGAGCAGCTGATACAGTACGCCTTCCTTTCGGTTAAGTTTTGTGTTTTCTCTCAGTCACAGTTAGACATCGAAGGGCGTTGTTTCATGGCTTTCAAGCTTTTGTTTCTGTGTGCCATGCTCTTCACCAAAACGGGGCTTTTCATCAGAGACGGTCTGGGTGGGCATGCCGCCTGTCTGCCTGTCTGTCTGTGTGTGTCTGTCTGCTGCGCTGCTGCTCAGCTCCCGGCAGCCGCCTGCCCCTGTCTGCATGAGCCAGGCCTTTGTGTACTGCTCTGTTCTGGATGGGCTTCTTTTCATGCCGAGCCCGTGGTGCACTCTTCTCGTTCCAAGTGCTGGAGTGGGGAGATTTGGCCCTGCGAAGCTTGTTTGAGCTCATGGTGGAAATGTACAGCACAAAACTGAAAACATACGCCGCACGTGCACCTGATTGCTTGCTTTATCTTTCTACTTTAGATTTGCAGAGGAAGTTTTGTTGGTGTTCCTCTGTAGTGGATCAGCCCATCAGCTTGGAGAACTACAGCTCATCATCATTTAGCTTTTTATTATTATTGTATGTCTTGCCAGTTTTGGGTTTTTTTTGCTGTCGAATCATGACGTCATACCCACAGAAATATTTTGCACGATTAACCAAGTCACTCTAATAGTTGCTCAGACTGAATCTAGTTGAAACCAATACCCACATACTGTAGCTGTGTGTGGATTTCATTGTGTGAACACGTGATCATACAGTACGTGTGTGCAGGTGTGTGTGTGCAAGTATACGAAAGACATGGAAGGAGACCAGGAAGAGGGTGGGGACTCCAGGGGGTTCGATGCCTGCTGGCTTGATGCTGATGGACGTATTGGCATGGTCAACCAGGCGCAACAAAGAGAGGAAGGTGTTTTTTTCGCACAGGCGGTGGTGTGCAGCAGCGGAGACAGGAAGGGGCAGGGCCGTGTACCCCGCTGCACAGTTCCCGTGTTATTTATCTCATTGTTTTTTCCCCCCGGCCCACGGTCCAGCTGGGGCAGCCACGGCACAAAAGGGCTGGCGCTCAGTCAAGCCCGAAAACCTGGCCTCCAGTCAGGGGTCTGCTACCTTTGACAAACTCTCACACAACACATTAGTTATTTAAACAGCGGCAGATACAGGCATGCTCTCCTTGTGTTTCACCTATTCCGGGCATGTACAGTGAGATTGTGCAAAGGTCTGATTCTCCTGCTACTCAGCCAAGCCACACAAGAAAATCAGCTGGCACTGGGGGACACACCCATCACATCAGACACAGGCGCCATGTTTTATACTCACAAATTAAACCCCTCTTAACGCAATTGGCTTCAAAATGTACAGGCGTTATTACCACGCACAACACTTCACGCTATAATAACGCTAATATCATTACCTTACAAATGGGGTGCGTGTGAAAGAAGACCAGGCAGATACAGGTTAGCACATGCGGGTGCAGCTGCAGGCTCTCTGTGCACAGCATGGACTCCCTGAAGAGCACAACGTGCCAGCACAGCATATCATTAACATGCAGGATGCTGCCGCACTCACCGACAGGCAACATGTGAAGAAGAACGGTGCGCAGGCAACATAGTGACTGAACCTCATTAATGGACCGTTATCATATATCATGTATGTTCTGCAGTGTGTGGGCCAGGAACAGCACACATATATCTGTTCTATGCGGAATATGATGATGTGTTTAATGCGAGTGGGGATAAATTGGGTTTCAGATTTGTGCTTATTCATTTAATCAAGGATGTATTTCTGAGTTGCCATGTGAACGCGGTTAACAAGGATGAGAAACCAGCTGCAAGCCTCTGACCCACTGTATGTTTTCTCCATGGGACTATTTAATCAGCTTTACCCTGAAACCTGATAATGTGCAGAACGGCCTGGCCAGTTCCTGTCAGTCTGATTGTAAGTGCTTCGTCTCTGCCCTGGTAGCATCCTTGAGTAAATAATGCATGCAGGTACTAAGGATATTGGACAGCCATATCACTCCACAGCACTAAGAGGAGGGAGTGTGCACATATCTGCCTTAATCTTTTGTCTTTCCCATATGCTCGTTCTCATTTTTGTCCATTTGCATTTGCATTTTCTTTGGCTGACCCTGACTCTACATCCATTTACCTTGCGTTGAGAGTTTGTGATAATGGTAGACTTAAAAGGTTAAGTACTTTACTCATACTCTCAGCATTTTTTTATCTTTAATGAAGGCAACAGACCCCTCCCTTTCTTGATGTTTCACCCCTCCTCTCCTCCTCAAAACAGCTGCGTTTTAGCCTCCTATCATTTCTTGATTGCTTCTGGATTGTATTGATTTGCTATGATTGGTTGGTTGGTTGGTGGCTGCAGACAGAGCCTGCTCTCTCCCTCTAGTGGTGTCACACTAGCACAACACTTTTAGGGTGGATCAGCTCCTTGCACTGCAAGCTTTGCTATATCCCTGACTTTGCCTCTAGCGCCACCATTATGATGTTGATTTGTGGTTTTGAGTAAAATGAAACAACTGTTGGATGAATTTTCATGAAATGAGATGCAGATATTCATGTCCGCCTGAAGATGAATTGCAATAACTTTGGCGAACCCTTTACTTTTCATTGTGTGAAATGTGTGTGTAGACATCGATTTATGAGCAGCTAACACACATCTCTCTCTGCTGTGGGACAGAAAACAAAAAAGACCTTTGATAACGTAACACTGGCCTGCATTAGTTATCTCAACAATCTGGACACAGTTTCAGAGTCTTTGCAGTTTATTTTGCAGACATGTACTTTCATTCAGAAGGCAGCATCTTAACGGTAAAGATTCAATACAAATGAGGTTAAAAACCTGTACAAGTTCCTCATATACAGACAGTGAGAAACTACCTTTAGCTATTACTTGCTTGTTAAAAAATAAAATACTTAAAAACAATAAACACAGCATATAAAATGTAAAGAAACAAATGCAGTGAGCAATAACACTATAACCATTAAATCAAAGGAGCATTAGAGAACATTCCCACAAGTGTCAGGAGAACAATAACAGATGCATTACAGTGCTTGGCTCCATTGTGCTATATGGCTCCCATGTGACACATTTAAATTAAATTAAGCTGTACATACAGTAGGTCTTCATTAAGTGCAAATAAGTAAGTGTAAATAAACATTCATTAAAAGAAAACACGTGTTGTGATTGTAAACAATACTGTTAATTTAACGCGTCAGTGAGCAATTTAAAAAAAAAAAAGTACCCTTTAGTCCTGATAAAATTTTGTGCAGTGAACACCCCTCTTCCATTGAACAGTGACCTTCATGTGCCTCCACGCAGCATGCTGGAATGACATTACCACTTCATTAAGATTCTATAATAAGAGAGATATTTCAAATGTTCATTTTCTCTACACAGAGTGAATGAAGAACTGCTGGTTTATAGAGATGCTTGTTCACAGATAAAAACAAAAAAAAGCTATTACCCTTTGACACATGGCTTCGATGTCAGTACACTGACAATGCCCGAGTCTGACACATTATATGAACTACAGACACAACTCTTCAAGCTGCCTACATGCTACCCTACAGTACAAAGCCAAAGCACAGTCAAATTAACTACATATTTTGTTCAAAATTGACTTAAGACATTTGCCTTTTTAGACATCGTGCCATAAAAAATGTTATATCCCACAAATGTGTAATTTTTTGCAAGGAAAAAAAACAGCATGAAAAATAGAAAGAGAAATTGGGAAAAAAAGAGGTAAAAACCAAACTGCAGTGACAGCTAGTTAAGTTCCTGTTCCCTGGAATTAAAAAATTAGCTTTGATACTCCAAAACTAAAGCTGATGTATTCACCACTGGTCCTTGAACTTTAACTGCATTTGGTGAGTGACTGTGGTGCTGACTCTGCAGCGACTTCTCACTGTACCGATGACTTAAGCACAGCTCTTTCTGGTCTCCTGCATTCAGTTGCACCTCTTTCAAGCAAAGAAGACAGTCAAAGAGGTCTACAGGCTTGTTTACTAAAGTAATGTATGCTCTTAAATGGACCTGCAAGAGAATGGAAAGTAAATGCTGTAAATCAAAACTTTCTACCTCTCATGAATTAAAAGCACGCTCTCAATAATTATTGAACAGTCTCCAACCTTCCATTCTTTTAAAAGTCCGAGAAAGAGTTGTGTGTCAGCAGCTTTTGTGCATTGTACATTTAGCTTTTAGAGTGTTTACTATGATAATTCTACATCAAAATTTTCTTATGTGAATTATGGAGTAGATCAGGGCTCTGTTCTTGGCCCATTGCTTTCACCGCTTCATGCTTTATATTTAATCTCTTGGCCAAATTATATTTTTTACGTGATGATACTCAGCTGGTGTGTGCCTCTAAAGGCAGATGATCATTCTAAAAATGCTAAATTAGAAGCCTGCTTGTCCTGTGAAAAACTTGATGTCTTGTAATTTCCTGCTCCTTACTTATAAAATCTGAGATGCTGGCTATTGGCCCTGCTCGAAGGTTGGACAGCCAAGAATCTTGGTGTTATTTTTAATCGTATCTTCCCTTTTGATCAGAACATTAAAGAAATCACCAAGATGGCAGTTTTTCACCTACGCACATAGTTAAAATTCTGTCTTTTCTCTCCAAGGCAAATGCAGAGATGCTAATTCAAACCTTTGTTTCATCCAGGCTTCATTATCGTAACATTTTGTTGTCAAACATCACCTTGCAGCCTTGCACAGAGCACTTTAAACCAAACAGTAAAAAGACTCTGTCTCATAGTGCATTAGCCCACACAGTCACCTGGCTCTTTATAGCAGGAACAGTTCATACATATTGATGACTAACTGATTGGCTGCAGGGCTCGTCCTTCCTGGTGCAACCATCATCTCCCTCAAAGGAGGACAGGAACAAAAGGATATGAGGAGCGAAGAATGAAAACAGGAGTGGAGGAACAGCCTGGGCTGAAAGTGTTGCTGAAGCTGATGCATACAGCAGTTAATGATCTTTTTTTCAGCTTGTCTCGCTGTCTCTTGTGTCTATTCTACTTCTGCTATGAAGATTCAGAAGACATACATATATTTACATAATCAAGAGGCGCAAAACTCCTGTCACCTAGGTAGCCATGTGGACAGTAAAATGATAATTACAGCCCTGTACATAGTGGCGCATTCAAGTGAAAATCTGAATCCATTTTACTTAGTGGACCCTGTGTCCAGTCTACAGAAATAAATTTGTTTACTGGCATTACGCATCTACTCATCAAAGCCCTAACAAACTGACATCTCAGAAAGAGGCAATAAATTATTCATACAGTACAAAAGCTGAAGCAGGTAATTGGGCTTGTGACTGTGCAGTGCGTTCTATCATTCCGGCGCAATTTAAATGCAAAATTCAAACACGGACCACAGAGGACGACATGGTCCAAGGTCAGTCACTCTCAAGGCATTTATCGTCCCTGCTGGGTATCTGGAAGAAGGAGTGCAATTGCAGCTGGCTGTCACTGGAGTGGAAATATCGTGCTTTATAGAGAGACAAAAAAAAAAAAAAAAAAAAAAAAATCAAGAGTGCCTCGCCCACCACACACACACACACACACACACACACAGCTTGCTCCCTCTGTGCATCCACTTCCTCCTTCTCACCATTCACAGCAGCAGAGGAAGGAGCACGACGACCCCTCGGGCCCGCGGAACTTGCCGGAGCTGGGCGTGTCCGTGCACTGTGCGATGAACGTGTGCAGATCGCTGATGCGTACCTGCTCCTGTGTTTGGGCCTGTGGGAAGACAACATCAAGCTGAAAATGTTCTACATGCTAATGTCACAATCACGGTCCCGGATTGAGTTTAATTTGAACAGAAAACTGTCTAAGGACTGTCCCCTTGCATGCTCTTGGAAGATAATTACAAAAGACAGAATTTGATGACGAGTGCTGTACTGTAGTCCAAGCCCTTGACCATTGTCTGGATTTGAGTTTGAAAAAAATATCCTTCATGCATCAGTAGTCTGCTTTTATCCCAGCACTCCTTATCTAAATCTAATATACTGTAATTGGACTTGACTTCATTTTTTTTAAAAAAATCCAATAACCTTTTGATACTCTCAAAGGACCTTCATGCAGCTCTTAATGGCACTCGGAGACTTTTCAAACTTTCCATCAGCACCTTAAGGTTCATAATTTTAAGCTTTCCATTGCTTAAGCCAAAGCTGTTTTTCCACGTTGTCCTTCTTTTCCTTTTAACGTTCAGAACAATATGCAGTTTTATTTTTCTATAGCCAGGCAAGTAGTTAAGCACAGTGGCGCTTTGAGTTAAATGCCAACATCAGCATGCTAATATGCTTGTTTGCTACGTGTCCCATGTAAGCTGAGCATGATGGGAATGTCATTACTTTGTACATTTTAACTGACGATGGCCACTGGCTAAAAATGCAAAGAACGCTGCAAAATGAAACCGTACCATAATGGTGTCGTAGGCTCCGGTGATGAGCGCGATGAAGAGGGACAGCACCATGTAGATGAAGAGGGAGATGAAGGTGTAAAGGTAGACCTGGCTGAAGATCCACACCAGTGTGCCGCTTTGCTCCATCTCAGCGAATGTTACAAACATGTCGTCTCCGTTGATCAGGGAAAACAGGCACTCTGACACCATGGACAGGGAGCGGAACTGTACACATGGGGTCAGTGTGAAGAAATAACAACACAGCACACATTAGTGAAATTAAGGCAAGAGATATTAATGCAGTACTTAAATGAGGAAATGACAATGAGGTGAGAGACTGATGTAAAATTATTTGCATTCTTGCCAAGAGGTAATCACCTTACCAACACTTCCAAATCTTACTACGTCATAAGTCTACATAAGTCTTGGTGTCACTGTGAGTTTGCCAGACAAGCAGCAGAGGCTCCAGGAAGTGACTGTACTAAGCTGACCAGCTGCTGGCAGTTATGGGAGTGGTACCAATTTTCTCATGTAAGAAAGCAAATAAGCGTATTTCCCAAAATGTCCAGCGATTACTTTAAAAGGAGCATTCCCATCAATTTCAGACATGAAATTCAGTTTATTCATCATTAAAAAAATATATGTATAATATCCTCTGTTGCTCTGGAGTTTTCCAAAGTTAAAAAAAACAACAACTTTGATGATCTCTTCAGAAACTTTAATATTTAACAAGGAGATTGATCCAGACTAAGAATTAAAAGTAAGGATATCTTGTCCTCTGCTGCTTCAATTTTTACTACTCTTTATTTAATGCTCATGAGTCACTCGACGTTTTGGAAATGCAATAATAACATCCTGGAATATCCTCTTAATTTGTAGCAAGGCTTTTAAAGGCCAATTCTAGCATAGTTCATCATAGAATTGAACTTTAATATATATTTTATTAGTCATGTAAATTTGTTTAATTGCTATTAGTAAATTGCGATGCCAGAACACAGTGCAACAACACTGCAAGCAAAAACAATATATTCACAGTGTTGTCATGATTCATATTTAATAAATGTTAATATTCTTCTCATTAATTATGCATAGGTACAAAGATGACATGCTGGAGGGCATTTTATGATAATTAGGTTGTTTTGACATGTGCATGTGGTCTGAATGACTCATGCCAGCTCATTCCTGGTTAGAGTCACTGCAGATTGCGTGTGTGTGTGTGTGTGTGTTCACTTATGTCCAAATTGGGGATATACACTAGACTCAAGACCAGTTGATTCGGGACAGCGGTGCAATTGGGGACAAAGAGTGGTGCCCTCAATTTGGAAAACTGTGATTTTTAGGTCAACAGTTAAGGTTAAGGTTAGGTCAAGGTTAGGGTTAGGTTAAGGTCAGGCAGTCCTTCAGGACAGTCTCCAGGAAATGAATGTAAGTCCATGTAAATTCCCCAAAAGTGACATAAGTAAAGACTGTGTGTGTGTGTGTGTACACAGTACCTTGGCATGATAGGGCCCCAGCACAATCCATCCACAAAAGCAATATCCCATATAAATGGCAGCTGCACAGCAGCAGAAGCGGATAACATTCGGGAAAGCAGCTCTTAGAGTCACAATCAAGATCTGTGAGACAATGAAAGAGGGAGGGAATGAGCAGAATATAATTATTTAAGAAATGCACACAAAACAAAGAGGGAAAGTAGATCCCACCTTCTAACATGATCTTTATTTGTGTGTGTATGTGTCACCTACATTGTATTTCTGAAAGAAGCTGAGGTAGCGGATGACTCCCACCCACACCAGCAGGGTGGAGGTTCCCAGCAGGATCGCACACATGTCATATGATGACAAATTCTGCATCACAACAGTGACATCATTAATTCACCGGAAACTGAGAATTATACTGAAGAGCTGGAAAAACCGTTTACATTTCAGCTGGAGCTCCTTCTGTGTCATATTACCTTGGACTCTATCCCAATTTTGATGAAGCTGCCGATGATGGTGAACATGTCGCTGATGATGAGCAGAATATACCAGCCGTTGATGAACTCCATTCTGTCTCCCCAGCTCACACTGCGGCCAAGTTTGTGTTTGAAAAACTGCACATACTCCTGGTTAGGGAGATGGAAGATCGATGGGAAGATGTGTTATGTTCTGTCTGAATTTACATAATGTGGTTTGACAGCAGAGTTGTGTGCTGGATTATTTCTCTAGTTTTCACCAGAATGTTTCATACACTTCAGCAAGTCTGTGCTTATGTGACCACATGAATCATATTCATGCAACTTTAGGTCTGTTCAAAATTCTTCCCCCTGGCTCTACACCCACCAGTCTGAGAACCACTTCCCTTGAGGTTAAGTCTGGTGATACTTTCAAGTCACGAATAAAAAGGACAAAAAAAAGCCAAAACTAAAAAAGGAATTGATCCTACATCCAAATATTTTCTGTAGCCAAAGCCTGATAATGAGTCACACTGGATGACATGTTTCTTCATGACTAAATTGCCAGACTGCAGCCTCATTGCCTTATTGTGATCAAATATAACATACATAGCTTTACAACATCACATAGCTTTCTGTGCACAAGGACAAGTGCACGTGCCATTGTTTCGCATTATTCCAATGATCTGCTGGTGGTCGTATTGTTGGTATTGTACAGCAATGTGTCAGCAAATGCAGGGGAAGAAGAATGTGCTACCAAGTAAATATGGATGTAAACAATGCAAGTTCGAAACTTTAAAAAACACAGTTTTGCAAATCTTTTAGGAGGAAGAAATTTCATTTAAAAAATGTTTTTAAACAAGAAAACTCGTACAAGTACAAGATGGAGGTTTTACAAGTGCGACGGTATTTTCACAGCATAAATACAGAAATGTTGCTTTGGTCTGCTTTCTTACGTGCTGCAGGAGGATGCCTCTGAGGATGGAGCGCCCACACAGCAGCAGGGACAGCAGACAGACGAACGCCACCAGCACGTCAAAGAACTCCCGAGCATAGCTCTCCGCTGACACAAGAGGAGCGAAATGAGATATGAGATGAGAGTTGATATTAAGAGTCAGATGAGTGAATATCCATAAATTACTCACCATGTCCAGACACGTTGGGGTCTTTACACTCCTTTATGGAGGCCTGGTTCTGCAAACTGATCTTAACTTTGCTGCTGTGTGCCTTGTTATCCATGACGATCTGATAACGACAAGAACCAGGGTAAACATACAACCTCTGAGTATGGAAATCTTTGCACAAATTCATCAGTTTATCTCAACTCTTATCTCAACGTTTTGCTCATTTTAACAGACAACTGGAAAAACTGCAACTTCAGGGTTGTAATTAAGTGTTGCTGAAATAGCAGAGATTTCTATCTGTACTGTACTGTGACCCAGGGGGTTCATTTAAATAGAAATAACAGAAGAGATAGCTCACCGTGATAGAAAAGGTGTAGCAGTCAGGGATTTCATTGTTTATAATGGTCTGAATGTTGATGGCCTTCAACTGGAAGTCAACAGTTACATTGATCAGCCTGAAGACAAATATAAACAAAAATATAGAGAGATATTCAATATGAGTAGTTGACCCTGGAAAGAAAATTTGTTAAAAATAAATTTTTAAAAAACGTAAAAAAACCCAAACAAATATAATATCATCTGACTTGTAAAACTTGAGTGTAAAATTCTTGTAGTCACTGTTTCCTGGAGCAGAACTGTAAGTTGGCGGATTCAGTCCAATACAATCTGGAAATCAATCAGAAAATAGCATTAGAGGAAGTAAAAAAATAGCATATGGGGAAGTATTAAAAGCAGACAAAAGCATTTTTTTCCACATCACAGGAAGTGCAGACTTCAACCATGCTTCCCCAAAGCATTTAAGTGCAGAGTTTGTCCCCTTGGAGATTTTTATTTGTCGTTATTTTTGACACAAGATTTTTCATGCATTGCCAAAAGTCATTTCTGCCAAATCAGCAGTTGTATGCAAATAACCTTTCCCGAGGCAGACGCATCGCGTTGCTACTAAAGTACAATGTATATGGAAAAAAAAAAGCTCTTGTCTTGTGTTTTTTGTGATGGGAACTATTTCCAGCCTTTGAAAGTAGGACACAGTTGCAGGGCATCTCTTGACTTATGTGGAGCAGCAACACAATGACTCACTGACACAGTCATTTCCTTAAGGGCCAAATAAAAACTGGCACTGAATAAATAACAAGGCCCTAATGTCAAACACCCGGGGAGAAATTTACTGAACACTATTGGGATGAAAATCTGAAAGATAAAAAGTCATCCTACCGGTGACAACATGGGGATCGATGTCAAAGGTGTCGTTGACGGGGTCGATGGTGCCCCTCCTGTAGTACCTCTGACAGAGGGAGAGCGCGCTTCCGTCTACGCCGACACCCATCACGTAGGCATACCGTCCCAGGGAGATCTGAGGTAGAGCCATGTACTGAAGGGGAAAGTGGAGAAGTGGAACAGGGAATTACAACTGAACTTGAGGCCTAATGATCAAATACAGAACAGCAGCTTATAATGGTGTTCATCACAAGTATGAAATCTTCCTTGCAAGGTGGAAAAAAAGCCATGTGACACAGAAGCTCATGAAGTCAGCTGACCCAAATTACAAAAAGAAAACACTTTCCTCCCTCTACAAATATCTAGCCCTGCAACACGTTTCCACTTCATATCCACCATATTTTGGGGTGTTTCTGCATCCAGCTCAATAGAATGGAGGTGAATTTCTTCTGTGGTGCTCTCAAAATTGCAAAATGACATTTTAACAACTTTGACTCTTTCAGAATTGTCCCACTGTTACTCTGGATAAGCCCAGCATCAAATATCTAAACTTAAGTAATCTACTACATCAGGTCAAATTTTAAATTAGTCCAGTGCTTTACTTTATGACCAAATACCTACAAAACTAATAATGCTCCCATCAACCTCAGCTGCACTTGGCTGTAGAGTCTTGTTTACATAGTCCGTGAGGCTACTTGGCCTCTTTCATGGCTTGCTACTACTGTGCTGGAGTTAAGAGAGAAAATATGTTTTTTTGTAATTTAGGTGAATCAGCCCTTTCAGGCAGCGCACTGACTCATTGTAGTTATTATTAGTCTACCTGCTCTACGGCGAAGTAGATGTGGCTGTACAGTTCGCTCTGTGTGTGAATGGCCTGAGGAACGTTGTCCCGATAACCCTTCAGGAAAAGGTGTTTGAATGCAGCTGTGTTTTCCTCCTTAAACGTCACCACCATCTGGTTGCTCAGTCCAAACAGCACCAACTGAAAAGCAGAGTCAGGGACAAAACTCATGAGCTTCAACAATCGGGCAATGATAGAAAAGTAGTTGTGATTGAAGTGGTATAGGAGAAAACAAACAGGCTGTTGTTGGACAGCAGCATCCATCATGTTCTGATGTAATCTAATTGGTCAGATCATAGCATGAAGCTGTATCCACCTGCACAGTCACAATGATGATTTTGAGCAGCTGCAGGCCCAGTTTGAAGGGTTTTCGCCCCTTGGCATGATACTTGTCACAAGGGCTCATGAAGAAATACTTGAGCTTCCTCCTCAGGGCCTCCTCCTCCTCCTCCTCTTCCTCCTCCTGCTTCTGATGGGGATCAGAGCCCACCAGACAGGTGGGACGGGAGCTCCCGCCTCCAAGAAGATCCCGTGTCCCATAGGCGGCCACGGAGGAGAGGAGCCTGTCCTTCTCTGAGAAATACAAAGAAATCCAAGGTTTTAGATGGACAAACCTCAAACAGTAATAAAAAGTTAAAGAGGCACTGAAGAGATTTGGCAAAGCACTATTTTTAAGTGGGGGACTCACAAGAGACAAAGTCATCAAAATCAAAGCAGAAGAGGCTGTGATATCATGACTTTTATTCCTGAGTATGAGTCAAGCTCAAAAAACGCTTCCTATAATGCTGCTGGATTCATTCACAGTTGCTGCGACTAGTTAAATCACGGATTTGCTGATGGAAAAAAAGATCTGATACTATTTTGATTGAGTTGTTTAAGTGATTTTTCAAACAAAAATGCCAAGCATTTACCAATGTTTTAACTTTTTATTTATTTATTTTACATTTTTTTAACTGAATATCTTTGGGTTTTGGACTTGATGTTTTCTGATGTTTTATTGACCAAAGAAAACAGTCTGCCTTTTGCTTTCCCACTTCTTTCAAACTCCACAGCCTTTCTGTTAATTTTTTTGGTTTCAAGCCCAATCCAAATAATTAAAAAAAAAGACCTCTGACGTGACATCATCTGGGTTATTTTTCCAGACCTCCTCCCTCCAGAGCCTCAGAGGACATTACACAACTGTTTCCACAGGCTGACAATTATTCCTCATGACAAACTAAACTCAGTTTGTCAAATTGGTCCCTTTAAGCTTTGATTCATCTGTGCCTGCGAATCATTCACTGTATGAATGGGATGAGCTTGAGGATATTGCTTTAACTGGAGCATGCTCAAAAAGTAAATGGGATGCGGCAGGCCAATCTGTGCAACGTTGATATTAAGCATTTCCTTTGTTAGACACATATGAATCACATCTTGGCATAATCGCCATAGAGAAGAACAGATGGAACCGGGTGATATGAGAAAACAGGATTAATAAACGTACAAAGAAAAACAGATTCACTGGCGCCATGAAAGCCAGAAAGAGACATAAGGCTGGTGTGTTGACAAACCTGTGGCGCTGTCTTGGATGCAAGTGTAACTGGAAGATGCCATGATGATGATGATGATGATGATGCTTGGACGATCACACGGGGATGATGGAGACGGACATTATCGGCTCAGAGGTGGAGCAGCGAGTGGACTCTTGTTGTCAAAGCCCGCCGGGTGTCATCGCACATGAAGGATGCTCGGTGTCGCAGTGTGTTGATGACATAAAGGTAAACAGACTGCAGCTTCCTGGTGACCACGTGACTCCACCACGTGACTGATGTAGGCGCTGCTGCTGCTGGGAGAGGATGAGCTCTTCGTTCATCCTGTCAGATCTGGAGCCAGTCTTCAGACACGTCCCAGGCCAGCATGAGCTTAATGATCAGTATGGTAATGAGTCACACTCATTTCTTTTTTTTTTTTTTTTTTTTTTATTACATTTTATTTCAACAGACAAATAAACAGTGCCATCAATAATAATAATAAGAAGAAGAAGCACAAACACATGAGCAGGGCTGTCGCCACAATTATAAATGAACTGAGGTCATGAGTTCCACAATTTTGGGAAATTAGTTGTTTTGTTGAAAGCAGTTGATATTGATCGCACTCTCATGTTTATATGGTAAATATAAATATACCAGTAACAGCCACTTAGCCTAGCTTAGCACAAAGACTTGAAACAGGGGAAGAGCTAGCCTAGCATTTAACTCCCACAGTCATGATATATGGTGTTAGTTATTATTTAGTTAGTTATTGATTAGTGAGCTTTAGAGATGCTGGTAGGTTGGTAGGTGTTACCTGTGGACAAAACCAGACCAGTTGTTTCCCCTGTTTCCAGTCTTTATGCTAAGCTAAGCTAACTGGCCGCTCGCTGTTGCTTCCTAATTATTGTACAGACATGAAAGTAGTATTGATCTTCTCATGTAACACATGGAGTGTTTTGGAAAATACAAATAAGCCTATTCCCCAAATCTCAAGGATTTTTTGACAATACAGAGAGACTACAAATGAGGAGAGAAAGAGTGGTACTATGATATGCAACAAAAACCCCCCAGGTGGAATCAAACTGGACACATTGCAGATACTTGGTGATACAGCTTAACCACTTGGTCACCAGGATGCCCCCACCCTCACATACTTCTTACTGGATACCAAAAAGTTCTGTATATAATTAACCATTTGGATGTTTTATATTTTATTTACTGAGTTGACAAATTATATTGTCTTTAAATTTCTCAATCTGACGGTCTAAATAGTGTTTCAAAGCTGTCTTCATGCTGCAAGGAATAACATCCTGAAGCCTTTATTTATGTTAGTTTGTCAGCTTAAAAATAATGAAATTTGTCAAAATGCCAAGTACAGAAATATTGTAGTCAGCCTATAAAATATCACATTTAAGTTTTTTTTAAATTATAGAACGTAAACTCCCCTGTATTACTAATAACCCTCTCTCTCTCTTTCTCTCACTCACTCACACACACAAGCAAATAAAAATAGAACATGACCTCAGTGTCATCACTTGCAGCTATGGCCCTGATTATGAATCTATTTTACAGAGATGAAATATGTGGCTGGAGCTGAAATGGAATGAAACAGAAGAAACTGAGAGATAATCTCATGAGTCTGGACCTTCTTCTGTAAAATAAAATATTTTGTATTGAGGTATAGTGACACCAATTTTTGTGAACATTACAGAAACCAGGGATGCTCTAATTAGTTGGCCCCCATTTAGTGGGTTGTTTTTGTTTCACCATCTGAGGCAATGGCCTCACCTCACCATTATTTTCATTATCAAATAATCTGATTATTTATTTCTGATTCATTTAGTCTAGAAAAAGTTATATAGTATAATTACAAATTCCCAGAGTGAATGTTGACCTGCTGGGCTTAAAAATTATTTTTGAAATTACTTTTGAAAACAACAAAATAATGTGGTGAAAGCATGATACAATATATTGATGTTTTATGACTGATCAGTGACGTAAAAAAGGGGCAAGAAACTGCACATCAAAAGTGATCTTGAGTAAACAATTTTGTGTCACTTCATGAGGTATCACAGGAGTGAGATGATCCACAAAAAACTTGTAAGATTGAACAAGCTAGCTGCATGTTTTCCTCTCTAGACGTGGCTCAGTATGGTGCAGTCAACCGTTCATCCATAAAGTCAACCAGTTACCACAGGGAAATTCAGTCAGGAACAAACACTAGCCTGGACCTGGATGATTTACCTTCAACCTGTATTAACTATCATAACCATCCACTCTCTCCAGCCTTCTTTATCTGCCATCTAAAGCCTTGTCCCTGGCTATGACTGACTCATTGAACTTTATCATCAACGTGGTGCCTTTGTGCCAGTGGGCAGTGACCTTGGCAGGGAAGCCGCTGTGTGTGAGGATGGCCTCCACGATGCCAGCAGTGAAGGCAGCGCAGTTTAAGCTGCTGTTCTCCTTGGGCACAGAGATGTACGCATTGATAAGTGGCTCCTTTTCTATGATGTAATAAGTCTTGTCATCATCGTTGGCCTGCTCCAGCTTGTCAGCCTCCTTCCCGAACAAAGACTTCCAGATGTTAACCTAAAGGAAAGCAAACTGTTAGAGTTTAAAAGTTACTAAACTCTAAACTCCATCAGTGGTATTTTACATTTGCTTACCTTGATGAAGAGCAGCATATTGAGCACTTTGGTCTCCCTCTTCCCATTCTTCTCTCTCAGAACCAGTACATCCAGCATGCTGGCTCCCACACTCTGGCCCATGTCTGCCAAGCGTGTCTGCAGCTCAGACACTGAATACACACGGCTCTGACAGTACTGGACCATCTCTGAGAACAGGAGGGCAAAAGCGCTCACGCTGACTTCAGTCTTTGGTCGGGTTAGGGGTCGCTCCAAGATGTTGGACTTGCCTCGAGTGAACCGTGTGTCCATTTTCTGTTGGAGAGTGATGAAAGTTCGCAGCACAGGTTAGTATCTACTGACACACAAATGCAGATCATTATAGACTAGTCAGTACTGTTAGCTAGCAGAGACTTTTTCTGCTGTTGAGCATTTTTGATGGAAATTAAAACATGATCTCTAGCATATGGTCTGAACATATAAATGTATTGGCACAAATATCAATAAATATACACATTGAGATATAATGATGCTATCAGCTTCAAGCACCTGTTCAAAAACCTGTAAGTTACCTGTTTGGACATGATCTCTGCTGTGTAATGTTATAAAAATACCATTTAAATACCTGTGAGTTTCACTTTGCCACACGAACTAAAGAATCTAATTAACACCAGCAAGTGGGAACTTCAGCCTCTGACTCCCAGGCTTTACATTTGACCCCACATCTATCATGTTGACAAAGCTGCTTCATACAGAAACCAGGTCTGTAGTTCAACTCTGAAGTCCTTTTGCGGACTAAACTAAAATTGGGCTCCAACTATCCAGTAATCCACCATTAATGAATTTAATGTGTCCAATTTTTTAGAGTAAATTATTTAGTCTGTAAAATGTAAGGATTACAATAACAAAGCTTATAATATTGTTTATATTGTACAACCAACAAACCAAAAAAAACATTACATTTTCAATAATCTAAAACTAAGAAAAACTGCAAATCTTTACATTCGAGGAGCTGCAAATGGATTATTTGACATTCAGCTTGCTAAAGTAATATATAATATATACTTTAGATTTTAAAAAATCTTCTCTGACACTGATGGAAATTGTGGCCACTTCTTATCGACAGGATCCACTTAGCCAATTCTCCCTACATCAAATTCACAGGATATTTCAACAAATACAAATGACACTGTCTATAAGCCTTTAACCAACACACGGTGTCATCCGAACAACCCGCTTCTACTACAACCCAGTTTGGGTCTTTCAAACCCAACAAACAGCTGATCACCACTGACTGTTAGCTCTCTAGCTACAGATGCTAACTGGCACTTCCGGTTAAAATAACTACATGCGAGCGCCTCCAGGAGTGAAAACAAAGAGCTTTTAAAAACACAAACACAGTGTAGACAACATGTGGTCTCTTATCCTGATATCTATAAGCGAGGTCTTTGTAGACAAACGAACCTTGTTGGAGACAGATCAGCTGCTGTCCAGGTTTTCTTCTTCTTCTTCCTCCTGTACGTGTGGCTTAATCGCGAGTTGCAACCAGCATGTAAACTGCACACCGCCACCTACTGTACCGGAGCCAATACTTTCACCATATACACTATATAGACAATAGATAGGTCAATATTTGACACATTCATTGCCTGATCACACACTGACATTGTATTCATTTTATTTGTATCTATTTACTTTAATAGTTTATTTGACAGGGGGGCATTTATTAGCAGGAAAAAAAGAACTGTGAATGAGAAATAAAATAATCTGATGTCTTATACTATTAATATACACCATATAATAGATATGCACAAAAAAATTAAAGTGCACATTCACCAATAAATAATACCAAAGTATAACAGGATGGCAGTTCCCCAAACCTTTGGAAGCTGATAACCTTCACAGCCTTTTTATGAATTTTTATGAACCAGTAGCAATGTGAAACTAGTAGAGAACATCAACTGCATGTGACACATGTTTCTAATGAGTTTCTGTTTAACTTTGCCCAAAAACTTTCACATACAAAAGCTACAAATACCTCCTGTATTGGTGGAAAACCTGAGAGTTAGACGGGCTTCATCATATTTAGCATTGTTTTTGTTGTGTCCAAATGAATCGGATTTAAAGCAGCAGATATTGTGAGTTGTCATGGCAAGAAAAGCACATTTGATTCAGTTCCTGCAATCAGTGCAATGCAGCAATAATTATCAAAATGTCTGCTGTATTTTCCTCCCCAGTCATGTGCACCCCAGTCTCAGAAACTGCCCACGTTTTTATATATATATATATATATGTCCTCATTTTAGTCTCACAAATACTCCCTTCCTCTAAAGGTCTTTATTACAGATTACAATAATTCCTGATTTATAACTTTGTCCTTTGTTGACATCCCAGACCTTCTGCAATGTATTTTCCAATTCACACATAGACTACATTCACTTCCTGTTCTGTCATCGTGTGATTGCTGTAATCACTGATCAGTAGCTTTTGGTTGCAACAGTTAACACTGTTGCATTTTCAACGATGTCAGTGAACACACACAAGCCTGACATAAAATCAATAATGACTAAATCCAAGAGCTGATATGTTTCAGCACACAGCACACACATGATTCATGGTTCTGGGACTTCCTCAGTTTTGCAGCTTGGCTTTTTGTGTTTTCAGAAAATTAACAAGAACCTGCTTATTGCCTCAGAGAGGACTGCCAATGATTTGCTCAGCAGTGAAAAGTTTGTTAGTGGCTGATTTTATTCCCAGGTTTGTTTCACAAGCACCGGCCACATTAAGTGCACAAATAAGATGACAGAGATTTTTTACAGAAGTTGAGAATTTCTCGAAAATGTCCGGCTCGGTCAAATCGACAGCGTGCATTGTGTATACGGGAAGACCTTGAGCGGAAAGGAAAAACGACTGCACACTGCCCACAGCACAGGTGACAGTTTCCCACATTGCTTAGTTGGGCCCCACCAACAGACTTAACGCAGGCGTATCTACAATATGTCTACAACTGTTACATAACCACCCACATACTTTGCACGTGAACTTCTATAAATGAGAGAGAGGAAATAAGGTAAGAGGCATTTGAAGCTTGGAGCTGAAGGTGTTCACGGCTCAGGATGGATCAAGGCTGCTGGAAACACACCCTGGCCCTTGTGGTCGTCTTCGTCGGCACATATGCAGAAGGTAATGACATTTGAGTTTGTTTTCTCCAGTTTTGTGAGATGCGTTGGGTGTACTGAAAATATGTTCAGATCAAGATTTTTGGAGTGAAAGAAACTCTATTGGCTTTAGTCCATTTTTGTCCCTGTTTGACTATTAGATAAATTAACAGACGAGATTCTTTATAATTGTGCATCTATAATTTTTATTCTGTTGAGCATGAACAACAGCTCAAATATTTACTTTTTGGCTTATGCATCATTTACTACTGAAATGTTATATAATCATTCCTGTCAGCATTGTGACAACCAGTGGTGTAGCACTAAAATCTGAGCCCTGTACATACGCAGCCTCTGTGGGCCACCCGTACACTTTCAAAACATCCATTGTCAGGCCTGTACAAATACCAAAATTAAGGAACAGATGCATCTGAGATTATTGAGGTAATCAGTAACAATGTTTATAACACATTTAAGGAAGTATGCACGACTCTTTGTGTGTGACACTTCACTGTAATATCTTATTATTAATCATTCATGACACCTTTTTAAAAATTTTATCCAGGGTATAAGGCACAGGTGGAGTAAGTCTGGCCCCTACACTGAGAAAGGATCACTATATAACTGTATTTCATAATAAAAGACAAGCGAATGAGACTTAATTGGAATCATGTTTCAGTTGCAGAATTAAGGTGAAATAGTTTCCAGCTGTGGTGAAATGTAGCTGCATACATTTACTCAAGTCGGCCTAATGTGCTTAAGTACAAATTCCAGCTACTTGTTGAGTATTTTAATCTCATGCCACTTTATACTTCTACTCCACTACATTTCAGAGGGGAATATTGCACTTTTTGCTCCTCTACATTTATGTTACAAATTACGATTTGTGCACACAAAACATACTTATTACTTATTGTACTTTCGGTTAAGAAACATTTACAACTTTTACTTGCGGTATTGGTACTTTTCTTTACCTAAAGGATACTTTCTCCATCACTGACTTCCAGCAAGTGCTACCTCAGTTTGTTGCACGATATGTACGACAGATACAGTAAATATACAAAAAGATAAGATAATTCTTTATTGATCTCCCAGAGGGGAAATTCAGGCGTTGCAACACCACAAGAGAAGTGACAAGAATACAAATAGATAAAAGTATAAAAGTATATATATTACGAAAAAAAACACAGTACAACTGCAGCTGATTCACTCTCTGTGGCTGTTTCTCAAACTGAAGCTGCTTCATTTAACACTAACCTAAACTAATACTGCTTGTCTTAAACCATTCTGAAAGCTGCATGTAATGTTTATTCACTCTCCTGTCTTCAGCCAACTGTAATAATCTTTTTGAGGGCCTTCCACATCCTGGATACAATAGTGTGTGTGTGTGTGTGTGTGTGTGTGTGTGTGTGTGTTGCTTTAGGGATGCAAACTGAGTTAGAGGGAAAGGCTGTGTAAGGCTGAAGAGATGGCTTTTCATCTCAATGACAAAGACATTTATTTGTTTTCTGTTCTCGTCCAGCCTCATTTTCCTGGCACATGGATGACTTCATCAAGGCGGTGAAGCAGGTGGAAGACGGGGACCCTGGGTCGGAGCCAGTAGCTGTGTTGAAGAGGCTGCGCAGGGCAGCTGGCCTGAATGATACATTCATTCAGTACTTCCTTGGTAATGCCGACTCTGGTGGTCCTGAAATGGAGGCTGGCCTCTCAGTTTACATTAGAAAGGCTGTGCATCACAGGGTGACTGAGGATGCTAGAGAGGAAGGTGTGGTCCTGACGTCTGATGGCACCACTGTTGCTCTCAAGCCGCTCCTCCTGGGCATCGAGGCTGGTTTCCTCTCCAAGTCTGGGGGGAGAGTTCGGGGCCTGTACCAGCTCACTCTGGCCAAAGACCTGGATCTTTCTTTCAGACGCGGCTCCAATCACATCCAGCTTCTGGGACCTGATGGCTGCTGGGACAGTGTGACCTCTCCTCAAGTCTTCACCCTCTTGGGCAACCCCTCTCCGCTCACCACTGCTCAGCTGAATGGAGGCATGGACGGTGTGGTTCTAGGGATGGAGGCCAAATCTGGAAGGCCTCTCAAGCTCAGCAATCTGCTGACAGAATACTACTGCCACCAGCTGGATAAGAAAGGACTGGACGCCGCCCCGCGCCTCATCAGCCGACGACGCAGGGAGAACTTCAGAGGGCTGGTCAGTCCTCCGAAGTTGGCCAGGCAGGCGGTGAAATCAGCAGAGCTGCAGCGGAGACTGGACAGGCGCTCGAAGATGGAGGTGAAGGAGAAGACGCAGCTGATGGATGTGGTGAAAGAGGGAATGAGAGAGTTTGTCCATAAGTACATGGGTGAGCACAAGACCAAACCACAGAGGAAGTGAACGAATTCTGAAAATAGCTGTTGTCAGTTAAATTGAGAATAATCCATTACTGATAATTCGCTTAATCCTATTTACATATACTAACCAGCTCTGGTCATTTTTAATCTGTTATAGATTGCCCACCCATCATACCTCGCTGTATGTGGGATGCACAGCCGTACAGAGGAACCCCCACCAACCTTTCTCTTCCTCTGTCCTTCATGTACATCCACCACACTTACTCGCCCAGCCAGCCCTGTCTGACCTTCGAGCAGTGCTCTGCAGACATGCGCTCCATGCAGCGCTTCCACCAGGAGGACAGAGGCTGGGATGACATTGGATACAGGTAAAAGCAGTCCGGTTTTACATCTCTTGTCAAATATACATATGTGAAATTTTGCATCCAATTTACAGTGTCTTAAATACTCTGGGCTTTCAAAGCTTTGTGGCAGGCTCTGACGGGAACATCTATGAGGGCCGAGGCTGGCACCGGCAAGGAGCCCACACCCTTGGGCACAACTCCATAGGCTATGGCGTTTCCTTCATTGGAGACTACATGACCAGTCTGCCCTCCCAGCATTCCATGGGGCTGGTGAGAGATCAGCTGGCATCCTGCGCTGTCAGTGGTGGGCGACTGGTAGCCAATTTCACCCTGCAGGGGCACAGGCAGGTGGTGGCCACTTCCTGTCCCGGAGATGCTTTGTATAATGAAATCAGAGGCTGGGAACACTTTGGGGTATGTATATAGGAGCACTGCCGCACATGAAGAGGTGTTGTGTGGGCATAGAAGGCGTGGGTGAGCTGGTCAGCTGATAGGAATCAAAGCTTGAATTTCCAGAATAGTCTGTTACAAATTGCTCTGAATGCCTTGATTACATTGGCATAAGAGGCAAAGAAAGGTTAAAACCACACAGTCAAGGATGCAAGATTCTGTGGCCTTTTTGTCATCTGGGTGCGGCATCTCTCATTATGTCTTCTAATCCTCCTCCTCGAACATGCCAAGACAGTCGGGACATGTCTAACCATTGCGAGAACACTTTGGTATTTGTTGTTGCACTGTTTTCTGTTTTCCAGAACTGCAACTGAGTGAGCAGGTCTACGTAGTATCAATGAGTTTGATGGGAAATAAATACGCATGAATATTTGTATCTCTGTTTCAGAGCTGTAACATTAAGCTTAACGACACTGACTGTCCATTACTGAATTTTGTAGAACACATACCTAAAATAAAGAATTACAGTATTTAATTATATAACAACATATTTCTTAGTAGTATTTCTGCATATAGTTGTAGCTGAGTACATTTACACAAGCACTAATGTATAATCTTGAGATACTACTGATTTGTGTATTTAATTTCTTTGTTACTTCCTACTTCTCTTCTACTACAATTCAGAGGGAAATTCATGCTCTTTACTTCTCTTTAATTATCTGACAGCTAGAATTAGTAATGACTTTCCAATCAGTTTGACTTGTGACCCCTAACAAAATAATCAGTCTAATTGAAGCTGCTTGTCATGTTTCAGATGTCTTTGAGTTGTTAGCAGTTACACCAAACAGACTTTCCCCCTCTAAACTTCTCACATGGTTTCTTTTAAATAACTGTTTGAGACAATATTTCTTCCACCACTGCATAACTGTGTCAGTTATTTTATTTCATATTTCATTTCTTTCATTTTAGGAGGTGAAGAAATGAAAACGATCTGCTCGTCAAGAGGAGAAACCCCGCAATTAATATTTGTGGCATTCTTCTGATTGTGGCCATTTTCCATAATCACCTGTTACAGTAATTAATATTCATATATTAATAATTAATAATTTCTTAATGTACTACAATTAAGAAGAATATTGTACTTTTTACAGCTTTTGTTACTAGCTACATTACAGATAAAGATTTTACACACAAAACATATCTGCATTTAAAATTGAGATTAAACTACACAGCAAAATGAAATCTCATGAAATTTATGAGTGTTCTTTTATATCAGTAATGTTGTATGTCACAATATAGTAAATGTATGCAAGATCCCCTGATGAAACAATGAAATTGATGTTCAGTGCAATGCACCACTGTTACCCATCAAAAGTTCTCTAATTTTGCTAGTTTACAGTTAAAATTTGTTCACAATAATTAACTCAATATTGTAGAATGATGATAAAAATGTTTGTACTGTCAGTTTGATTCCAATGAAAGTTATGAGTCCTTCTCATTACAAATAAAATATGCAATAAACATACAGCACACTGCAATAAAATTTGCCCATATTGAAAAGTACAATTTTACATAAAGGATTTGAAAGCTTTTTCCCAGTAGTGGAAAGTCCATTTACTTAAGTACTGTACTTGTACTTTACTTGAGTATTTCCATTTTCTGCTGCTTTATACTTATACTCGTCACTACATAAAACCAATTAAATATAAAGTAACAAGGAACAAAGTCCCAGTAAAGATATATACACATTAATGCATTGATAATTAAAATCCAATAAAAATAATATTATAATGCATTATTCTGAAATTCTGGGTTATTTTACAGAATAAATAGTTTTGGTACTTTAAGTATATTTTGACACTGATACATTTGTACTTTTGTACAAAGTAAAGAGTAGAGTTTTTGAATGCAGGGCCTTCTCTTCAAATTGTGATGGAGTATTTCTATACTGTGGTACTATTATTAATAAAGGATTAAAGTACTTTTTCCACCGATGACGAAAAGTGCCCTTGAAGGTCCAAAAACACAGTGTCATGTTGTGCCGCTAGAGGGCACCAGAGGACAATGTAATTACCACTAATAAGGCGTTTATTGATTTCCAACATTTAGGAGATTTTGTTAAACAAACTAATTAACAAACCCAATACAGCTGCCATATCTCATAATGAGGGATGAATGTATGATCAGTTTAATAAACATGTTATTTACTACAATGGTGACCATGAGGCCAAACAGCTACTAAACTGAAACTAAATTGGCACAATTGATAATCAATACTTCACCTGTTCATATAAATTCATATCAGTCATAAATAAACATCATCAGTGCGACATGTTAACACCGATCACTCTTGTGTTTTTCCACAAAGTGTCATCAGGATTAAACCCCATCAGAACAGAGCCGTTCACACACATGCACACTGCAGGAATCCGGATCAAAACAAGTGGCTCCTAAAAGTTGAACTTATTCAACTCGATCCTGCTCTCTGGCTCCCAGCTCCTGTCGTCGCCCTCCCCGCCGACGTTACGTACGCAGCCGTGGCGCTGCCTGCGAGCCAAATAACATGGAGTCCTCCGCCTGGCATCTTCCAGGGATCCGCGCACAGAGCCCGAGCAGAGGCGCCCAGTAAGAGGAGCCCGTCCGTCCGCGGGAGCAGCCGAAGCCTCCGGCGAGCGTCGTGTCGGTCCGTGAACGCTCCATCCGCGGCCGCGAACTATGACGACGGCTGTTTGAACAGGCTGCCTCCCACCGCAAAGCAGGCCGAGCTCAGTGAGTGTTTGCACTGGAGGAAAAACTGCAGCTCAGGGGCGTTTTAGCTGGAAAGGCTCTTGTATTGTTGTTGTGGTCAGGATCAATGTGAGCCGCGTCCTCCGGAGCGACAGAGCCGGGGGTGGGGGTGGGGGGACACCTGATGTACCCGGGTGGTGAGCTGCCTTTCACCGGGGCAGCAGGAGAGGACATGGGCCTGACTAGAAAGGCCACTTATTTATGTAACCATCTGGGCGCCCTGTTTCATTCTTTAAGAGCAGGGAAAATAGGTCAGACAGCCCAAAAAAACTGCAGCTGGCAAAATAAATAATAAATAAAATAGAGAGGACAGGACAGATCCTGCAGACACTTTCAGATGTGTTTTCTGATTCTTTCTTTTGCAAGTTACCAGAGTAATAATTTGCTGTGGGTTGTAATGAAACTTTGAAGCTGTGAGAAACTTTTAATTTGTTTGTGTTTGCAGAAGAAGAGGAGTCTGCACAATGTAGGCAGGCTGCTCACCAGCGGGACTCCATACTGCTCTCTGGGGGGGATCATGGAGCCAGAAGGGCGACCCCTCACCCCAGGGACCAGCTATGGGCCCCCACCCTTCAACTCAGCACAAACCCCCGTCGCCCCCGCCTTCCTCAGCTGCACCTTACAGGTAATGCATCACCAAATGTGTCCTTATCACTGCCACGTCCATCATCTGACAGTAAGATTTGCTTTTCATTATCGCCTCCAGTCCTCATGTTCTCCAAATGTGAGAGACGGCCTGACGTCTGCCAGAGTCTCCTGGGGCCGCGCTGGAGACGAGGGCCCCGAGCGGGCCGGAGGCACTCGGCCCAGTGCAGAGCCGGGGAGGAGCGCACAGAGGAGATTCAGGTCCTCAGCCTTTCCCTCCTCCCTCAGCTGGGACTCTGACTCTGAGAAAGAAACACTAGATGGTAACACATGGCTTAACATCTATTGGAACCTGTTGCACACTTCTGGAGAGCAGTAGTGACGACACAGCAAAGCTAGAAGAGGCACTGAATTATAGTTAATATATGTCATATATAATTGTCGTCCCCTTTAAATGTTATTCAGTCTGCATGTAGTCAGAAGTCTCTCATCTTTCTCTCTATGTACCAGAGTATGCACTGTAGTTATGACTGTGGACTGTAACTGTTAAGCTGTGAAGTGATTGTTCCTGTGGTTGTGTGTTTTGTGTGCTGTTGTGTGTCAGAGGAGGAGCTACAGCACTTTTCTAACCCTCATGGTCTGGCTGCTCACAGCCCAGGATCTCCTTCTTCTGGACTCAGGTGAGGAGGAGGAACAGGAGGAAGAGTAGCGAGATGTTTGGTGGTAAAATCAGCTGGGTAGTTAAAAAAAATGCAGACAAAGGCATAGAATTTTTTTTCAAACTTCAAAATATGATCAGAGCTGTAGCCAGGATTTAAGAAATATTGAGGTCATGCTTGTAGTGCTCCCCAAACCCCCCACACAAAAGTTTTATTATTTGTTTATGAGGCAGTTGTTTTTAGGAAAATTGACAACTACATATAAATTGAAAACAACAGTTTGACATTTTGGGAAATATGCTTATTCACTTTCTTGCTAAGAGCTACATGAGGAGATTGATACCACTCTCATGTCTATCAGCTAAATGTGATCCAGAGGGTGGTTAGCTCAACTGTTTCCAGTCATGTCTGTAAGCTCAGACTGTAAGTTCGGTAAGACTAGAAATGGGGAAATAACATCAAACATTTAAATATACAGAGTCTGCAAATATTGGAATCAGCATAGAAAATACTCACCATGATTATGTTTTAATTGAAGTCCCTCAAACTCCCAAAATTTCCAGAAAAAAAAGGACATGACCTTGGCGTCCTCAGCGGTAATTGTTTGTAATTTTGTTTCAGGCAGAGATGTTGCTTTCACTTGTTAGAAATGTCATTTCATGTACTTCCAGACTTGATAGTGAAGATGAGCAAGAACCTGGAAAACTGCAGCGCTTGCATAGCAAAATTGACTCGCCTGCTCCTGTGGAGGGGCGCATCGACAACAATGAGAGCACAAAAACAGAAGAGCCAAATACATCTCAGCTCGGCCCAACAGAATGTAAGCGCCATAAGGACGTAACAAAATCTGCCTGCACACGTGATATCTTTTCTTTTATCTTAAGGCTCTGTTCATTCATAATTCTTCTGTTTTCTCTTCACAGTGGCAGACAGCAAAGTCTGGAATGTATCTGAGGAAGCTGAGCTGTTTCTGGCCAAAGTAGAACCAAAGGAAGGTTGCCAAATGGAGGAGGAGGAGGCAGACAATAGTGAGGGAGAGAGAAGGCCTAAGGGAAAAGAAACGAAGGAGCCTGAGAGAGATGTGTACAGCTTCCCTGGAGACTCAGACCCCGAGAGTCCCCCTCCTGCCCCCTGGGCTCATTGCACATTCATTCAACGGTGCAGAAAGAAGAGGGTGCTGCTCAGGCCCTTCTCCGGACTTGGCACCTTGAAACGCACATTGCCTGAGACTGGCAAGCGGGCAAGAGCTAGTCCTCAAAAATCAAAACCTGCTGAGCCTGCACAGCTGAATCGTGGTGGGGGGGTTTATGATTTTGAGGAAGTTAACTTTGGAGTGGGAGGAGTGGATGAACCGATAAAGTTCAGAGACAGAGGAGGGAAAAGAGACAAAGAAGAAGAAAGTGAGGTAGTGCCAGATAAAGAAATCTTCACCTGTGTGGAATGTAGCATTTACTTCAAAAAGCAGGTCCACCTGCAGGAGCACATAGTTGAGCACTGTCAGAGTGGTGCAGGGGGTGGCAGGCGTTTTGGAAAAGGAGGCCGTTTTCGGTGTATTGAGTGCGGATGGAACCTGCCGAATCGCCTTGCGTTGGCAGACCACCACAGAAAGCACCAGGAGTCCCGTCTGAAGATCTTGGAGGAGATTGAGAAACTGAACGAAAATGGGAAGGCAAGAGAGATTCAGAAACTCGACAGTAAGGTGGTGAAGCATTTAAGCCCAGACCCAGCTATTATGCAAGATGCAACCACAGCCTCAATTCCAGGCAAAGAGTCAGACCCAGAAATAGTCACATCTCCACCTCTTTCCCCCACCACGGTTTCAACACCAGATGCAGACCCAGCAGTTCTTGACTCCGACACAACTCAAACTCCAGCCCAGGCCCGAGCTGTTTCTGCCTACCGCCGCCGCTTTGTTTGCACCAAGTGTAACTTCAGCACAAGAACCTCCCAGGCACTGGCTAATCACAGCAAGACCCACAACAGGAAAAAGGCTGCTCTCCAGGCTGACTCCCCACCCCCTGGTTCACCGTCATGTTTGGCCTCCACCTCCCTGGCCTGTGGTCACTGTGCCTTCCTGACCTCAAGTCAAACTGTAATGAGAGAACACCAGAAACTTGTTCACCCAGGACAGGTCTCCATCAGTGGGGCAGAGGCTGATGAGACTGGCCGGCATTCAAGGTCTCATGTGGGTGCTCGGATTTCAAAACCCACCACAGATTCTGACCATCTCTCTGGGTCTGGATCTGGATCTTTGCCCGATGCAACTCAAGGCACAAGCCAGCAAGGAGCCACTGCCTCTGAGGACAGAGCAATACCAGATAGCGCTGCAGCTCGACCCACAAGCCAGGTGGTCTTCAAGTGTGTAGGGAACAGGAGATTCAGCAGAAGAGGCAAAACTTGGTCTGAACTGACCAAATTTCATCCCAGACTGGATGATGACAAGCTGTCGGGGAGTGAAGAAGAAGAAGAAGAAGAAGAGCAGGACAAAGATCAGAGCACAGAGCTTGACACTGAGTGTTCCCAACAAGAGGCCAACTCACCTGTTCAAGGGAAACCGCACACCAGAGCACGATCAAACACAGGTGAGACTCACTGTCAGACTAGAGAGGTTAGACTAAGTCACCTTTACTCGATTTCTATGCAAGTTGTTACAGTTTGTTGCCTTAATTGCTGATTACATGTACATGCTCAAGTCAGATTATTGTGAGAACTCATTTTGAGTATTTGGACAAGAAATTGGTCTGATTTCTCTACACCCACCATTAAAATGCTACTTTCTCATAGGTTTGTGTTGTAACTATACAGAAAAGCTGATCCTACAGAAATTATTAAAGCTGCACTAATCAATATTTTATTAACAAGAAGAGATCAAATGACTATGTCTAATGTGAAAGCTGTCACTTCTGATCATGAACCCAAAGACAATTGTCACCTGACTGCAGTTCCCTTTGCTCTACGGATTTTAGCATCTTTTAGCTAATTATTCTGGCTTCACGCCCGCTACTGAACAGCTGAGAGTAAAAGTTAGCAACAAGCTGATGAACATAGTGGAGCATTAAGCAGCAAAAGAACCAGATAATTCTCTCAGGCTTTGTTTGAGACCAAAATAGAGATAAAAGTTGAGTAAATAATGGCCTTTCATTACAGAAAACGACTCCAAATGAAAGCTGATGTTACTCTGTAACTGCTGCTTGTGTAAAATAGGAACTGATTACTGCACTTAAACAATTTAGTCACTAACAACTTTATAAGGTGATAGTATGCCAGTACAATGCATTACTGTCCAATGTCACAAAAAGTTCCTTCTTCAGGCTTTTCATGTGTACAAGCCCTTAAAGAAAGCTGGTTAAGGGTTTGTATAATTAATCAAATTTCTGTTGAGAAATTTTGGAACATATTAAGTTAAGTTAGTGACTTAGGTCAGACAGACTTTAAGAGATTCTCAAAGGAGCCATACAGGAGCTCTCACACAAAGCCCAAGATGCGCGTCCATATTATTATGTTATTTAAGGTATACATACCATTTCAGTTTGAGTAGGATTTGTCTGCTTATTCGATGCTGACTTGGTTTTCTTTATAGATGACTGTTCAGCACAGCAGGGTGCTACATTATTGCTCCCTCCCAAGAAAAGTGTGAAGGACGAAGACAAGCTGGAAGTGGAGAAAGATGGAAAGGTTTTCTTTTTGAGGAGGAGCCACCGGGTTACTGCTGCTCCTGCAGAAATTGACAGTGACGATGATGACGACGACATTGACGAGGAACGCGTGCGGCGTTTCCTGTCAGAGGGCATCTTGGATGAAGACAACGACGAGATTGATGAGGACGCAGAGGCGCTCAAGAGCGTGGAGAGGAAATGCCCCTACTGCCCCGATCGATTTCATAATGGCATTGGGCTTGCCAATCACGTGAGAGGCCACCTGAACCGAGTGGGTGTCAGCTACAATGTGCGTCACTTCATATCCCCTGAGGAAGTCAACGCGATTGAGAAGAAATTCTCCTATCAGAAGAAGAAAAAAAAAGGTCAGCAGCTCGTTGAATTTATTTCTTTAGGCTTTAAAATGCCTGGGTCAAGCACAGTTTTTTTTGGCTTTATAGCACTACCCTCTTTCCATATTTATTTTTTGATGATCATCTGGGAACACTTAATGTGAACTGCTTTCAGAAGCGGTTACTATTAAATACACCAGTGGTTCCCAAGCAGGGGAAGCAAGGGTCACAAGATGATTAGCAGCAAAAAAAAATAAATGAAAGACATAATGTTCATCATCTTTGCATACGTTAGGATAATAACATTTGCTAATTAGCACTAAGCACAAAGTACAGCTGATGGGATGTCATTCGTTTTGCTAGCGTTTGGTCAGTGTTAATGGTGATCCATCCAAGATTTCTCAGCACTCAAAATCACAAAATTGAATTTGCTGGTTTTGTAATAGGACAGGGGATCGCTAAAGTCAATAGGATCTATCCTCTGAGGACCATGAATGTCAGTATTAAATTACGTGGCATTTTGTCCAATAGTTGTAGAGATAATTATTCTGAACCACAGTAGTGGACTGACTGACCAACATTGCCATGCACTGCAAGCATGGCTAAAAATCACTCTCGAGTTGAACTTGTTCAGATTGTGAATCAAAGCAATCATTGCAAACATCGCTTTGATTCAAGGAGTCACAAGCCAGAAAGCATAGCACAGCACAGCTGTCAGTCAGTACAACTGTCAAGTATCATCCTGCACTTTCAGTCACATGTCCAAACTCCCAATTGTGTTGCCTGTCCTCTCCACAGTTGCCAACTTTGACCCGGACACATTCAGCGTGATGCACTGTGAGTTTTGCAGTGCCGGCTTCGACACCCGGGCCGGCCTGTCCAGTCACGCCCGGGCCCACCTCCGCGACTTCGGCATCACTAACTGGGACGTCACCATCTCGCCCATCCACATCCTGAGGGAGCTGTTCTCCAGCAGGCCCGACCTTGTGATCCCCACGGCTCCCCCCCGGAGCCCCGGCTCCTCGCTGGAGGAGGAGGACGAGGAAGAAGAGGGGAAGGAAACGGAGGACGAAGGGGAGGGAATCATTGAGGTAAAGCTGGAGGGGGAGACGGGTGAAAGGACACCGGATGCTTCTGATGCCCAGCCTACAGCTTCTCCTCAACACTGCAAGAAGGAGGACGGCGCAGAAGAGTGTGAAGGTAAGTTTTCATTATTAAAAGCTGCAATGTGCCAAATTTCTTCTGGCTTGTGTGGTTCTACTGCTGATGTGTGATTGTTATGAGCCGGTGACCCTGTCAGTGTTTGCACTTTGAACTTGGCACAGGGTGTGGAGACCTCAGTAATAATACCTGGAGGGATGAAGAAGACTTTAACAAATGCATAAAGCAGCTGGAAATGTGATTT
This sequence comes from Holacanthus passer, assembly GCA_025331565.1. Lineage (NCBI taxonomy): Eukaryota > Metazoa > Chordata > Actinopteri > Pomacanthidae > Holacanthus > Holacanthus passer. The sequence continues at coordinate 143,828 of JAFREQ010000159.1, forward strand.
TAGATGCTGCTGCTGTTTGAAGTGCATCTGTCTGTTTTTTCTTTTGTGTGAAGTGCTTGAATCTGACTGGTGGCTATGGAGAAAATCAGCCTTAACAGAGAGAGAGAGAGAGAGAGAGTGTGTGTGTGTGTGTGAGAGAGAGAGAGAGAGAGAGAGAGAGTCCCTGATGCCCGTGGTTGATGTGGCACTCGGTGCATTTATCCCAACCTCCGCCTCCACTCGATTGGTCACGCCTTAGCTTAGCGGTGCATATGGGGGCAAAATGGCTGCTTCCACCTCCCCGTAGACCCAAACAATAGCGGAAAAAACTGTCTGGCCTCAGCTGCCGGGGAGTCCGATGCACTGCGGCTGCGGACCGGTGAGTACGGCGAGCACCGGCCGGGGCGCCCTCGGAATCTCTCCTTGCGTCTCTCGCATCTTTCTTGTTACATCCAGACAACAGCCATTAAAAAAAAAAACTCTTCATCATGTGAGAGCACGCGAAGAAAATGAATGTCGCGCGCGCGGCCATGCAGGTAGCCCATGACATGCATGTCAGAGAGCTCGCGGAGCGGGTCATCCGTGTTGTTTCCGTGTGGCACGCGCGCATGAAATAGTGCTCATTTTTTTGTAGCATTTTGTTGTAGTTTTCTTCACGTCGCTGATGTGTTTTTTTGATGTGTGATGACGTCCGGTATTCTCAATGCTGCAGGATGTGTAAAATTACCTACAGTTGCTCAATCCTCCATTTTACTTTGATTTTTGATAGAGGACACGCTGTGCTCTCAAGTGCACGCACGCTTATTTTTTCTCCATAAACTAACAGAGAGATAGATCAGGAAGCGTGCTAACTTTGTGCACTCGCTAATCTTATAGCAACTTATCCGGATCGACCAAGTGTAATCCAAGTATCACTTTTTTGCCTCGCGAGTGTCGGCTTTCTGCGCCTGAACGGAACCAAAGTCAAGTTAGCGCTTTGCCACTTTGTTCCCTTTTATAAACACCGAGCCGTCGGTATAATAGCTGGTGTTATAACGCTGCGCTCCGAGGTGTCACATCGCCGCTCTTTTACAGTCAAGAGATGAACTGACAAGCGCAGAGCCGCCCACCAGACAAAAAGCATTGTCTGTCTCCACGTCTCTCTCTCTCTCTCTGTTTGATTTAGCGATTTGTCGCAGAAAATGGCACTTTTTGTCCCAGGATTGTGTGACTGCGGGGATCCGAGCCTGCCATGTTTGTTTCATACAGGAGTCCAATTATGACTTTTTTTTTTTAATTCATTAGTTGAATTATTTTCATGCACATTTTTCTCCCTCTTATTCCAGGCACTGATGTGATTTCTCTGCTCTCAGCCTGCGTCTTTTATTCCTCCTCAAGGATCTCAAAAAATACATGCTTCAAAAGACTTTTTTTTTTTTAGAAGCATAGAAATTCAAATTGGTTTGTCATCGTTTATTTTGAGGTGATTCATTGTCACAGTCATTTAATTGGCCTAATTAACGTGGCATTTCTGCACTTATGTGGATCTGTCGCCTGTCATGTTTTAGGTGAGGAGGAGGAAGCAGCTGAGGATGATGAGGAGGGCGGTCTGAGCTCGAGCCCCGGGAAGACTGGGCCGGGCGGCGTGGACGCGGACTCTCCTGGGGAGGATGCAGACTCCACGGGTGAGAGAGAAATGTGGGAATGCTGACCCCAGAGTGTTGACAAGGGATTGGATTTGCTACAGCGGAGCCTTATCATAGCTGTCAGTAGGGAAATTGTAAAACTGCCCTGAGGTCAGCGTTGAGGCGTGGTGACACTATATCAGAGAGGGTTGTCCCTAGGGAAATCCTGAGAGGTAGACAAATGGATTTAGGAGCTAATGAGAGCACCTTGGCTGGTGTTGCTGCAGAGTGGGTGAAGATGTAGACAGGGAGGGTAAGTGAGCTGACACGTCCTCTGGGACATCTGTGGCCTCTAAAAGCACCTCAGCCACCTGCTGTTGCTTTGCAAACTTTGTGTTAATGCTGCACTTGGTCAAAATAAAGAAATCAGAATATCAACAGTGTGAGTTACTTTGAAATAATGTTTTATCCGCTGGCCTCTTTTGCAGCCCACAACCTGAAGTGCAAGGTGTGTGCAGCTCAGTTTGAGACCCGGCGGGGACTGTCCAGCCACGCCCGCTCTCACTTGCGCCAGCTGGGCATCAGCGTCTCAGAGAGCAGTGGTGCGCCCATCGACCTCCTCTACCAAATTGCCAAGGAGCGCAACATAGACAGCCAAATAAGCTCACATCTTCTGGAGCCTCTTTCGCCCAAGAACTCCTCCCCGTCCGTTCCTCAGAAAGATGAGGATTTAGAAGACATGGACTTAGACGAGAAACCCATCCCTCTCTCCATCCTGGCCAAAGCAGCGAAAGCAGTGCCACCCTCTTCCTCCTCCACGCCTACACCTTCCCCTGGTGCCTCACCAGCTCCGCCTCATTCTGACTCCCCTTCCTCAGTGGTGAGGAAAGCCCCCATTTCCTCTCTGCTGCCCGTGTCTTCCCCCTTGCGCTCCCCGGAGCACAAGGCTGGGGGAATGAAAAACTTGACCTCTAACCTCTCTGCCCCGGCCACCATCACCACAACCAAACCCCTCTGGGCACCGCAGGAGAATGACGCTCCTCTCAATCTCAGTAAGTGTCTCTGTTCTCACTGAAGTCTGTCTCTGAATACTTTGTTAAAGTGTACATATTTCATTGTTCTTATGAGTCTCATTTCAGTTGTTTCCCCTTCATGTGCAGCGCTGGAGGTGGACCCCAACAAGGACATCGTTTGTCAGCTGTGTGGCGCCTGGTTTGAGACTCGGAAAGGCCTGTCGAGCCATGCACGAGCCCACCTGCGACACTTTGGGGTGGAGTACTCTGAATCCAAGGGCTCTCCCATCGACCTCCTGAACCAGCTCATTGACACAGACGACTTCAAGCACAAAGCCAGTGCACTGCAGCTCGACAGCCACACAGAACCACGGGGCCTCACACCCACGACCGCGCTCTCCTCCCCAAAGCAGTCCTCCTTGCTGAGCCTCTCCTCCTCTTCATCCCTCCTCTACAAGGTGACCACAGCTGGGGGTGGGTCGACATCCAAAGCTACCTCTTCCTCTGCCTCATCTTTACTTGGCCCACCTGCCAAGCGTCACAAGTCTTCTTCCATGCGGGTCTTCCGCCTGAGTAGTGGGGAGCTCATGGCCCTTCCACACAGTGAGTGTTTGTTTCATAGGATTGATGGTACCCTCCCGGTGATTGTGTAACATGATGAATGCTTCATATAAAGCAGGCTTTATCTGTAATAATTAGATCTGTTTCAATGAAGTGCTTATTTCTGTTAAACACTAAGTATCCGTTCATTTCTTTAATCCCCAAGGTGAACCTCCAAAGGAAATAGGCTGTGAGTTTTGCGGGGAATATTTTGAGAACCGTAAAGGCCTCTCGAGCCACGCCCGCTCCCACCTGCGCCAGATGGGCATTACCGAGTGGTCTGTCAACGGCTCACCAATCGACACCCTGAGGGAGATCATCACAAGACGGGGCCTGCCTTGCGCTCTTCCTCTGAAACCTCTCAAAACTCCACCTCCGTCCTCTCCGGGACCCCCGCGATCACCTCTGTCAACCTCCTCCTCTCCCTCAGCTACCCTCCTCAGTCGTCTGCCCTTTGCCTTTGCCAGGCCCTCCAGCCCCCCTCAGCCCGCGGTGTCTAAGTCGAACGCAGCTCCACCGACGTCTTCTGGCGGGCTGATCCTCAAGCTGAAGCCTGAGCCGGTGCAGCTGGAGGTCACCACGCCCGGAGCTGTGGGCCGATCTGCAGGCTTCTCTGGTGAACCTGTCACCTGGAGCAGCTCTGACAGTGTGTTCCCCCTCAACCTGGGTAACTTGAAACCTAAGTTTTGTCACCAGGGCTTATTCAGCACCTCAAGGGAATAGACCTTTTGGGAAATACACTTATTGTCTCTCATGTCTGTCACTGTTAATATGAGGCTACCAACAGCAGCTGGCTAACTTGCTGTCCAACAGTCACAAAATCCACCTTTAAAGCTCACTAATTAACATCTTAGTTCTCAATTTGACAAGTTACCATTTACTGGACTGTATGTGCCAAACTATTTCTTGGCCAGGACCCACTGTCATCCAGCGCAGACTCCAGGAAGTTAATGAGAAATAGTCCAGTACACAACCCCCCGTGAAACAACAAATTGTCATTTTTACACTTGAGTTAATTAACAAATGAGATATAATGTGTTAATTAGTGAGCTTTAGAGGTGCTGGTGGAAGGCTTTTATTATTGTCGGACAGAGCCAGGCTAGCTGTGTTTCTACTCTGTATGCTAAGCTAAAGTAGCGGGCTGCCTGTAGCTTCATATTTGCTGTACAGACGTGAGAGTGGTATCAGTTATATCATCTAACTCTCAACTTACAAAACATATTTGCAAATTCAGTAGCTGACACAATATATTCCTTTGCAAGTCATAGTAAAAAGAATTATTTAGTGGATAATTATCCAAAATCTGCTATAAATGTGTGAAATGCTGTGAATTTTCCCACTGTGGGACGAATAAAGGTTTATCTTATCTTAATACAGTGTAGATTTTAGTTAGTCCACTCACACTCTTCTTTTGTCTTAAACAGAATCCTTAAAATAATCATTGACTTCCTCCCTCTGGTCTTTCCATAGCCATGGCCCATGAAGTGGAGCCTACAAGAGATATTCGCTGCGAGTTCTGCGGGGAATATTTTGAGAACCGCAAAGGCCTCTCCAGCCACGCCCGCTCCCACCTGCGCCAGATGGGCATTACCGAGTGGTCTGTCAACGGCTCGCCCATCGACACCCTGAGGGAGGTGATGCACAAGAGAGGGGTCGGCGCCTCCTCTCACTCAGACCAGGGAGTGAAGAAGGAGACGAGCCAGGGAGCCAGCAGTCCCCCATGGGAGAACGCAGGGGGCACCGGTGGTTCAGAGGGTTTGGGTGTTTCGGGATACCAGTCCTCCAAATTCCGCAAATCTCCTCTCAGTTTGCTACAGTCAGGGTCGAGGCTCCATAAGCAGGGCCTGGGGTCTGTGGGCACATCTGCTACCCCACCTGCAGGGAAGTTCTTCAGGATTTCGCCTCTGGGGAAAAGGCCTCTGTCTGAGGAGGCCCAATCAGCGGAGACTGGCCAGTCACCACCACAGCAGCTTAAGACTTTCTCAACTCAGCCGCATGATTTCTCCTTCAAAAGAAAACCCTCCCCAGACAAGCACGGACATCAGGGTGAGTCATCATTAGGTTCTTTGATTTTCTATTATGCAGATAATTATTGTTTAAAAAGAGACCCCCCTTCACATTTATTATTATTTTGTATTTTTCAGATCCCAGTTGTGAGCTGTGTGGCTTCTACTTTGAGAACCGAAAGGCTCTGGCCAGCCACGCGCGAGCCCACCTGAGGCAGTTCGGTGTGACTGAGTGGTGTGTAAATGGATCCCCCATCGAGACACTTAGCGCCTGGATGCGCAGCAAGCCACAGAAGGTGTTGGAGATGCATCGTAGCTACATGCAGGGTAGCCGCTCCACCCTCAAGAAGGTGAGGAGAGGCACTTGCTGGTTATTCATTTTTGTCTAATAATGCAGGTCAGAGCAGGTGTTTCTATTATAACACAGCAAGTTCTCAGACTTTGCCTTTATCTTTGTTCTCTGACACTTCAGCAAAGTCTGTTGCAAGTGTGATTGTATTTTTTTTATCCTGAGAGAAAAAATGTAAGATATCAGTGGAAGAACTTGTGCCTCCCACAAAGCTGAGCGGCTATACAATACGAGATCATAGCCTACTGTGCTACTTTTGTGATACACTCACTTTCCTCCCAGTGTCTTTGAATAGGCGTCATGCTTGGAGATCTAACATACCTCAGCTGGTGGCTCGACAGACATTTTGTGTCTTGGAAAGCTTCAGACGTGTTGTCTAACAGCTTTGAGCCTTACTGTAGATCCTGTGTCTTTACACCCAGCAAAAATCACTGTGGGGACAGATGCCAGAACAACTCAGCTATTGACTTGATAGTTGCCATAGTAACCAGGGTGCCTGGCAGCTTATGTTTCATCCTCAGATAAATTATGGCATGATGTTGATAGAAGAAAACGTACGCTTTTTTTCCTCCTCTTTTTCTCCCTCCTGAATTAGTTTCTGGTGCATTTGCGTCACTGTCACACCTTTTCCCTGAGCTGTGATGTGACACACATACAGAATGGATCACCTTTTTAAATGTCCTTGTAATCACATCGTAAATGTTTTTTTCATAATGGACAAATTAACCCAACTAAGCTGCGTGTATTTTAATGTTTAGCTTGTATGCATAGATTTACCATAAAGAGCATTAACTGATTAGTTGATGGATAGATAATTAAGCAGCAACTATTTTGATAATTGATTAATCATTAAGTCATTTTTCAGGCAATATTGCTGATGTTAATGTGATTGTAAACTCAGCTTGGACTGAACAGTTAATATGAAGACATTTTTCACTGTTTTCAGACATTCAAACAATTAAGTAAGAGAAACATAAGCAGATTACTTGATAATGAAAAATATTGAAAAGTGCCCATTTCATTTCTTCGTTGCTGACATCTTCAGTTGGCTTGTTTTTTCCATTTCCAAACTCCAACTCTCCAACACTTTTCTTACTCTCACTCTTACAATTATTCAAATTTCATAAGCCAAAGTCAGAGAATATTTGGCATGTTTTGGCATTTTTGCCTGATACATAACTTAAGAGTTACCAATTATTAAAATAGTTAATTTTCTGCTGATGCACGAATAGATTCATTGGCAGGAGTTGAGTACAGTTGAGCACTGTATACAGTTTAGTATTCATAGTTACATTACAAGAACATGTACATGTGTATTAATACCCTCAAACAAGAACATAAAAATAAGAAATGATGAAGAGATGGACTGAGTAATATTTGAAATAGTTTGCTTCAGCACTTCAGCTCATTTAGATGCATATTGATTGTCTCAGCCACGGTGCTCAAACATTCCTTGAAGCCCTGCACAGCCTCACAGGTGTTTTTCATCCCAGCTGATCAGACCTCTGGTCGGGTGAAGTCGGGTGCAGCTGCTGCATGCTGAGAATTGTGTAATGTCATCACACTACTAATAAGAACACAATTTAAGAGGAGCATGAGAGACGTGAATCAGGCTCAGTGCTCATATGAGCTCTAATCAGGAAACATAAGTGAAAACACTGTGTGGGTGGACTGGAGGTGTGCAGGGGCTTTATAGCATTTGCAGAGATTTCACTGTAAAACTATATTTTATTCCCCAGAGTAACAATGCCTTGCCTTTGTCTTGGGACAAAAATAATCTCGACTGAAGGTCTACTTGCAAGCTTTCTGTGGAGCTTTCAAATGCATTTTCATGGCCTTTGTTAGCAGATGAAACATAAGTATTGCTTGACTTTGAGCTATCATTATTATTCACTTATTATTACTATCAAAGATTACCACTGATAACCATGAGTTTTGGTTGAAAGCCTTTAAGCCTTATCTATTTACTCTCTGAAGCAGCTCATTGATACTGACGACTTACAGCACAAAACCAACACGTAAGGAGCTCTTATTTACCAAGCTGCCAGATTCTAATTGGGCTCCTAATTAGTGCTTTAATAATGGCAGGTGCACATGAGAGGTTAGCAGTTCGGAATGTACATACGTTAAACACAGACTGTGCTAAATTAATTGTAAAACAAATATGCAGAATGTCACAGCTGCCTCATTGATTTTCAGTCATTTCCAATTAAATGTAGATACATTCCAGAAACATTAGTCTCAGGCATTTCTCAACTGCCATACTTATTTGGTTACTTATATGTTTTAAAATATTGGGGTACCTATGAGAAGGCCTCGTTACTTTAAAGGAATAGTTCGACATTTTGTGTTTTGACAAAATGTGGGCAAACAAAAACAAATGGCAACTAATAAACCATATATATGCAAAATATAGACGGTAAAATTGTTGATTTAAAAAGGTCCTTGCTAATATTTGTTGCCAAAATCCTTTGTGCAGCAAATTAAAGGAATAAATTTGACATTTAGTGCCATTTATTTGCTTTCTTGCCGAGAGTTAGATGAGAAGATCTTTACCACTCTCGAAGAAAGAAGCCAGGAAATGGTTTGGCACATAACCTCCTGAGAAACCACCATGTATAATTTGTACACTTTGGTAAAGATGATGAGTTAATTAGCAAGCGTAGGACATGCTGGCAGGCAGGTTTTGTTGCCTTTGTACAGAGCCGGGCTACCATCTTTATGCTAAGCTAACTAGCTGCTGGCACTTGCTTCAAATTTACCTTACAGACATGGTATCAATCTTCTAATCTAAAATGTTGAACTCTAAAAAAGTTCAACATTTTGGAACATATATAAAGAAAAGCATGCTGAGAGAGATATTTGCTATTTTGTTTAATGTAGCATCATAGTAATTACACCAGGGCATGGCAGCTCAAGTGTCTCCAGCTGATATAGTGCTGATTAGGAAACTCATGTCTTTCCGTCTTCCAGAAGAGCAGCTCACCTCTCACTGCTTCAACGGATTCTGATCATGTCCTCCCCATCTCATCGCAGAAGGCCTCCTCCTCCTCCTCCTCCTCCTCGTCCTCCCAGTGGTCTTCATCTTTGGCCGTCAGCCTGGTGCGGCCGCTGAGCCGCGAGGTCAACCAGGGCTCTTCCAAGACCGCTGAGGGCGAAGCTGGTACCAATCTCCTGGCCGCTCCCATCAGGCCCGGCCGTGGCAGTCCCAGCCTCTCGCGGCACGCCGGCGACCTCCCTCTTCAAGCACAGGTGGCACGCAGCGAGCTCAACGTCCGCCTGCCCAGAGGTACGTCAGGATGCAGCATATGTTCTTGCTTTCATGCGCTCAGTTAGGTGCATGTATCTTATACCCACTCCTCTATGTTTTGAACATTGAATTCTTGCTGAGGTAGCACATGGCTTACTAAGCCTCTAAGGAAAAACAGTTCAACCACTGACTCTAAAAATCTCAAACTACTGAAATTCTCCAAGGCTGTTTGCCTGTTTTTAGCCACGCTTTAGCTTTATGCTAAAGATGTGGCCCGAATCCCTTTGACTTTGGTGATGCCTGACTCCTCCAGCACTGCCAGGTTGATATTTGTAGTTTTGAGTGAAATATATTGACATCTATTAGATTGATTGCTGCAAAATTTGGAACATACATTCATGTCTCCCTGAGGATGAATTGTAAGAACTTTGGTGATCTGTCTGCTACTAATCGATGTATTGCCATGGTATTTTGTACATTCATGGTCCCCAGAGGATGCATCCTAGAGGTGATCTGACTGCCACCAACAGCTGACAATTTAGTTTTTTACTGAGATGTCTTGACGTTTATTAGATGAATTGTCATGAAATTTCATACAGACGTTCATGCTCTCATCAGGATGAATGTAAAACTTTTGGTATCTTTAAACTTTTCATCTAGTGCCATCATCAGGTCAGAATTTTAATTCCCATCAGCTGTACTTTGTGTTCAGTGCTAATTAGCAAATGTTAGTATGCTAACACGCTAAGCTAAGATGTTAACCATGGTAAACATCAGCATGTTAGCTTACTGACATTAGCGTTTGGCAGCCACATAGAGCCGCTGGCGTGACTGCAGACTTTGATAGCGGGGTTAACTGTGGGATACTTTAGATGCAAGACAAATAAAAAGAGTCTGTTATCCTAAAAGAAAAACAAAAACACTGAAAGCGAGGGGTTTCATCAGGGGAAATAAATGAAGTGCACTGTGCTGACCTTTGTTTTCAGTGACAGTAAGTTGCCTTTTATCCTTTATTTTTTTGACACTGAATTTCTTTGCATTATTTATTTTTTTTATCTCTTTGAAAAGTAGCGCAAGGGCCATATTTTTACATCAGAAGTATTTAAGAATGTTTGTACAAAATTAACCTTGCAAAGAGAGAATTATTGCAGCTCGTGCATCTCCTGGGTTAAGAAAGAAAAATCCTACTCGTCGGCTTTCAACAAAATGATGTGATACACTCATGTATTTTGGTGCAGCTCCACTTTGCACTGACCCTGCTCGTCACCTCCTCCTCTTCCTGTTAAGGTTTTGAGCGTCGGCCCTTGAAGCATCCGTCTTGCCCAGATGGAACGGAGAGGGACAGCGGCCCTCCGAAGCCCCCCCGCACAGGCACCGTCCCCGCCCTGGTGCCCAAACCACCCTCCTACCCGCTGGTCAAGCTGGTGGGCAAGTTCTACACCCTGAAGTGCCGGTGAGTGAAACCTGTGTGTTTTAGAGCAGGGCTTCCCAGCGCCCAGGAGAAAATGATCCAGGCCCTTAACATTAGATATTTTGAGATGGCAGCACTAATAGAACTGTCTGGCTAAATTTTAAATAGTCCCATAATCCCCAAGCAGCAATCCCCACCCCACCCCCTGCCGAGCAGTACTCCACTTTTAGTAGCTAATGCACTATATTGAGGATAGTAAATCATTTGGGATTTTCAGGCAACATGAATGAGTGCTTAAGTTCTGATATAACTGCAGTAGAAAAGTTTTAACAGATTCGGCTGCTCCCTAAGGGAGGCACTGAATTTAACACCATCGGTGTGTATTTTATTGCTTTGTGTGAAAACTTTGCTGGAACCTCTATAGATACAGATTACCGCTAGTGCTGTTCTGCATAATTCCCAGCTTTAATGTGTTTTCCTGTTTGCGGCAGGTTCTGCGAGGTGGAGTTTCATGGCCCGCTGTCGGTGCAGGAGGACTGGATCAGACACCTCCAGCAGCACATCCTCAAGATGAACTACAACAAGTCTGCTGATCCCAAAGCAGCCTCCGCTGGACCCCCTGCCCCAGCTGATGACCCAGCCCCGGTCCAGGCCTCTGCCCCAGCCTCCACCTCTACCTCTAGTACCACCTCTACCACACCTGCCCTCACCTCCACCCCGACCCGCGCCACAGCTCCCCACAGCCGCTCCCCTACGCCTCCGGCCGAGCGTGCTCCACCTGTCACTGCCACAGAGATGGTAAGGGTCTCAGAGGAGCAGCCCACTCCATCTCCATCTTCTATTGTCCTCCCCACCCAGACAGTGTAAGCTCGAACTCATCACCGTCATCTGACCCCGTTTTGTTTTTTTTCCTGCCTTTACAATTACTTTTTCGTCCATCCGTTTCTTTCCTTTGGCCTTCACAAAGTGTTGTTGAGGAGGAGTGTTTCCCCTCCAAAGAGCCCTCTGAGCACCTTTTGAAGCAGCTTTCTAGACTGTTACTAAGTCCCGTTACCATGGGAACGAGGCTCTCCTGGCTTATCCGCGCACCGGGATGGATTGTGGGAAGAGTCCAAGGTTATGAGGAGAGACGAACCAATGTTTTGTGTTTGCCTTGTTCAAATTGAATGTCCAGGTGATGACGTGGACCGTTGCTGTACCTCTCCTCCCCTTCACTGGGCGATTTAGGGGTTAATGTAGCCCTTTAGCAACTCCCCCCTGTCCACTACAGGTTTGCCCCCCCCTTTTCCCCTTATGAACAGTGCATTACTAAGACCTGTGAGGCTTTGGCCATTTCTATCAGCACGCTGGTAGCGCTGGCCTCAGCCTCTCACCTTAAGGTCCAGACTGAGATTAAATGACACTAATAATCATGCTAGTCTCATGTTTGAGACTTCAAACATGTGGTAACACTTAGTGTTAAAACAGGCACTTTTAATGTTGACATTGTCACTGAGCACTTACTGAACAGCCCATTTGAATGGGCTAAATTTGACTAATTCCAATTGGTTAAAGGAGCAAGAAGTGGAAGCACACCCAAAAAGGGAAGATCCCCGTAGTTAACTGACTAACTATAATGTAATACTGACCCCAAGATATACATTTTGTTTGAATGTAGCTTAAAGCACCTATTAAAAGCATATATGCACACATTCATACACAATCAATCATATGCCCCATGTTACTGTACCATTGATTCTTCTACCTTTCATGATGTTTCTACTCCACAGTCTGCTGTTTTCAGCAGATAGGGCTGCTGTTGTGTTGAAGGCATAGTCGCTTTTTAAATCTCCCTTCCTAGATTGGAGAAGCAGGGCCATAGAAAACCTTCAAGGTTACACATTTTAACTTGTTCCATTCACAGTGTTGCCATTTTCTTCCTGCCTTTTTCAACCCAAATTTTTATTTATTTATTATTATGCATCTGAATGTGGTAAGCTAGGTCATTTTAAAGCTAAAGTAGAACCTTGGAATGTTTGAAAATAGGTCAGCAGTGCACTTTTTACACTGGTGCACAATGTGTGTGTGTGTTAGTTTGTATGTTTGTGTACACACATAGCAAATGTGCATTTGTTTCCCATTTTAAAGAGACAGACAGAAGTTAAACTGCTTGATAGGAAGACACCTCCTTGGCTCAAAGTGAACTAGATGTGGGAGCCTGTCTGTCCGTAGTCTGATCAGGACTTATATGCATCCGTTATCGTGTTAGGATGTGCCAAAGAGTCTGTTTACTTGTCTTGCCTCTGTAAAAGCTGTTTACATTGGACCTGATGGTGGAGGAAACTCTGCACAGCTATTGAGTTCCCCAAGGCTCCACACTGAACAATGGACTGGACCAGCGGTGATCTGCATCCACTACATGCACCGTCAAGTTCCCCCAGTTTCAAAGACTCGGGCTCCTGGAGCGGCTTCATGGGACTCATGTTGTTACTGTAGGGTTAGATTATTCCAATTAAACATGAACACAAACCAAACTCGATTTCACACACAGGGCTCTTGAGAACTGTCAGCCCTCAGTCCAAACACAGAAACACGTCTGACCTCGAGCTTCTGAGGCCGAAGTCTGTTTCTTTCTACTTTGCTTCAGGATGTGTTCACATCAACGCACAGCTGAAGCAATAACTGAAGGGTCCATGTAGGCTGACGACCTTTTAAAGTTTGTTCCAGTGTCGCCCATGTTTGAAACATGACTGTTCAATCCAAACAATACCCAAACCCTTTTATGGAGTATAGATACATACTATATAACTACATGTACTTAAGAAACTGTTGATGCTAGTAGAGCTATCAGCAGTTCTATTAGCAAGGTAGTTAAAAAAAATAAGTGATCTTAATTCCTCTATCGTGATTTGATTTAAACCTTTGATGCTATGTATTTTTTATTGCTCTGTGCATTTCTGTATTTGCAGTCCTGCAAGGTGAATCTTAGAGTATTTTTTATTTTTATCCGTTAGTCTCTCCAAGCTGAAACTTTGGTGCTGGTGAGAATGTTGCAGGTCGGGAGCCGGCGAGTGACTGAACCTGAGGAAAACATTTTAGTGTGATTGTCACGTCCTGGTATCAAAGGACTCTAATAAGCAGGCCTTAAAGGGCACCACTTTGCACTGTGAGATATGATCCTCTCGCCGCATTCACAGGGTAATAGATGCTGGAGACTGTTGCAAGTCTGCGGCTGCATTACTGTGTAAGATGTGAATCAGTGCATTAGAGTTCCCTTTAAAGATTACCTGACTAAGCCTCAGCTGGTGTAACTGGCTGTTTTTGTGTGTGTGTGTGTGTGTGTTTGCGCGCATGTGTGGGTGAATGAGTGTGTAAAAAGACAGTGAGATGACAATGATTAAGAAGAAAAAGATGCAGTTGAGGAAAGAACTGTACTGTACACAAAGGGTTAAGTTTTAAGTGAATCAACTCCAGAACAAACAATAAATGTGATTTCAATTTCAGACTTTGAATGTTTGCCTTTATTGTCACATCACAGCACATCACCCATCTTTACACTCAATTATTTGGAGGCATGCAAACCCTTTGGTTGTAATAGCTTTTGACCACTAGGTGGAAGTACAATATTAGCTTTTGTGTTTGTTCCATGGATAATTTCAAGCACATCTGACTTAAATGCACCCTTAGATGGCAGGGGAAACAGAGGTTAGTGACCACAATGTGGAAATTGTCTTTGGCCCAACCACACAAATACATTTAAAAACAAAACAATACAGCTAATTGAAGACGATCATAAAAGACAGGGATAAAGAGTCTCAGGCTTCATTCTTGCACTTGGAAACAGATGCTGGCAAAACAAGTCTCATTTAGTTGCTGCTCTAAATCCTTTTATTTTTAAGCCAACATGGATGCCCAAAAAAAAAAGAAATTTAATCGGCTACAGTTCCATAACAACCAAACTGAATTTTGCTGATGAAGATCAAATTAAATCAAATTGATGATATAAATAAATTGAATATAAATTAGTTAGTGACATATCTTTGGTCGTTCTACTTTGTCTATAAGAGATGATCACTTACAATGTGAAAAGCTTTTTTCTTTGTCTTTAGTTAATATTTCACTTTAAGATTCACCTACTGCATCCTTATATTTTTCATTAGCTATATTTACTATTCATTCTTTGGCCATTCTGTTTTTATTTATTCTGAACATTCAGGTTTCCACAGCACATGCTCATGTTTGAATATGTTTTTACACAAGATCCTTATATGACGTTATCAAAGTATTTTTAACTGTAAAATAATTTAAAGCTGCAATAATAAATATTTTTTACATTGACAATATATCAAATGATGATGTGTAATGTGAAAAGGGCCATTTATAGTGAAATATAGTGAAATAAGCTTGATGTGTTTTTCATCTGCTGCACTAAGTTTCCTTGGCCGACCACTGTGTCTACGATCCTCAGCGTTGCCTGTTTCTTTGTGCTTCTTCAAAAGAGCTTGAACAGCACATCTTGAAAGCCCAGTCTGCTTTGAAATCTTTGTCTGGGAGAGACCTTGCTGATGCAGTATAACTGCCTTGTGTCTTGTGGCTGTGCTCAGTCTTGCCATGACCTGTGACATGAAACTGTCTTCCACAGCCTCACCTTGGTAGCAGAGTTTGGCTCTTCCTCACCCAGTTTTAAGCCTCCTACACAGCTGTTTCTGTTTCAGTTAATGACTGTGTTTCAATCTACGTGTGAAATTGATGATCATTAGCACCTGTTTGGTATCATTGTTTGATCATACACTATAATCCTACAAAATCCCTGACTTTGTGCAAGTGTACCTATGAGAATTGATGCTGGTTTGAAAGCAAAGTAGTAGTAACAGCAAATATTGATTTGATTTAGATTTTGATTTAGTTTTCTTTTGTTTGCTCACTTAAATAAACAATAATTATTTATATTCCTGAAAGCATTCTTGGTTTACAGCATTTTTTTTCACACCTGCCTAAAACTTTTGCACAGTACTGTATGTACTGTCTGTTCCTCATAGGAACCAACAACTGCCATATCGTCAGAGTACTTTTCTTAGCAAAACTAACAAAGGTGTCTTTGTGGTGCACCTGTGTTTGGAGTAACCATCTCTGACACCCCCCTTTTACTAACACTCTTTGTGATCTGCTGAACAGGAAATCTCTGATCCACAGGATGAGAGCAATTGAATGAAAAGCCAGACTAAAATCAATAAATAAATTCTAGCATAATGTGTTGTCTGTTGGACATGTCTGCTGTAAATAAAGTTGAATCACGATCGCGATGTGTGGTCTTAATGGATGACTTAACTTTATTTCTCTTTTTCAATCTTCGTCTTCTGTTCATAGGTCAACGTGCCTTTACACACACCAGTACAGTTTCTGCATGCTGTCGGCAGCTTCTTTCACCACTTCAGATTGGACAGCTCATTATTTAATCTCAGGTAAAGCAGAAGAACAGCTACAGTGGCTTTACTGTTGTCAAAGACTCACATTTATCTCACAGAGTGGTTGAAGGTTTTGAGTTTTTCTTCTATCATCAAGTGAAGGATTAGCAAAATAATCCAGTAAATTATGTATCTAGGCATTTTATGACAAATACTTTAAAAGGCCAATATGTTCTTTGGAATAACAATTTAAAACACCTGATGAATTAGGTGATTATAGCTGCTTTATGTTCAGATTTAATGTGGCAGAAGGAGCCTCCTTTAAGAACATTTGCTCATAAGCTTTACTTCATGCTTTATGATGCAAATTGTCATACCCTGAACCCCAGGAGGACACTTCCTAGATCAATTCTAATTAACCCGAAACTTGTCTTTAAGTAAAAGCAATAATCCTGGTCAATGATGAGGTTAATGACTTGTCCAAAATTGACTCCACGGCGTTGTATGTTTAATGACCTACGCATGAGCAGTACATTCCCAGACCTTGTGTCTTTCAGTCTTTATTGATTGATGTCAGTGCACAAACAATATAGTGCATCAATATAGCGGCTTGTGTTATCTGCCACAATACACTGAATCAGGTTTAGAGACTGCGTTGATGATTCCTGTGACTAAAAATAACTACGGATAATATCCACATTGTTTTACTTGGACATGCAGCTGCCAAACTCATCCTGGTGGACAATGCCGTCTTGTGATCCTGAAAACATCTGTGTGGATCACATTGTTTTTCATTCCCTTCAGGTCATTCAGTAATGGGAAACTCGCTAAGACAACAGTACGGGGAAGAGTGAAGAGGCTCCACATGAACTGAGTTCAAGACCTGAACTAAAGATACAGTTACAGATACAGTAGATGCATTCAAGTACAAGAAAATGTTGTGTACCAGAGAGAGCTTTCCAGCATCCTTTCAGAGTTTATTGATTACAGCATTTCTTCAAAATTTTATGAACTCTCAGAAAAAGAAGGAACAAATAGAACTGTTAATAGTTCTTTGGTTTGTCCCCTTCGGCGAAACGTTATTGGCTCCTGAGAACCCATTACAAATGATTATACCTGGAATTATTTCAAGAGGCTCTACCAAGAACCCAGCATAAAAGGACCTTTCCTCAAGTGTTACACCTAGAGTTCACAAAAACTATTGTTGAGTCAATATGCCAATTTGTTTATTCCCCACACTACAATAAATAAAGCTTTAAAACATTCAGTTTTACACAGCAATGGGTTTCATTTCAACATCCATGAGCAATACTGAGTAAGGGGGTGAGATGCTGAGGATTTGAGAGTATTCTGCAGAAACGTCTTTACACACATCAGGCTGTCATCAGGATTTGACCATCCAGCAGTGGTTATGTCAGAGTAGCAGAGATAAAAAGATGATCAGTGGCAGCATTTCCTGGTTTCTCATCTAAAAACCTGTTGATTGTATTGCAGTTAAAGGACCATCTCTGACACTTGTATACTGTCATGTTTCACCAGAGAATGAATCAACTTATTGGCCAAAGCCTTTCGTGAAGCATTTACGTGTTCGTTATTTAATATATTAATTACTTTCTTACTATAGGCTCGACATGAAGTGTGGAGTTAGACTGAAATCTCATTATCTCTTGGATGTTTTAGAGCAGGGATCTCAAACCATGTGCCAAGGGGGGGGGGTTTGCTGTAACTAAGCTCTTAGCCAGGAAAAGGAAAAAGGCTGTGGTCGCACTAGGAACAGGCACAGTTAGATTCGTTCATGTGGACACGAAATATGTGGTACTGGAAGCTTACCCCAACTCCCAACTTCCCGCAAAACACACACACATACACACACACAAAAGTTGTCATACCTATCAGGCCTGTGTGTATGTGGGACACAGCTAAAATAACATGCTTGATCAAACACTGGCAGTCTGGCAGTGCCCGCCCCTCAGAGGTCAACAGGGTCCTATGGGTCACTGGCACGATTTCAAGGGTCAAAGTTCACCAAAGTTAAACTCTAGGTGGACTCTGCTGTAAGCTCACATGATTCCTCATGAGGTGAAATAGTTAAATAGTAAAATTCAATCTTAAAATCTTTCGATGTAGAACCTTTTAGCAACCCTCTTTTCTGAGAGTGTGGTTCATTCAAAACTTCATGTTATGTAAAAAATATTGTATTTCTGTTGTTTCCTGACCACATCAGCTTTTCCTGTGATTGTCAACAGCAATTCCCATCAGATGTAGATGACAAATCAAAGGATGGAGCCCTTGGGGGATGAAGGCTGGAAATATTTCATATCTAAATGACAAAGGGTCACTCATACTGAAATTAGTTGTTTAGTTTGGACTTAAACAAAAAGAGAAAAATCGCGTCACGCTGGTGCAGCTGTGGATGTTCCACCGCCGGCCGATACACAACACCTTGCACACACAAATATCAGGGGGCTGCGCTTCGAATCCAAATAAAAAACAAGGCTGTAATGTAAGAGCGATGAACAACATCAAATTAACTTTCATCTTTAACCAGTGAGACACAGATGGCAATAATTACAGAGGCGTTATTTATCCCGTATTGTAAATAACTCTCTCGGGTTCAGATTTCAGTGAGCGGACACAGTATTGTGTGAGCTTCAATGTGTCAAAAATGGAATGTGAAGACAAATTCTTGTGAAGCATTTATCTGTTGACATCTGACACAGGCCTTAAACATTTAGAAATAGCACCAACATGATGTATAAACAATTCAATTCCTAAGCAGAGCAGCAACTCTTTGGGGAGGTTTTATCACTGGCCACCAGTTATTCTGTCATGGAAAAAATAAGAGTCAGGACCTGAATTTAGATGAAAACAGGAATTGTATAAACCAAGAAACAGATGCTTGCAAGTCTTATCAGAAGATGTTTTGCTGGCCGAACCAAACTGCTCATCTTTAGATGAACTACAGTTTCCTGATTATTAAGATGTTCATCAATGTGTGACAGTCTCTTATCTCATAGCCAGCAGGCAGCATTACTGTAGAGCACAAAGCCAATATCAGATATCTGACTGGAAAGAGTTTAAAAATGAAGCGAAACCTGTGGGATGAGTCACAGCTTTAGGATATATTACTCCTGCTTCTTCCTATCATGTGCTGTATCTATACACTGTACACTGCCTTTTGCTTCTGGCACCGTTTTTCTCAGCCACCTGTTGCTGCCCAGGTGTTTTCCTTTGGTCTCTAACCCACCCACTAGCTCTCTGCTCTCTCTTGTATTGATCACTCAGTAGTCTCATCAGCTGCTTTGGTTGCATGCAGGTGAACAGTCTGTGTGGAGAGTAAAAGAGGCGTAATGCACTGGCCATCTTGGAAGCCATCTGTTATCCTGATATCTGCTGACAACACGTGAAGCCCCGAAACGCTGGTCATTGCCCTCAAAGACTAAATCCCCATCAGGCGATATCTGATGGGTTCTGCCATTGTCAGCTGTTTAATATGCTTTGCAGAGATTGACACAGTGAATCGATGCCAAAATGAACAGCACTTGACTGCCTCCATTTTCTGACATCATTCACCTTGGTGCTTGGTTTGATAAAAGTTTGATAAAAATCTGTTTGCAGTAAAAGTGGCCACAAATTAACAGATGACTAAAAGCCATCACAAGAGTCCATTTATCCAACCAATTTAACATATACGCTTCTTAAAATCAACAACAAGCCACAGGCAACAGCAAAATCACAAGAAAATCAAACCTGGTTTGTTGCTGCGACAAACAATTTTAACCCACGATCAAGCAAATACGATGCCCACAGACAGCCATATAATTCAGGTGACTGTGTAGCAAATATATTTTAACATTTCTGTGATGGTAAAACTGATTATGATCAAATGTTAATACATGAAAATATTTTCTTCATCTTTTTATTGTCATTTGCATTTAAATGAAAATGGAAAGAGAATTTGTCTGTTTTTGAAGTACATTTTCTATTTCAGGCCGGGTATTCAAAGTAAAATTAAGGAACTCCAAATTTCTTTGTCTGCAAAAAGGAGTGCCTGTGTGTCACCAGCTAATCAGCTTCACTAACACACAGCAAAAATCCCCAAGATAGAGCTGTTGACCAAAATGAGCTTAATGGGAGAGCAGATCCCGGACGAGCACCCACTAATGTTACGAGAATGACTGGGCATTGGCTCTTTATTAGTGTCTTGGCTGTGGTCGCACTCTCAAGTGTGTGTGTGCGTGTGTGTGTGTGTGTGCGAAAGGGCTGACAGTGGGCTGTGTGATTGGGGACATTCTTTTTCTAGTTTTGTTGCTTGCAGTTGGCCCAAAAAGAAAAAAATCCAGAGGTAGTTCATTTCTCAGCAAAAGACAAATAAGATAAGATAAGATAAGATATTCCTTTATTAGTCCCACAACGGGGAAATATGCAGTGTTATAGCAGCATGATCAATAGTAGGTAAACAAGGAGTATAAAAAAGTGTTAACAATTCAGCTCGGGTAAAAACGTATCTACAATTTAACTACACACACAACACTTTTGTTTTTGCTCCCATTTTTCATGAGCTGAACTCAAAGATCCAAGACTTTTTCTATGTACACAAAAGGCCTATTTCTCTCAAATATTGTTCTCAAATCTGTCTAAATCTGTGTTAGTGAGCACTTCTCCTTTGCCAAGATAATCCATCCAGCTCACAGGTGTGGCACATCAAGACGCTGATGAGACGGCGTGATTAGTGCACAGGTGTGCCTTAGGCTGGCCACAAGAAAAGGCCAATGATCAATGCAATGAAATGAAACTATTGCATTGCATTTCAAATAGACATACAGGTGCAGGCTCTCTCTCTGTGCAGCAGGAGCTCAAAAAAAAAAATCAACCCCCTGCTACAAATGAACACTTACTGCACTTGGGCCTCTAAATAATGGTGCATTCTACCCACTACAATTCACACAGAAAGAAAGAAGGAAACTGGTAAAATGATTTGGATATGATTGATGAATTTCAACCACATCCCTGCAAATGATTTTATTTCAAAAGTCATTAAAAAGTCTTTCAATCACAATATAATAATACATTTTAAAAAAGTTTTGGTTTTGATTGATTTGGTTTTGCAGAATTCTTCTCCAGGTCAAACTGAACTTGAAGGGTTTAAAAGTCGCATCAAATGTCAAATGTCTGAGACAAAAAGTGGCGAGAAGTCAAACCACTGTGATTAACCAGGCTCTCTTTTTATTTCACATCCATTTTTGGTGCGAGAGTGAGAGATAATCCCAGCTTTAAACTGTTTTCTGTTCGCACGCAACCGCTGACCCACGTCCAGAGGATTAAATGTCTGGACTGATGGATCCAAATATTTTAATAAATGAATCTCTATCAGGATGCACTCTGACTCTTTAGGGCCTCCTTCATCTTGATACTTGCACATCTCCACATCTCTCTGACATTTGTTTTGAATCTTCAGAGAAGCCAACTCAGAGGGGAACTGAGGGCAAAAACAGGAAAGCTTCATATCTCTCTGTGGAGATCAGATCCATGGACCCCTGAGGTGCCACATGAATGTCCCAACTGGACCTATTGTTAGCCTTCAAAGTTACACATGAACAATCCCAGATACCCAGAACGCACACCAAGTTGTGCAACTGCAGGAAACAGCATCCGCATGTCGGACAATTTGGTAAACAGATTCAGTGTAAGCAGTCTGAAAATAGCAGAACAATACTTTACTGTTCAGAGAATCACAAATAAAGCTGAGAAAACACTTCACCTATAAGCTCCTCTTTCTTTACAAAGTACAGCACAAACAAATCTCCACCTACAAGACGTGTCCCACTTGTTGAAAATCCATCAGCCAGATATGTCAGTCGAAGCCTCGCTCACAAAGCTGGGACGGGCTTGCTGACAGATGAATGTGGTGGATAGCGGTGAAGGAAAGGTGCTGTTTCAGAGCTGTTCAGACCACCCCGAGGGTCCGCTGAGCTCAAAGTCATGTTAGCACACACCCCGGAATCTGACATGGGCCGGCTCTCGGCGTTCAGAGGCTCTTCTCCCTGCGCCACGGGGGCGTTCAAGGCTTTGCCCGCAAAACCCACTGACTTGATTTATGAGACATAACTTGAAGTCAAGAGTTCAACTGATATGAGCTTTTTACCATGCTGGAGACAGGGCTCTAGGGATGGCAGTGTCAGTCTGTCAGTCATCCACTTTGGTGTGGACTGAAATATGTCAACATCTACTGGATACTTTGGTACAAAAAATACCCAGATGAAGTGTAACAACTGTGGCGATCACTTTACTTTTCCATACAACATTTACAACTGAATACCTGCCAAACCACTGACAGTCCCATCACCCTCACTTGACCGTGAAGTGGCTTCTCCCCGAAAATAGTTCTTGTTTTACACTTTGGCGAGAAAGCATATAGTGATACTTCTGAAAATGTCAAACTATTTCTTTAATTTCATACATCATTTGCATTTAAACTGAGCAAGAAGGAGACGCACTTACTGTCAGCAGGTCAAGGGGGTTCAAAGAGTTCACCAGCAGCTTTGCCTCACTTTGAGGAAAGATATTTCAGATGAACTGCAATTCAGGAAGACACACGATAGCTATTTTTAGTCTTGGCCCCTCGCCATGGCCTGATCCGCCACCTCTTAATTTCACCGACTCACAAGATAGCGAGACACTGAGCAGAAAAGGCTTAGCAGTCTGGCAACGTTCCCCCTCATGACGCCTCCAGGATTCATCAGCTATGTGAGTGGGCTTGCCAGCACAGATCAAGACGTAGTTTCTCTGTCTGTCTAACCTGACCAGCTGAAGACTGATGGCTCCCCCAGGGCGAAAAACCTGCTTTGTGTCACTTGCAATGCTTCGTCATTCACGGGTCTGTTTAGATCACCACTTCTGGCAATATCCCTGTTTGGGCGTATACAAAACAAGTAAGTCTTCTAAAAGCATAAGAGTATAGAAAGGATACCTCTGTCATAACCATTTCTGATCTACAAATTTCTATCATAAACAGTCTCTTCTGGGTCTTTGGCGTTGGGGGCCATAATTTATTCTGGCTTCACGCTGCATCAGCGACGGCTGCTGGAAACACCACTTTTGTTCACAGAGAAACACGCTACTGTGAAATGTTTGTCTTTTATGTCCTTCGGGAGCAGATATGTTTATAGTGGATATTTTGGACTCTTAAACAAACTTGACCGAGAAAACAACCCCAAATTCACGCAGACAGCTTCCTCACTTTGTCCAGATTGTCATGTAAACAGAGCAGAGTGCAATTCGTTCCGCACTCGGAGACTAGTCTCCAGGCGCAGGTGCCTCGGTTTTGTTGCAGGCTCCCGGGAGATGTATTGCGGAAATTAATTTCTTTAGGAAAAAGCTTGTACTGTATTTGAGAAATTGTTTAAACATGTGACGTTGAACTTGGGGTGAGTTCTGTTTCAGAGGATTAACAGAGTAAACAAGCACAGGGCTTTTAGGGGGAAGGAAATGGACTGTGTGACTAAAAATAAAGGGCCATTAAATATAATATGAACATCTCACGTAAAGTGTTAGTGGTTGTGTTGACATGTGAAATGACTTGACTGCAGAGCATCGGATTTTTTTCTTCACCGCTCACTAAAGCGAGGCCAGCTGCTGACATAGGCTGTACAGCAAAGCGCAAGGATGCAAAAGGGGCACACAGCGGCCAAAACACCAATCGCAGAGGCGAACGTGCCCTCAGTGTTAGATTCTGTTTGCTTGGATTTCCATCTGCTTAGACCACCAAGCAGGCAATTTCCATAACTCGTCGTTCGAAGACTGAGACTTTCAGTTTTTCCACTTTTCCTTTGACAGCTCTGTGACTGATTCTCACCAATAACGTCACTCGCAACTGTTTTTAGAACGTAAACAGTTCTTTTAAAGTTATGTAAGGAAAATGTATATTGCATGTTGCACAGCACATATGCTATTATGCACATACCCACACAATATGGATACCTTAAAGTTACGATTTTGAAATCATATTCACAATAACACAACAGAGCCAAGCACAGGTTTGATAGAATTGTTCAGAAAAGCATATAAAGGGTAAGTATAGAGGACGATTCAATTATAAAACACATCCAACTTTGTATATTAAAACAAAATGGGAGAAGGAAGGAAGGACAAACATGTCTGCAAAAGAATGGACAGCAATAAAGCTGTATCTGAGGAAGTGAACCATTCTCAGGGGGGAGGGAGGGAGTTTGGGTTGGAAAAGCCTAAGACGGCATGTACTTTATTACACCCTCCCACTATGATGGTGACTCTCTGTGTAAATCTAAACTCAAATCATTACCATGTTTTCTGGGATTGCCCTTTTTATTAAAAACGTTTGGAGAGTAATACGTAATGCCTTACACAATATTTTCAGATGTCACGTGCCTGGAGAGTGAGACCACGTTTTCTGGCCTCATACCTCAAGAATGGCTGATAAAGTCAATTACTCATTAAATATATTGCTGGTAGCTGGTAAAAAGGCTCATACAAGTGGATAGCTATCACAGACGGATGGACATTAAAATGGCAAGATAACAGCATAACTTAACCATGAAATAGAATTATTTGTGTCACACTGGGAAACCTGGGTTAACTATATAAAATCCCATAGGCCAGACTTTATTTTCAGAAATCTATGATTACGTGTTAAAGGAAAGATCACATTTTTCCCTGCATTTGTTACAAACCCTTAAAACAGACATTTCAAATGAACATAGATGAATGACGTATGCACACAATATTGGAAACGAATTTTATGAAAATATGTTTGATGCTGAATGTCAATAAAAAATATATTAGCATCAAGCTGAGCAGCAGTGTTTCTCTGCCTTCTATGGTTAAACGCTTCACATCTGTTTCGCTCTGACCACAGTTTTTGTTTAAGTTAAACCACTCAGCAAGATTTTCAGGGGAACTGAAAGACACAGATTTAAGTTTATATACAATGACATATCTGTTGCAGCCGTTGTTTTTATTCTGGATAATCAAAATAAATTCTGTTATGTCAGCAGGATTATTACTGAATTCTCAGTTTATGTAAGTGTCTGGATTGCATTTCCACCAATAGTGCATGAACATTTAGTCTATGACAAAGTAAATGCAACTTATTTTAAAACAGGCATTAATAATGGGAACATGCTTTTAGATGATGACTTAATTGTTCTAATCTAAAATAACTTGCACATAAAGTCCCACTGACAGGCGTTTTAGTCTCTCCTGGGTTTTAAGTTCAACACCACCGCTACACGAGAACCCGCACACAGGGAAACGATGTTCCCCTTCAGTTCAGCTCAGTGGGTCTCCGCCAGGTTGCTGAGGTAATAACCACCATCTGGAGAGGTGAACGCTGATTGACCGCAACCCATAAAGATCCAAAGTCTATGATCCCCGGAGCAGGAGGCCGAGGAAGCACATTAGCATCTCATCGCCTGCTTTTTAATGACTCTGTTAATGTCACTTGTTCCACAAAGACCGTCACGGGTTGCATTGATCTCCCGTAAGTCTTAGTCACCATATGGCCCTTGCTCCCATGTACATGAGGTTGGGATTGTGAGCTGGAGATGGGCCATTAATGTCAGCTCTATTTCCAGCACCAGACGACCTTCTGGATTCAGGATCGCAAATTTGAAATGGTTGCGTCCTCGGCTGCCTCTTTGCCCAGCTGGGTTTCACATGCAGCGCTTGCGTCGTCGTTAAGTTTTATTGTTTTGTGTGTCAGCGTCTGTTCGCTGAGCTGATGAACGTATGGTATTTAATAGATCTGTTGTAACAAAAGGGCAGAATTTTAAGCTCGAATCTGATGATTCACGCACTCCGTAGGGATGTCATGCTTTGAAAAGCCATAAGTGCCCAAACACTGATTCAATAACGATGGAACTTGGAGAGGTATTGGGTCTTGTTACAGACAGTTTGTGTCCTTTGAAGCAGGCAAACTGAGTAATGTTAGCCATCACTACGTGACAACACCACCGTTCGTCTACCGAGTAATAACCAATGAAGGGCTATTATTCAATGATGTCCATGAAAAGAGGTGCTGTGATAAGATCCATCCTTATCTCCTAAAAATTCTCTTCCAAAGAAATTCTCTAGGCTCCTAAACATCTTGTCTGTTATTCTTCACGTCTCACTTGTAGTCTGTCGCACACACTCTTATTTTAAACCCTCAGTGGAGAGAACGCTTTACAGGACACGATTAGGCCTGAGGCTGAGAGCCATTTTATACTGACAACCTGGAGCCCATCCAGGTTCAACGATGTGGGCAAAAAGAGTGGGTTGAAAGCTATTTCCGTGTTATTTACAGACCTGTATCTAACAACAGGCTTTCAGCTCCGCTCGCCGATATTGATTGGAGTAGATGCTCTCTGAAGTCTGGGGATGCATTAAGAAGAGGAGCGGTCCCAGAGCCACTCCGCGGATGAAAAGCAAATACAGTGAAACGTTAATTAGGCACCGGAAAGCTGTGAGGAAGAAACAAGATCATCAGCTCATCAATTTCTGATGGATCGAGTGCATAATGATATAAGTAATCCTCTCTATTGAAGCGCTCATTTAGGTGCAGTGATGAATTTTGTGGTGTGAATTGTCCTGTTGACTCACATGTTGAGATGGGCCTCTTACTACGAAACCAAATGCATGATAAATATTTAAGTGGTGGAGCCAACATAATGCTAAATGATTAGAAATTTAACTATTCACAAGCAACTGATCTTCCAAGTCAGTTTAGTTGTTCAGGTTCAGGTTTGTTAAGACTTGGATCTTACTGTGGCCAAAATGTCTGTGGTTAATGATAACACTGCACTACTTATGAAGGCTACATATTCACGTTGAGCTCTGGCAAGATGACTACATGGCTAAAACAAAGTCTGACAGTCTAATTCAAGCGACTTGAAGGTAAAACCAAAAGGTGAGTGCAAAAATGTAAATAAA
Organism: Holacanthus passer; assembly: GCA_025331565.1. Taxonomy (NCBI): domain Eukaryota; kingdom Metazoa; phylum Chordata; class Actinopteri; family Pomacanthidae; genus Holacanthus; species Holacanthus passer. The sequence continues at coordinate 170,371 of JAFREQ010000159.1, forward strand.
AAACTTTGCTGCAATTACTGTCAGTACAGTGGGTCAAAGGTTAATCTGGAAGTTGATCTGTAAACTGTGACGGATGTTTACAACAGACGCTTTGGATAATTGACTGTAATTGCTAAACCCCATCCCACTGCAGGTCTGCTGTGGATTGCTCAGTTTAGAGAGATGCTCTGTGTATAAAGAGTTTGGATAGCGGTTTCTTTTCTTCTCCTAAACTGCAAACACAAGAGTAAAAGTATGAGTAAAGGATTAAACCGTGTTTCTGTTCAAATGGAAGCTGCAAAATCTAGGAGTTCTGGCAAGTCTACTACCTATAATGTTAGTATTATATACGACATGATTTGTGGGGTTAAAGGTTACATAAAAATAAAGCCTTGTTCACAATCAGCACATCCACTATGTAGTATTTTCGCAATGGTGTAGGAGCCAAACTCACCATGCAAGTTAGCTTTACATTTGCAAAACACATTGGTTAGTTTTAATACTAAAAGTCTTTTCTCTTTTTATGCTAAGTATAAAACTCACAGATTCAAAATACTAATAATCAATAATTTGTCTTGCTCAGTGATGTATGTAAGCTGAGCAGGTAAACAAGGATATGTTAGAATAAAAACAGTATGAACATTTTGTCTTATTATAATACTAGGATTAACTAACTGCACACTGAAATGCAAGAATAATGTAACAATTTGTTATTAATTGGTTATTAATTAATTAGTTATTTTCATGTCATCTAGACGGATCATCAGCTGGTAAGGATGCGGACATTTTGCCTTGGACATGCAGGTCAGCCTGAAAAAAACTCAGACCGTATTTTTACTATGTTTGCTCTTAGTTGATAAAATCTGCTGGAGACAGCTGTCAGCCAACAAAAGCGGCAAGATTTTTTTTTTTTTTGAAAATTACTAACAATTTTCGATCCGCCACAGTTATCAGGCTGAATGAGAGATACACAGGAGTTTGATTGCTTTAGCTTCTCACTGTGCAAATCAACCTAATCATTGATCTCAGTAACAGGTATAGAGCAAGAGACCAGGGAGCTCATTCCATATATGATGATAAAAGTGCGCAGACACCAAACATGGCCTGATCTATCCCTCTGAAAAACTGCAAATTGCCCTGCTGGCTTCTTATTCTTGGACAGCCTGGGAGCGACTGACTATGATTACGTGCCCAGTTATTTGTCGTCGACTGCTTTCCCGTTTATCCTGCTTTAGCTCATGAGAACCCTTTTTTTCTGTCGTTAGTCTGTGGACTTATCATTCAAACATAACTGAGGTTTGTTCGCAGTGTTTTTTCAGTGACAGTGACAGTTCGCTGAGTTGGGCCTTGATCTCTGTCTTGCAGTCGACTTGTGCCAAGTGAGATTTTAGCTGCTACAGTTTATTAAGTATTAATTTCCAGTCACTGTTCCCTCTGTGGTTTGTATATACTCTTCCCAGAATAGCTATTTCAATGTCACTTCAAAGTACAATTCAACACGATCCAATGTCCAGTGAATGTGCAAGCTGAGATGTGTTGGTGCTCTTCTGTTTGAAAGTGTATGAACATGAGAGAAATATGATTCTAATAAATTCCTCTCTTCTCGCTCACGGCCTCCATTACTGTTATTGCGTATTGAGTTTCACACATAAACTTTTTTACTTGGATTTTTTTAAGTCGTCAGTGGCCCGGCTGCAGGAAAAAGACGAACATGTGCTCCATGAGCCCAGTTATTGAGATGTTTGTTGAGATGCCAAATGAAAGTGCAGGTGTTGGGAAATATTATGGAGGCTGGTGTGCCGTCCGGTTAAACATGGTTTGAAAAGAATGATTAACAGACAGCATTAATGTCTGAGCTTTCTGGTATTTGTGTTGTTTAATGCTGTAATCCCTAGAACTTTTTAGCCCATGTCCATCACTATGACCTTTTATTCCCTGATAGCAACACACTGTAACCACAGCAAATCTGTCAGAGCAACAATCAACACAACATGTTTTTCACTCCAACACGTATCTGATCAATAAAAGCAGCGAGGTGAGTAATTCTGGAGTGTGCTGGTCTGCTGAGTCATCATGCTGGAATCGTTTGTGATTGTGTGTGTGTGTGTGTGCGATTGTTTCCTTTCGACGCCAAATTCCACAAACGAAAGTTATGAGAATACCACCAATCCTCATCATCATCGAGACTTTATCAGACACTTGACATCATGTCTGTCTTATTGAAAGCTGTTTGATCTAACTCTATTTAGATGTGATTCCCATTTCCAGATGTTTGTGTGCTTTGTCAGTGAGAGTGGTGAGTCACTCTCTCAGGGATTCTGAACTCCCCTTCCCGGACTGCGGCTCCCCCCGAGACCCCTTCAGAGATTGGCGAGCCGTTAGGCCTCTTTAGGAAATCTTTTTTTTATGCGCTCCTAACACCTCCGCTAATCTTTGAAAAGGAAGGGAGGATATAACCGGTGCTTCCTTAAACAAAAGGATGTTTAATTTTGGTCAGAAGTGAAGTTTGGTGACGAGACGTCCTGAGATGTGAATAAAATTAAACATCCTATATTTGTATGACAGACGCAGAATTGAAATTAACTTTTTTTTTTAAATTCAAAGACGACTTTAGCCTCAATATTTTCATCACGCTCTGTGTTTCGCCTGCTTGACTATCCTCACTTGACCTGCACTTTCTCCTCTCACAGCGGAAGCGATGAACAGAGGCAAGATTGCGAGGATTGCTGGGAATAACAAATTATGTAAACTAATGGCCCCGTAATGGATCCTTTCTACGTTGCAATGGGAGACATAGCGGATGCCATAGATGTGACTTTGAACAGGACTGCTCAATTTTAAACACCGAGGGAGAGAATGGGTAAAAATAACATTAGTAGACCGGGTGATGCTGCGAATGTCAGAGTTTATTTTGAGGTTGTTTATATTTTTTGCAGCTGTAAAATGCCACAAGTATCTATTACACCCACTCTCTGTTCTTAGAACGGTTGCCGAACGTCAGGGGAACTTGCTAAACGTTAAATCAAGTGGCTCATTAAACTTTTACGGCCGACACAATTCTAATAGAGGTAAAACACTGCAGCAAGAAAGAAAAGAGCTTCACATAGAGATCTACTGTCGCAATTATTGTGCATGTGCTTAAGACATAAGCATGAGAATTCTCCAGGCTCTTTAGTCTGACTGATGAGATCTTAAAGCAAATATTGTCCATTTGTTGACATTGTAACAGAGCTTTTGCTTTCAGACCATCATCTTAGAGAAAGGCAATTAATTATATCAAGAGGATTCATTAGGAATATTCATAAATTTATCAACAAGCAAACCCACTTCAAATTAAATATCAACTCAAGGACAGTGCGTTGTCATGCATAATTATGTCTCCACGGCAAAAACCTACTGACTCAAGATTCAAATCTGATAGCACGCCTCGAGCTATGCTGATAATGCAGAGTTAAATTAGTTTATGGTCAATGATTGAGTCTTAAAATTGAAAGATACAATCGATAAAATATGGGGTCTTTAGTTGGATCCACATCTGGCAGCAACATGTGCAACACGAGCAATCAGAATACTGTATGTACCCACTGTTGCAGAATTTGACACCGGAAATGTCTCCACCCAAATTACTTGGGTGATGGTGCCAAATGAGCGGTAAAAGCACAATTTAGCACAACTCGATTTCCCCAGTGGGAATAGTAAATGACTGTACATTCAACGGTCTGTCCATTTACAGGGGTGAAATTAGAATAATCCATGAGGGCAGGGGCTGACAGGGGCCGTGAATAAACACGAAATTTCTTGCTTATACGTACATTCAACATACATTCACAAGCCAATTTTATCCCAAGCGATGTACATTCACATACCAATGGAACAGACATCAGGGGCAGTTTGGGGTTCAGTATCTTGCCCAAAGACACTTCGCCAGGGATCGAACCAGCACTCTACCTTCTGAGCTACAGCCTTTTTCATATGCTTAACAAGGACATATGAAAAAATATTATTAAAACAGTAAAAAATTATGGAGCCGTACAGTTTTGTACAGGAATATGCAAAAATGTTGACCAGGGAATGTGCAGAAGTTCATAGTTTGAAGAATATTCGCAACGGGCAAGACAGAGTTCAAGAGGTGTGTGCGTTAATGTAATGCATAGGACTGTCTCAAAACATTTGTGTCTTGGGGAGGGATCAGTGATCAGTGGAGTGAATGATAAGCTGCAGTCTGCTCTTGTCCAGGGTGATGGGGGCAGGTGGGGCTGGGTTCTTTCTGTCTTTGGATCATTGTGCTCTAAGTTGTTCTTGCTGCACCTGGTCACCAGATGGTCAGTCTTCCACTTGGAGGTGGACTGATCTCCATCAGAGATGAGTCCAGTGTAGGTGGTGTTGTCCATAAACTTCAGAAGCTTGAAGGACTGATGATCTCTAAGAGCGACAAGGTCCAGGGTTATTTTTCAAATGTGCACACAAGGTATGATAATTCCTTTGACTTCTGTAGTTAAACAAAGCAGCTCATTTCGTAGACCTGCATTCAGATGGTTTGAGGCCCCTCATTACTCATCATTATCCTGTCATTCCTGATCCAGATCTCACCCAAACTATTACAAAGCGATGACAAGATACCCTCCAAAAAAGGCAAAACAGGAAATATACAACGCCAAGATCCAGTAATCAACTCCTATCCTCATTCCTCCAGACTGCAAGAGTCTGGCTTTGTGAGATGCAGAACCCTTTGTCCTTCACTTGATGATAATTCTTATGTAGTGGAGGAGAAGAGGGGGCAGCCTTCAGTGAGGCTCCACAGCTGTGTGGACTAACACGAGGGCCGCAGCCTGACCACAAAAGGAAAAATACAGCAGGGACTCACATAGTCACACAGTCAATTCAAGAGAGTGAGAGAGAAGATTATCAAAGCAGAACAAAGTCAGGCCTCTATAATGAGCACTGTAGCTGCATATGATTTGTACAACTATGTCTGGGCTTCAGCGATCATGTCCTGAACTTGTTGATCTATTCCACACAGCATATGTTGTGCTCAGATGCATAATTTGAAAAAACTTTAAATCTATGCTTCTCTTATCTGACCTTATCATTCCTCAGATGCTATCAGTTTGACTCATCATTTGGATCATTATAGAGAAATTAGATATTCAGCTACTGACAGAAAAGCCATTGATCTTAGTAGTCATCATTACCTTATTAAACATCCCTCTCATTAAAGAAATGATTTCTTCATTTTTCATTAGTTTATGATTAAAAGCAACGTGGCACTATGAAGACACATTTGTAAGTTAAAGCTGCACTAATCAGTATTTTCTATATGACTAATGAGTCAAATGACTATTGATAATGTGAAAACAGTCAGGTGACCAAACTTCATGCCTCATTGGTTACTGCTACTCTTGTTAAACTTCCCATTCTCTCATGGCAAATGCAAAGTTTATAATGACAATGGTGTATGTACTAGACTGAAGCTCAGCTGTATGTTCCAGGCAAAAAGTCAGTGTTCTCAACAGTTGATGATTCATGAATTGTTGAGAGAAACGATGAAATGAAAGAAACAGCATTGATCTTTTATTGCAGCATACAGCTAATTAGTTCTGGTATTGTAAGTATTAGTAAAAATGTGAGCTCAGACTGTTATTTTTTAAGTTTCTTAAAAACAGTTGTTTTTCACTTTTAACATAAGAAGAAAAAAGGGCTTTAGCATGAGGACTAATAAATGTAACACTATCTCAGGTAATTAGCACCGAATGGAATTGCTGGAGTGTAAACTTTCTCTAATTCAACAAACTAATGAACTAGTGAACTAATTACATCAACGTGGCGAAGCAGAACCGCTGTCTCTATGTTGATAGTCCTTTGTGCTTATTACATGATCCTGTACAATAAGTCGTAGTAGAAAACAGGTCAGTTTTAGTCCCACTTCCTACATGACTTTATGCTGTTTACAAGGTTCATTGTTAGAAGATATGTCAGCTCAATTTATTTGAATAATTAATGTTAAAATACCTTCTTCTCACAGTGATACTTCCACAGTGATCATCATCTATTTTCTTCCATCAATAACCTGTAGGATGTGTGTGTTTGTCACAGACGAACACGTATTGACTGTCTGAGTGCTACAGTTTACCATTTTCATCCTTTCTGCAGATGGCCTGAAGCCACAGATCTCTTCTTTACTCTCCTTCCCTCGTTGGGGAAGTACAGAAGGTTGTAAACTCTGGGTTTTTTATTGTTTGACGTGCAAAATTCAAGGCAGCAGCTTTTAGGCATGCTGCCACTGGTTTTTTCAATTTGGCATCGGCACTTTTACAGCGCTTGTTTTCACTCAATAGGGGGCTGAGGCTGAGAGCGTGCATGTAAGAGAAACCCTGTGAAAGTCCTATTTCTCCATAATTGCAGATGCTAAAGGTGCAGGACGGGACCTGTGAATGTCCTCTTTCTCCGTAATTGCCATTGCTGTTGCTGCTGGGTGGCAAATAAATTTCTCATAGACATCCCCAGGGAGATTGCCCTTTATTTCTGCACAGCAAAATGCTTTACTGCTTTAAATTGCTCCATTGTATTGCATCCTAATTTTTTCCCTCAAAAATACTGTTTGCACATGTCTAACTTCACTGTGATCCTTGGCCTGAGGCTGCAGAGCATGTATCCCTCATCGAGCTCCACAGTGGCCAAAGACAAAACGTGCTGACTGACATCTCTGACCCTCCCTTGTTTGTCTCCGCTCATATCTGGGAGTGAGGCTCCCACTAGAAGTCCTGTTATTAATTCTGAGCTATTGTGCTGCAAAAAGAAAACCATGAAGTGAGCTGGCAACGCAGTGTGTGTATCTGAAGTGGCTATTGTCTTCATATAATGAAGCATAAATTTGCTCCCGTTATCTGTTTCCCCTTGATTTATAAAATGAGGTTATACCACTTAAGTTGCTTAGTAACAGCAACTTAATGTTGTCTTTGATGAAATGGATACAAAAGCTTTTTTTCATGGTTTCCATTTAAACACCAATACCATGCGTATGAGTCGATCAGTTCCTTCGGTCTGCTTTGAATGACAGAATGAAAAGGCTTGTGTGAGGGAACACTGGCATTTCATCTGACAGTCCCGATAAAGCATGATGTATTTTGTAATGACAAACTGTAACTGACACACACAGCTCAGCATGTGAAAATGAGAATGGCTGGAAGCAACCAGAGACTCTCCCTCTATTCAAAATCATGACAGAACACGATGTACGACCAAAACAGAACAAGACTGGTACGACTGAATGCGAAACAAATCCATATTTCAGGCCTTTGGCAGGGCTTAATCCTGCACGAAAAAGCTCAGCATTTGCCTTTGTTTAGATTCCAATGTGTAAAGACCACGATGGATGGAAATCTGCCTTCCACAACCCCAGAGCGCGAGGGATTCCTCTGAACTCTTTTTCAAGTCAAGTCATGTTTATGCTTCCAGTACGGCTGTGATTTAGTGGTTTGTTTAAATGTATTATTTTTCCTCCAGGTTACTTTCAGACTTCTCTCTGTCTGGTTTCTAGACAGGAGCCCACTGTTTTTGAAAACAACCCTTGTGCAAAAAAATCATTACCCCAATATTGATTTCTCATATTTGATTCTCAGCTCGTGTTCTTCAGATCTTCTGGGCAGTGTTATCGCAGCAATCCTTCCTGAAAAACCATTTGCTTTGATCAATAAATGATCATGATGATTTCCCCTGGTGTGTGATGTTGTGGCAGGTTGAATCAGTCAGCATTGCCTCATCTAAAAGACATTGGGACAATCGCCTCATTCATGCCCTGATGGTCTCTTCCAGTTGGTAAATGGGTGGATGTGCTTATTTGCCAGTAAATGCCCAAATATCTGGAAGCTACAACCAAATCTCCTTTGGGACTGGGAGCAGCTATTGCAGTGACATGTGTTTTTCAGATTGAGTTTGTGTATGGTTCACTGAAAGTCCACATTGTCAGCTGAAAATGACTCACTTAATGTGATTTTTAGTGGGGGAGTCAGTTTCACCAACATATGGAAGTCCAAATTGAATCTGATTGTCTCAAACCAGTCAGATTTTAAAAGGGATATCATGTTCTCATCCATGCAGGCTGCATGGCTCTGTGGATGGTAATGACAGTCAGTCAGTCCGCCACATTGTTTGACTGAAATATCTCAACAACTACTGGATGTATTGTCATGCGATTTTGTACATTCACGGTCCCCAGAGGATGTATCCTACTGGTGATTCCCCCAACTGCAACCAACAACTAACATTTATGTTTTTTATTGAAATGTCTGAACAACTATTGGACAGATTGTTATGACCTGTACAGACATTCGTGTTCCCATCAAAAAATTTGGTGATCACTTAACTTTTCATCTACTGCCATCATCAGGTCAAAGTTTTAATTCCCAACCACCATCCATTGGCTGTACTTTGTGTAATTACTATGTTTAGCTCACAGTGCTGCTAGCATGACTCTTAATCTGGTTCAAAGAAATATTCACTTAAAATGACACATTTCTTATAAGATAACATATAACTTTATTCATCCCTCAGTGGGGAAATTCACAAAAATGGTTATTTACTTGTTGTATCCAATACAAAAATTACATGAGTGATAAATAAGGCTGAATCCAGGTTATAAATTGCCCTCAGTGAGGCTGAAGAACATATTTTGCTAAACACTATGATCTGTTGCTAACAATCTTAAGGGACCAGAGATTGTGAAGGACACGTGTTTGAGGTGCACAGAGGGCAGAAGCTAAAGTGCAAACCTGTAGCTGAGCCAAAGGAAAACAAACAGGGGATCTTATCAGTGGAAGGAATTCAATTATCCATCGTATTTGCCAATAAACACATGATGATGTACTCTATCCAGGGTCCAGCCATTTGTTTTCAGCCTCACACATACTATGCTGCTCCATCTTGTCATTCACATCCGCGCTGCAAGGTTCAAAACTTAAAATGTGATGAGTGACAAATCAAGTCCCCACAGCTGCTCACAACCTTGTTTTCCGCAGCATCCTGAACTGGAACAACAAGTCCTCCATCTATGAATATTTGAGCTCCGGGCTCTTCTTGATGCTGCCTTGTAGGTCAGCAGATGCTAACACACTGACAGCAGAGTCTTTGTTTTTAAGAGGGTTTTCTGTGTATGCATGGCCTTTATGCTCCTCCATGTTGTTAGAGTAGATAAGTCAGCGTAACTCTTGGGCTTCTCTAAATAAAACTATGCAAATAGGACATCCTGCAAGTGTCCCAATTTGTCGAGTGGACCATGGTGCTCGAGCACTAGAGCGCTCCCCAGAGGGGGGCCCATTATATTTGGAGGTCAAGAGGAAATTGCAGCAGGTTATTAGTTGAATGCTACAGAAATGGGAACGATTGCAAATCTGACTGTTTGACGTTTCAAGGAATGTGAGAGGAACAAGGAGAGATAGTATCTTTCAATGGTGTTATTGTTATATGTTGGTGTCAGCAAGGACTTTGTGCCAGATATGGACAAAGAATGACCTCCAAATTACAGGGAACTGCAGCTATTCTTCATGCGAGTTTCTATACGAACTGACCTTCATAATTCTCTAATGTAGGCCATTTAATAAATGTGACAAATGGCTCCCATAATGCTTACGTGTCTTACGTGCATTGCAGCTTATACAGGCACTTAAAGGAGCTATATGTGAAGAAATTAGTTTAAAACATTCAAAAATTATTAACAGAATGTGAAGAAATAACACTTTTGACGTTATGTAAAAGATGTCCATGTATTGTGTTGCACAGATATCCCACTGAAATTAGCATGCTAACTAGCTAGCCTTAGCCCGACCTGTCTCGTAATAAAACTTCAAGAGGCAATAGTGACTCCTCTTAGCATCCAGTCTGCCCTCAGTCCAACATGAGAGGATGAAGAGGTATCATTGCCCCAAGGACATATTCTAACCTCTTGTCAATCATGTCGAAGGTCCTGCCCCCAGTTGGACCGTTTAAGGAAGCTCTCGACAAGTGACCATTATCACCATTACCACCACCGCCCACTCCTGGCAAGAAACCACATCCAGTAGCAAAGAACTGACAGAAACGGAGACAAAACAAGAGTTAACTCGCAACTCGTGGATTTTTTTTTTACCTTCTCCAAAACACAAAAACACAAGAGCAAAAGTGTAAGGAATGTTTTAAAGAGAGTGTTTGTCTGTAATGTAAGCTGCAAATGTTAGCATGGCCAGCTACCAGGCTGACTGCCAGTAGTAATCCAATCAAGTGTTACCTCCAAGGCCAAGAAGCTTTTCGTACAAATTATGTTGTTGGGGAAAAAAACATTTTCAACATAGTGTTACGTTGGCCAAACACACACTGTTTAAATATGCAAACAATAAATGATAAACTAAAACACTGTCTCGCTTGTCCAAGTATGTAAGCTAAGCAGTCAGACAGGTTTATGTCAGAGTGTCGACTGCATATTTAAGACTTGTTTATATAATTCTCCTTTTATAATGAGTCAGATGGAAATATGGACACAGCACGCAGCTAACATTAGCTTCATTAGCTAGCTGGCTGCAGCTGATTAAAGTTGGCATTTCAACCGACAAAATGGAAGATCCCTGGCTTGAAATGATGAGGTACTTTTGTCAGCCCGTCTCTGAAATCACGGACCTGTTGTTTTGACAATTTGGAAAATTTCGAAAGGTAAATCTGCCCCGGTATTTTAAGTGCAATGCAGGAGCTTGACAGGTGTAGCAACAGCTTGGCAAGTAAGGCGTAGTGAACAGTCAGTTTCAATAAGGAAAATAACTCGTGGAGCAACACATTAAATCACCAATATTAGCATTATACTTCAGCTATTGGACTTGAAACCTCAAAAAGCTGCAGCCTTTTAATCACAACCATAAGCCTCATTTTCAATTCAGCGTGCATTATCTGGATGGGTTTCATCCGATTCTTAAAATAACTCAAGAAAGGGGAAACGCAAATGTTAATTCGGGTCTTAAACGACAACGGAAAGTGATCGAGCAGATAGTGGGCTGTGCCGGGTTGCAGCATCTGGTCTCAATCGAGGAGGCCACAGGCAGGAGAGGCCATTACTCTCTGGCTGGCACTTTGTGAATGAGGCCTTTATGAGAGGGTTTGGACACTAATCTGTGAACCAAAAACAGCCAGTTCAAGCCACACTCTGACATTTAAGTCAGGTTTTGGCCATGAACATACCACCACACATACACAAACATTTAGGTAGGTGAGTGACCATGGCTAACAAAACAACATTCCTGTATGTATTTAGTGAAGAACTTGCTAATCTTGTCTTACAGGAACGGTCCCAGTAAAATTATCACGGTCTCACCAGTAAATATGCAAAATCAGCACAGGATGCAACTGTTTCACTTTCAGCATAAAAGCATGTTTCTCTTCAGCGGACTGGCACTAAAACCCTCCTGAGTGATGTGTAATTATATTTAAGTACCAGCCTTCCTGTTTCTTTTCATAACTCTGGTTGTTCCAGCAAGACCACTGGCCAAATGTTAACTTTTCCTCGAGACCTCGCAGCCTGACGGAGCATACTAACATATTTATGTCAAAGGTGATCACTTTCTGAATCATAACTGTGAGATCATTCAAAATAAAGTATGTTATACTAACAAATTATGAGATAATAACTTAAAAGGTTGATTTTTTTTTTAGGTCAAAAGTATAAGAAATTATTTCAAACTTTTGACTTTGAGGTCATACTTATGAGAAACTAGGTCAGAAATTTGAGTGATTTGGTTGAAATTATTTAAAACTAATTCATACTTATGGGATGGTAATTCAGAATTTTGACTTTTTAGGTCATAATCATGAGAAATTAAGCCACACTTTTGACTTTACTGTCAAAATAATGTGATAGTTAGAGATAATGATTAAAAATGTTGACTTTTTAACTCATAATTATATGATAATTCACAATTATGACTTTGGAGGTCACAGATGCAAAATTAAGTCAAAGTTTTAGTTATTAGGTTGAAATGATTTAATACTAAGTCATTTTGAGATAATAGTTCAAAATTGTGACTTTTTAGGTCTTAATTACAAGAGGTTAAGTCAAAAATTTGCACAGTCGCTCATCAATATTGATGTCTTAATTGTGTCTTAAAAAGTTATGAGTTATTATCTCATAATTTTTAATTAGTGACACACTGTCTCATAATATTGACTTATTATGAGTATTCTTATTTTTCTCACTCATTGCATTTTATATGTTCTTGTCTTTCCAGGCAGAAGCATCCTACGGTGCTGTCATATCAATTATAAAATGATAAAATATTCAAGAAGTTCTCTCTATTTGACAAACAAACAGTAGCCTTGCTCAACCAAAACTGTTCCAGGAAATCTTACTTGTGGTTCTTGATTAGTGTGTTTGTTACACTTTAGCATACTTTAGATTTTATGTGACTGGCACAAAATTCAGGCAATTTCAGGTGTGGTCTCTCAGTTTTCCCTCAGGGTGAACGCTGTAAATAGCTCACAGAGATGTGACAGGTTAAAAGCTACTGCTGTTAATGAAGACACCAACACCACACACTGTCCATGTAAAATAAAAGCACTGGCCTGTGAGCTTTGCTGCCTGGGATGTGTCCATGAAACTCCCTGGATATTTCACATGTAATGGCCAGACAGCAAACACATGAGCTAATAACATGGAATTTATAGACTAACTGTAAAGTAGATAATTACACACAATAGACTTCATTAGCTTGATTTATGGTGCAGTGTGGACAAAGAAATGTGCAGTCCTTTGCTGTGACTTGGACTGTAGTGAGATGTTTTGCTAGAATAAAAAAAAGAGAGCCTCAGTCTGAGTGCACAGGCAAACTGGAAGTGAATAGTGAACGATGCTGACTGAACCTTAGTTTAAAAGCTCATCAAAATCAGCTCCTCCACCATCTTCATTCCCACAAATCGTTCTCTTGCTCCTTTGTTGTCCTCTTCACAGCCTTGTAGTTCATCCAGATCAAATATATATGCGGTTCAGATGATAATAGACTACATGCAATTTGACTTTTTGGGCAGAAAAATGGATTTATTCTAAATATTTTAGTTCTTACAAATCACATATATAAATTTATCTGCAATCAAATTATGCTGCACATTTTTTTGAGGTGTGTTTCTCCTGACTTCCAGGAAGCAATTGCGGTATGAAAATCATCTCGAAAACAAGCTCCAAAGGTTGGCTTTTATAGCGTGCTGAAATGAACAGAAACCAAAGACGACCTAGGAGGTATACAAGAAACATTTTTCAAAAATCTAAAAAACTGTTATGTCTGGAAAATGGTTGGCGGGACTGTTAAGCATATGTGATTTGTGGGGAGAGACCTATAAACATGCAAAAACACTGGAAATTTCCATTAAATGGATAGAAATAGTGCTGTTGAAGAAACTCAGGACTAAAACACATGATGCATCTTGTTAATTAAAGGTATGAACTCAGTTTATGATACAAACTGCATGCATGCGTTGTTGTTGAAAGGAGTCTATACATTCATAAACCTGCCTATTAAGTGTAATGCTGTGGGGTAAAGAAGAGGCGGTTCTTGGTTTTGCCGTTTCCCAGCAGTCAAAACAAACTAGAGTTCATCAACAGAACAAGCACTGTGGCTCTGTGCAAAAGCTCTACCATTTAAAAAAGGGTGTGTGTGTGTCCCCTCTCTGGGTGGAGGTTTACAGTACAGGACACGCTAAGTGTGCTTCCAACAACATGAAAGACCAGATTGATCTCAAGGCCAAATGTTGACAAAGCGACCTTTAGCTCTCTGAAGAGTATACTGAGGACACGGCGTCCAGTTCAGGGAATATCTGTGAAAAAGTTCTGTACAGTTTTAAAAGCTTTGTAAACAGGGACTCACACTATTAAACGAAATGCCTTTTCTCAAACAAGATTTTTCATTCAAGCCTTATAAAAATGACTTATTTTATGTCTGGATTGAAAATAAAAACAGACAAGAAATGGACTGTTATTAGGGACCAAGTCTGCAGCCATTGTGCTTGTTCACAATGACCTGGCTTCGGAGATGTTTGGTCATAAATCAAATGATTGGACAAATATTTACTTGATGATGGTGCTGGGTGAAAAGCCAGAGGATCACTGAAGTTCTAAGAGTTCATCCTGAGGGGGGACATGGATGTCCGTGCCAAACTTGACGGCAATCCATTGAATAGACGTCGAGATATTTACACAGTCATTTACATGTGTACATGTTTTAAATTTTGCTTCTGCTTTTTAAACCGTTAATAATCTGCTGAATCTTGTGGCTCCCTCACATTCACCTCAGTTTAAGTCCTTCTAGCTTCAGATTGGTTAGCTCCGTCACATGTGAGTCAGAACAAGGAAATGTTGTGGTTGTGAATCTGGTCAAGTGCAGAGAAAAGTAAAGTGCTTCTTAAGGAACTTCTTAGGAATCTGCTGTTTCTTTTCACTCAGAATGATCAAATCACCACATATCAAACCCTCATGTTACAAATTTATTGTAACCGGCCACCAGCCTTGTCTGTGGTGGTGACATGACCTGCAGAGGTAATGAGACATGACAGAAAACACACTTTAAAATTACTTAGTCAGCTGAATATGCACCAAATACTGGAATATAGGACTGTTCTAAGAAACTGTGATTAACTATGGACTTTGTGTTGAAGCACAGTTTGTGTGTTGAAGTAAGTTAATTTTGCATTGGGATTGAACTGGTGAAGATTAGGCCAATGCAAAATAAATAGTATTATGATTTAAAAAAAATCTATTCTAACTATCTACCTTTGCTACACATATATATTCGTTTTGGATATTTGTTTTGTTGTACACGTTGCATTTCTGCATAGTTTCAGCACAATATCTGAAGAAGCAACAGAGCATTTCACTGCACAATGTAAAGTCATGTTGAGTATGTGATAATAAACTTGAAACTTAAAACATTGTAAAGGCAATGAATGGCCATAACTAAAGCATGTATGGGTACCTCAGCAGATATTTGGGACTTACATAATGTAACACCTGGTGCAATGAGACCTTATTACTTTACTTTCCCCTGCACATCCTTGCCAGCTCTTTCTGGTTAGTCTTGCTCTTGTTTGACTCGTGTTGACAGGCTTGGGGAGCTCTGCACACCAGGAGTCCAACAAGTGACTCGACTCCTCTGTGGAAAAACTGAGGGCACAGAAAAACTTATGATTGCATAGGACAGACAATTTGGACTTCGCACTTGAGTGAAAGTCTTCCCATGATTTCCTAAAGGGCTCTTTCAGCTGTTATGGTAAGTCTGATGAGGAACGCCAACATATTTGGAGGATCAGCAAGTGGAGATGTTAAAGTTCATTTACATTATCGTCAGTTGATTTGTAACTTGTTTTCCCCCTTTTACATAACATGGCACTTCTTAGGAATTAAATAATGTATTGAAGCATTTCCAAACTGGAGAAAATGACATTTTTTTGGGAAGAAAAACGTTAAAGTTGCTCTAATCATTGGATGAATGTCACAAAGGGATGTTAAAGGGTCATTTGTAGCAACGAACCGACAGAAAATGATCACCTGTCTCTGCAGATCCCCTCAGTGATACATTGCGGTTTGGTGTCTTTCAGCTCATAGTTTTGGTTTTACAGGCTGCTCTCACTGCTCTCATCAGGGTCGTTTCCAGTTGAAAACAGGCTGTTGTTTGAAAGAAAGCTTTAATAAACCAACTATATGCAACCTGTCCAATGTCATATAGCAGACAGACACAGTTAGCAGTCAGCTGGTCAACGTAGTGAAGCACCTAAAGAAACAGACATTTCCCTCAGGAGTTGGTGGTGGAAACAGAGCTAAAAGGAGAGTGTATTGAACTTACATTAATCAGGTGGTTGTAACACGACTAAATGAGTGCTAATGTTGCTCATTGAGTGCTGGATGTGTAAGTAAGTGACACACATTCACATTACCAACTGTATAAGATGATAATATGCCAACTTGTTGTGCTGCTCTCAAGTGGTCAAGTAGCTTCAAAAAATTGTAGGATTGTAGTGAATTCATTTGATTTACAGTATCCATGCTTCGATCCAGCTACATTATTGAGATGATAAAGCAACACAAGCATAATAAATATGAATTACAAAAACAGGCTGGTACATATCCTGTAATCCCCAAGTAATCCACCAAACAAGCCAGAGTCATGATTTCTTATGACTTGATTGATTCTTTAAAAAAAAAAGTTCTGGCAATTAAAACTTGTTTTTCTGCTGTAGTCCACACACTCCATTCATACCAGAGGAGACTCTGAGATAAGTTAAACACCATCCCACGCCTACCATTAGTACAATGTGAAGAGAGTTACGGGCAAGGGCGAGTAAGAACAAGATTAATGTCACATCCTAGAGCGGATTCTGAGGAAGGGAGACCAGCAATGGGGTTTAAAATAGCTCCGACTCACCACATGTCGGGGTGTTTTCGAATGGGAAAAGAAGCTGTGAGGAAGCCCAATGTTTCCCTACTCTGGAGGAACGATGGTTTGTAAAAGAGGGAAAACACTGGCAAATGTGGAAACACTTTCCATCAGTGAGCTTAATAATATCATTAAATGATGATAAAAATGGCTTTTTAAAAAAAAAACACTTAATGAAGGAAATATTTTTGGGAAACTGATGAGTGCGGTGCTCAGTAAACTACAACTTGTGTTGTAGTGTCAAAGCAGGACATTTAGGAGTCATTGCAGCAAACACACCCACTGGGCCCTAATGATGCACATATCCTGCAGGTTTGCTGTTACATAATCACACACTTTACATCACCAGCCTCCTAAACCAACATTATTTCTCACCGCCATAACTGCAGAAGGCCTGTGCTGAAATTAGACCGGCTTATGCATTAAATGGAGTTATGCATCAAAGTCCTCTGTAATGGTGACTCTCTCTCTCTCTCTCTCTCTCTCTCTCTCTCTCTCTGGCGGCTGACCTTTTCAAAGTGACGCCGCCTCTCGCGCACTGCACAGCATCCGTTTTTATCACATTCATATTCGCTAATGGAGTTTTCATTTGATTTATACAGTAACCGAACGATAAGTGGCCTCTGCTCTTGCGCTGCAGCTATTTCACACTTCGGTGAGTCAAGGAAGCGCCCATTCATTACGTGCGCTTGCTGAAAGACAGGAATGATAATGTGAGCAGCTCAGTGACTTCTGTTCATCCAAGCAGCGGAGATTATATAGGCATAGCCGGGCATTCACGATGGGCAGGAAGCGGAACAAAAGTCATATGAGTTTGTTTCAGTTGTTTGAATGTGTATAATGAACAAATCCAATATGCCAGTATATATATGGTAAGTGCGTCACCATGCAATGAATAATGGTTTTAATTCTGCAGTGACTATGGCAGTGATGCACCCCGAGAAACAGAAAGGTCAGCTGAGGCACTGAGAAACAAACAAACCAAATCTTTGCTAAAGCCTCACTAAAATGATGGCTGCACTTTTTTTATACCAGTGACTGAGCAGAAATTAATGTACTAAATTGGATAATGATAATGTGTGCTTGCTTCAAAGAAACAACATGAAACTCAAAATGAGCTTTAAAACCATATAAACAGATTGTTTTTGCCCACTTGTGGACAGCGCAACAACTATGACATATTATCATGTTATACTGTAAAGTTTGTTGTGGCTGGCATGTGAGCAGAACATAGGAAAAAACAGGGTTGCCAAATCTCACACTCTCACGCTCTCATGCTGCCCAAACAATTCTCACACCAAAACACTGTGACAGCAACTGAGATGAACAGGCGAATGTATTAAGTCATTGTGGTATAATTAAAACCAAACTAAGCAAACGTTGGTTCTGTACTCGCCCTTCCAAATCAAAAGCAAGAGGGTCTGTAGAGGTAATAATTCTCATTGGGTTCATCACTACAAGCAAGCCCTTTAATATTACACATGGCCATTGGATCTATTGTTGATATTGAAATATTGATGAATGCAGCTTTAAGGTTGGAAAGATTATCGGTATATGAAATAGTGGCCCAGCACACTCACCTAAACTCTCAGTATCATTATTTAGTACAGTGCATGGTGTGAGAATTTTTGTCAGTGTGATGTAAACACAACCCCCAGGCTTCTGGCCACATGTGTGTGTGTGTATGAGACACAGCATATGCTCATACCTAAACATATCATGTGCAGAGGAAGTGTTACTGTGAGTTCCCATGCTCCGGGGAGAAACAGTAGCGAGGAAGCTGTGGTTTATTGCTCACTTGTTGAGGGCGTCTCAGATATCCCATGTGTTTAAATCGACTCCCCTGGTGCCTGATCGGCTGATCTTCATCATCAGGCCTCATGTATTTCAGAGGAACTCTGTGATTATTTTCATGTATATGTGGGTTTTGTACATGCAGGAGTTCATTGCATTGAAATAAAGAGGAATCCAGATTCTTAAAAATAAAAAAAATAAAAAATGTAATAAATCATTAGGGACTGTATGAAAATTACTTGTGGGTAAAGGTCGGATCAGAAAAGGGGGAGGCTATTTTAGTTTTCTTTTGGCTAAAGGCATGGTAGTTGGACTTTCATGGGAGAGTGACTAGAGTGAGGGTGTGAATCTCACCCCAAGTTATCAATTTATATTTTATTTTAACCCTTCTTTGATATAGGTAATAGGCAAACTATGTCAACCAGGAGAAACAAGTAAATGATTAAAAAAAATTATGTATTAATTCTATTAATTAATGATAATAAGATTAATTCTAATATTGGGGCAGACATCTTGATTGAAGCATTACTGTCCAAGCCGTCGCTGGATAAACCCCCAAAAGAATGGGGTGCAAACCCCAAGATAACACAGCCGAAGAGTCTCCCCCCAAAACAAAGTATGAACTTACTGAATGGTGACAAAGAAGATGACATAAACTGCTAAGAACAAAACAAACAGAGCAAATTAAAATGTCACATTTCTGCAGGTATTTAAACGATGATGCACCATCAAATAGGCATTAACACAACCAGTGAGCCTAAGACTTTGTGATCTGGGATTAAATTGAATGATAAGTAACAGTGAGGCAACGAAGCACCAGCCACCAGTAAAATCTGAACAGGATAATGTCTTTATCTGGATCGAATGAATTTGAAGGAGTCGTAAAATCGTGTCCTTGTGAATTTCCCCATTGTGGGAGGCAACTTCGATGGGAAAGAGGCCTGCATGCCATCCCTTGGTGAGGGCGTCATCAACAGATTTACGTCCAAGTCAAATGTGTGTTTTGGTGGCTCCATTATTATTATTGTTATTCATGTTCCAAAGATTTTGGGGTTAAAATTGAGACACATGAATGAAGTGTACCAATTGAATACAGTTGAGATATTATTGGGGGGTGGGTGTAAACCAGATAAAGAAAGTATAAGCATTGCTGGGGAGGGTCTTGCCTTTAGTAAAACGTAAGATTCAGCTCCCCTCACCCCAATAATTTTTGTACTGTCTCTTATTAAGCCACAGATATTTTGTTTTCATTTTGTTTTAGTTACGGTAACACATACAGTATATCAGAGAAATTCATGAGGTAGTTTGATCCAAAAAGCGATTAAGTTACATGGAAGCTGGATGTTAGTTTTCATAAACTACCCCTGACTGATGTTCACTGTTGATATCCCAAAAAAGGACAAAATGCAAGAGCCTTGATGTTTTTGAAGCTAATAGGCACTAGTTGCAGCAAATTGACCCTTTGGCCACACACAGTCGCTCTGCAGACTTCCATCACGTTTCCTCCGCTCATGAAGTTTTCCTCAGAAACATCAAATTCCCCAACTTCTCTCCTCTCCCAAGACCCCACAACCACACCAGAACAGATGGACATGCTTTCACAGCGTGCAGCCAGTTGAGGGGTGATTATGGTGAACCTTTGCAGGACTGTGTATGCAGGGGTGTGGGAGCGATGTTTGAATACATTACTTTATGTGTCTAGCCATGCTTTACGTATAGCATCCCCAACCAAATGAAAGAGCAAGCTCTTTCTGAGACACATGAGTATTGTAATCATGAAAAAAAGTCTTTTGGAATTTTGGAACAAAGGGAAATCTCAACCTATTATCAAGACCAGCACCCACTTGATTAAAATGCACTTTCCCTGAGACAGTGAACAATTGATTGTATATAAAAAACTAGCCAGCATGATATGCATAATTATACAAAAATGTCTGGACTAAAAGTGTGGCTATTATGAGGTTTTCTTCAAATAAATTCAGGAATTTTTTTTGTGGCTGAAATTCAGAGAGTTGTGTGACAAGCTGACTGCAGCCAACCATGTCTGACCGATCTGCCATGTTCTGCTGCTGTGGAGGATTTGAAACTGTGACACTGAGGAAGGCCTCTCATACAAAGAGTGTAATGTTAGACAAACAGTGCGGCGTGGTTGAGTGAAAAATGTGAAACTCAAGGGCACTGGCCTTTGGATGGGCATACAAAAAAATGAAATTTAGCCCTCAGGAATGGATGTTTTTACTGGTTCCAGGGCAGTGCCACCCAGCCAGCAGATTCCTGTGTAATGAAGTGAGGCGTTCGAAGCCCATAACACAACACTGGACAAGCTGGTTCCTTTTCTATCTGAGGGTGGGTTTCAGAAAAGTTAGAATTATTCTTGAATTGTACAGCGTGTTGTTGTCCAGCGTACAACACAAAGCCACTCGTAAAACATATTTACAGCTGTTTTGGCATGTGGTTTCCTATTTTATGGCGTCTCCCTTTGGTGCAAATAAAAATATGCAATCAACATGGCTACAAAAGTAAATAGCATCCATGTGGAGTTAAGATACAAATCTCAAAAGATCACTTTTTCCTCTGCCACGCTGAGAAGCCGTGGAGTGAGCTGGTGGTTCCATGATTATGTCTACAGACAATGGCACACACAGAGGTGGAAAAAGCTCTTGAATGCCAAGTGAATGAGACGTTTGTGGCAGAGTAAGTTATGAACTCTTTACTAAACATTTTTTTTTAACATTTTGATTTAAACACTTTTTTGTTTGCATTCTTATGGACACTGTAAAATGTGTTTCTAACCTGAAATGAACTGGTCAAATAAAACAGATTTTTCGACAGTGAGCTATTCATAGCCTCATCTGTCGTCGCACCTCTGTGTGTCGCCACCAAAGAAAATAGACATTGTTTTGCTCCTTTTTGCTTTAACTGTGTTCATATGAAATGGTCCAAGATCAGCATGCCTCCCTATTTTGTTTTGCTCTTTTCTGGAGCAGACCTGCTTCCTGCCCCTCCCAATGGCCTGTCCAATTGGGCTCCATTCTGTTCTTTAACACTGAGTTCTTCCATTTTGGCCAAAATCAGGTGTTAATCCAAGCCAAGCTCCAGGTTTTATAGCACAGCAGACTGACAAGGCTGCGTTAACCCCAGCAGCTGCACCTGTTTCTAATGCCATAAAATGTCCAGTGTAGTCTCAGATATGTGCTTTTAAAACACATTATTAAAACTTCTTTTTGTACATGCACACTTTCCAGTCCTTTCAACACACAGCCGCAGTGTGTGTATGAACAGAGAGCTGCATTGTGTACATTAGCACATCATTTTACAGCAGACTCCTACTGTTGGGACATAAGGTGACAGTGAAATATGAAGGAGGAAGCTTTTCATCATTTGGCACTGCAGCCTTAAGTATATTCCTCCTGCGTGCTTGTCACAAAACAATACTGGGATTTTACATATTTTATATTTGCAGTGTTCCTTTCCACCAAGAGGGAAGGCCCGGAGCAGTAAAGCGAGCAGCAGTCTGGCCAGTCTTCTGGAGAGCTGGAAAATCATTGGCAGTCCCAGCTGCAGCTACAGACTGTGACGGAAATGTTTGTAGTGGCGGGAGCACAGCTGGTATACATCGATGGGAGCTGACCACAGGGCCACTGAGGTCGTTCAGATGAGGCACGGCGGAGGAGGAGAATGTTTTCATTTCTGTAGAATTAACAAGGGACAAAGCAGTAAAAGCAAGCACTGAATGTAATGCAGCTAAAGTCGCTTTTACTTTGAAGGATCTGGTATTAATCAATATAAATTATAACTAAATTTTGTTTAAGCTGCTGTGATATGAAGTCATGCTTATTTTGGTGAAAAACTGCATCACCGATCGTACAAGTAATGGTTAAAAGGAGCTGGTTCCTGTCGCCTCAGGCAGGTCTGCCCTTAGATTTTCAATTCTACAGGTTGTTATTGTCATAGGCTTAATATCTTAAGCCCCTACATGTTGTAGTTGTTTGTTGAGGTGGAGTCAGAGGAGAGCAGCTGGATTTTAAATATTCCACTCTGGGTTTTCTCTGAGTGGCACATTCATTCTGTCTGCTCCAGGGAGTCTCTGCTGGTGGGAGCAGTGACTGGATTTCACCAACTGAGACACCCAGAGGCGTCGAGAGCGCGGTGCAGCTCCGGCATATAAAAGCCAGCCACAGTCAGAGAAACAGAGGACATGCTTGTGGAATGTTAAAGGGAGGCTGCTCCTACTCAGAGAAGAGTTTCAACATAGCTGCAGAATGAGGAAATACTTCAGGTGAAGAAGTGCTCTCACTTTGGCACGACACAAGAGGATGTCTAGGGCAATCTGGATTACTTTATTTTGAGTAGCTGCAGTTATGAGGAACTGTCCAAATCAAAGTGACCCTCATCATCTCCATGGATTTCTTATTTCAAAGGTAAGGTTGAATTTTTTTTATGTAGAGGTAAATAGGACAAATTCTATTTATTTTCTTTCATTCTTTTCTTATTATCATTTTTTAATATTACTTTAAAATGTTAACTTTGCTCAAAAACTGCTAACATTTTATGGCTTTTGAGAAACTATTTGTGATATTTTAAGGGAAATGCTCCTTTATATATACTGCATGTGACTGCAGAGTTTGCCTGCAACATGTGTGTCTCATTATATATTGTCATCAGTATGGGTTTTTTTTGGTAATTGATTTATCATGTTTTTGTCATATTTATAACAATATATTATTTTGTTTATTAATTATCAAACTACATGTTCCAAATAATGAACATCATGTAAGTAAAATAGAGATCAACATTTTAAAAATAAGAAAAATACAGGACCATAAAAACATGTTTGGGTAAAGACAAAATAAATGAAATCAATAGTTAGAAAGAATTCAGCATGATTCTATCATTATGCTGGATCAGACATGGCTTTCAGAGCAAACCCAACATGTTTCTCTGCACTGATGACGAATACCAAATCATGATCATGCACACAAACACTATTGAACATCTGCATGTAAAGAAATTTTTCCTGAAGCATGTTTGCACGTTGTTGACTGTTTTCCTTTCTGCTACTGCATGGTAACAGTACTTCCTGAGGAATGCGTGCAACAGTGTTCAGTGTCAACACAAACTGTCCGAACTTGTTCAGACTCACTGTAGTGAGGTGAAGAGAAAAGTTAGGCTCCTTGCACCTAAACCTCAGAAAGGGCTGAGAACTAATTTGTTATGTTTCAAAGTTGAGTCACTTTGCCCTGAGCAGCTTTGCCTGCCTGTAGAGAAAACAGTCATGACATAACTAATTTGATCTTGTCTCCCACCGAGATCTTGATATGATATTTGAAAACCTGTTTGGGACTGTATGAAAATTATTGGGAGGGAAGAGGGGGGATAACAGGGGGAGGGTTTACTTTTGGTTAAAGGCAGTTTAACTTTTCTGGGAGAGCAGGCAAGGGGAGAAGGGGTCAGTCTCCAAGGTTCTTATTTTTTCAATCCCAGATTCATATCTTATTTTAGCCTTCCTTTGATATAGGGTATAGATTTTGAAAAATTTGAATCTGGGTGGAATAAAAATACGACAGCTTAAAAAGATATCAAGGTTTAAATTGAGGTAGATATCTTAAAAAGTGGTACCATTTCAATACTGTTGAAATTCTGCTGGAGGATGTTGCAAGACAAGGGTCCAAAGAAAATATTAATCGAAGGTCTTGGTTTTTCTTTTCAGTATCTTCTCAATCAGAGGAACTACACCAGGTCCAGAGCCCAGCAGTGATGCTGGCGATGCAGCACTGCAACTCCTCTAACCGCACCGTGATGGTGCAGGAGCCTGAGGTGGAGGCCGTCGCACATAATGCCACCCGTCCACCGAACAACCCCACAGCTGCGGGCCTCACCATGACTCTGGGCATCCTGTTCAACGTGGTGGCTCTCATCATTCTTGCCAAGGCTTACAACCGCTTCCGTCGACGGTCAAAGGCCACTTTTCTGCTCTTCGCCAGCTCTCTTGTAGCAACAGATCTGGCTGGACATGTTATCCCCGGAGCCCTCGTGCTGAGGAGATACTCAGCAGGCACTCTATCCACAGCTGATGCCTCCAGCTTTCGAGGCGATCCTCCGAATCCGGACGCATCTTGTCTGTTTCTGGGAGGTTGCATGGTGTTCTTTGGCCTGTGCCCTCTCTTCCTAGGCTGTGCCATGGCTGCCGAGCGCTGCCTGGGCGTCACCAAGCCTTTGCTGCACGCTCGTCTGGTGACCACAGCACGGACAAAGATGGCGCTGACCCTGATCTGGCTGCTGGCTTTATGTGTGGCCTTTCTACCCTTCTTCAGCCTGGGCGCCTACGCTTACCAGTACCCGGGAACGTGGTGCTTTATCAGGGTGATGGAGGGCACAAGAGCGACAGATCTGGCTTTCGTGATGCTGTTCTCTGGACTGGCTTTGAGCTCTCTGGCCTTGGCCTTTGTGTGCAACACCATCAGTGGGATCACACTAGTGAGAGCCCGGCTAAAGAAAAGGTCCTGCTCCCAACGCCGCTCGGCCAGGTCCCACGACACTGAGATGGTGGTCCAGCTGGTTGGCATCATGGTCACCTCCTGCATCTGCTGGAGCCCTCTGCTGGTGAGTGTCTGGTAAATCATTTAGCAGTCATTAAACCACATTTTAAAAAGGCATATTTTACTATGATTACATCATCGTGTTGATGTTTGAATTGTCCCGTTTCTCAAATCACAGATCAGTGTTGCATGATGAAACTTTATTTCAAATTTTAGGAAATACTACTACTTTTTTTTTTTTTACTCTTGTTGTGTCATGCTTATAATTTCATAAATACACAGTGCGAAAACAATGAAGGAAAGAAGGTCTTAACTTTCCGTCACATCAAGCCATTCAACACAACAGGAAATGGGAAATTTTGAATTTCACAAGAATTCCAACCGGTCACACCACTTATCTTTAAAGTGTTGTCACTCCAGTCTATCAGAAAATAATCTTATTTCAGATTTTTAATTTTATTTTAACTTTTTTGCCTGCATAAGATTTAACTTTCTTTATACACATTTCCCCAAATTTCAGACTGATGTATTTTGTATCTTTGGAAACTTTAGAGTTTGTGATAACTAGCCCATCGCCAGATCAGTGAAGTTTAAAGGGTTAAACAGTATTGTGTTTTGTATTTTTTGCACACAAAGGAAAAGAAAGAACACTGTAAGGCTCTTTTCTTAAAAGTTCATTTATCAACTAAATTCAATGCAATGAATGCATTAACTGCATAGATACAGCTACATTTGTTTCCATTGTTTTGGCATTTATTTTGAGCTCTTCAACATCACAGTTTACCTGCATATTTGTTAGTGTAATTTAATAGATACAGGATGAGTCTAAATTTTTTTGGGGTTTTTTTCAGGTCTTTGCACTGATGTCAGTTACACGGTCCTACAGTGGTTCCCTGGGCAGTGACAGAGACACTTACAGGGGACTGATGGTCATGGGTGTCAGGATGGCAACCTGTAACCAGATCCTGGACCCTTGGGTCTACATCCTGCTGCGACGCGCCATCCTCAGAAAGATCTACCGCATCACGAAAAGACAGGCCAGTCTCAAGGGAAGCACGTTCCGCTCTGTTCGCTGGGATGTCAGCTCCTTTCAGAACTCTGAGAAAAACAGTGTCAATAAGATTTAATGGGACTTACTGAGGAAGAAAGGGGATGTGTCAGTTATGACTTTTAAGGGATACTCTTTCACCTGCCAGCGGGATCACCACTGAGCCCAGCAGTCTATCATCTGGATTAGAATTCAGTGTTGAAAAGTCCCAATGAAAAGAGTTTTCTCTTTTGGCTGGTGGGAATATGAGCCCCCTCGGTCTATATGTATGTATGTGTTGAAATCCAAAGGGGTTAAAAAAAATGGAAACAACAGGTTCCAGATTTGAGATATATAATGGCCAGCTAATGATAATGTCTTGGGTCGGTGTACGTATGAGTATGAACTCATTATAAACTTATAGTGTTTGTCAAAATGCAACATGGCTCATATGCGGGACATGTTTGCCTAACAGTCTGTCCTCTATGAGAACAGATGTAAATTAAAAAAAGATTTTGTCAGTTGGAGTATAATGTATTAACTTTTTCTTGAAGTGAAGACTATCAAGTCTCAAAGCAAACATCTCAACTCAAAGGTTTTGTCTGCAAATGTGTCATTTTGGTCTCTGACATAATGTAAAAGTCAATGACTTGTGTAAATGCTCGCGTGAGAGAGCAAAAAAAAGGCTGTGCTTTTACCTCAGCTTGAAGATGTGAAAAACACCCTGTGTGTGTCCAATGCAGTGCTGTGACATGAATGTGAATGTGTGTCTTTATTGTGTGTTTGTGTATGTATCGACAGTATTTTCCCCAAGCGTCCGGGGACTGAAGTGAAGCTATGTGCTGCAAAAAGCTAATTGGATGTGATTTTGTGAAGAAAAGGGAATGTAAGTGTGGCGGCAATTTCTGTTGAATAAAGTGCAAATTCAAGTCTTGTCTTTCCTGTGAGTTTTAATTCAGCGTCTGCAGATGGACTCACAACAGTTTTTAATACACACTGACAACTGCTGAGGTCAGGGAGGGGGAAGGTTACATATGATCTCAAATTGGAACAAAAACATCTTTTCAGAAGACAACAGAGATATTCAGGGCATCTTATCTTGTCCTGTCCATGAACACTAAGTATAACAGCTTGTTATACAAAGAGAAGCAGAATGCAAGATTTCATGACTGCTTCACATTTTCTGATTTTTCACAAAGTACACAGGAGCCTGAAAATCTCGTCTCAAAATGATCACATAATAAATGGTTATCTATTCATGTTTCATCTCATTCTGGTTTATAATTGATGTCATAGTTTTGCAGCTTTGTCAAGATAAGGCTGGAAACAGGGGGAAACAGCAAGTCTGATTCTTTCCACGGTGACAACTAATACCTCTAGAAGCTCGCTAATTAAAAACTTACATCTTGTTTTATTCCAACCTAAAACCAAAGTGTTGATTTTGGGTCAACAACTGATATCTTTCACTAAGTAATCTTATTTTCTTAATGTCGAGTTTCATTTAGTAGGCTAATCTAGATTTCTATTCAGCTCCCTCAAAACAAAAGATGGGACATGCCATCGTGTTATGCCTTTATTTAAGAATGACACAATATACTATGTATATCCACTGTGGTTAAAACATTCATTTTCTTTATCCTTGTGGTCAAACTGGAGCCTTCTCACAATACCTCTCAAGACGTGTAGGAAACAAGAATAGTCTGACGTTGCATAGTTGTTATACCAGTATCATGATCAAGTTTTATTAGATATGATCCTCAAAGCAAGATCCAAACAACATAGACTCAATCAGCCAGCTGTTGAGAGGAGACAACTCAATTCAAAGACACCATTGCCAGACACGCCCCTGTTCCGGTACCCCGTTTCGACCGATTGGCTACGGTTGCAGTCACATGCGAATTCTGTCCAATGAGCGCAATCGTTTCCCATATCGTGGGCGTGTCCAGCTGCGCTCCTGCTGCCCAGACGAGGAGTTAGCGTGCAGCGCAGTCCGTTAGCAGTGACGACACAAGGGTGAGTGAGAAAAATATTACATTACAGGCCTGAAAATAAACCGAATTATGTATCAGGTGGCAGCTGAACACCGAGACAAGTAACGAAGCTTGTTGGTGTATTGTAGTGTTTATTTATATGCGCTTCAGAAATGGATCCGTTTGGCTTTGTTCGGCTAAGCTAACCTGCTCATGCTAACTGTGGCTGAGCATTCAATGGGGTCTCGGTCTTGTCTCCTCGACCATTTTGGTGGCAATAGACCAATATCCAGACACAAACACAGTTTTTAGTTAAGTGTTTCCACTTATGTGTAGTTATTCTGCTGACTAACATAATAGTTGGGTGATGTTTTGTGGGGCAGTGAGCGTGTTGGCTCTGCTCGGCGTTAAACGATGGGTGATCCGGTTTTTTGTGGGGGTTGTTAGCTAGCTGCCGTCGCCAGTCAGCCTCTGCATTGAATTAAAATGGCGTCTGTTTTTAAATTCCCCCTGATGGAGCTGGAGGGTTTGGGTCTTATAACTGTTTGGCCACTTCTTCATGAACTCGCCCTTGAAATAGAAGTTATGAGTAATTGCAGGTTTAACAGGTGGAACAGTAGTTTGCAGCTCTTTGATTGGTGCCACACATCAGTAACCTGTTGACTGACACATGAGAATAAGAGCAATGTTCATTTGCTTTTCATGCAACTGAGAACTACATCAACCTTGTAATGCTGTGAATAATCTTAGAAAGTTTGCATAAGTGCATGTGAGTACTATGGGCGTGTCACAATAAATGAATGAGATGTCCTGTATGCACACTCAACCTCACTATTACACCATCACATCATTTTGTTTTGTTGTTAGAGTCACTCAGATCATTAAAGGCATCACAAATGAACAGTCAGTCATCCGTGAAGGAACTTGAGTTGACCTCTAAATCAGAGATCAATCATTTCTAGCAGCTCTGCCCTTAACTTTACCGCCTGTTTAATAAAACATGCATTTTAAGATCACACACTAGTATATAAATGTCAGCATCTTGCACATGAAGAACTTGCGCTTTAAGTCTGATATCTGACAATGAACCACATTTCTGCATGTGACAGTAGGCTTGCGTTTTAGCCCCTGAGGCATTTGTTCCTGTGCCAACAATCCTCCTCTGTTGCTTCAGCTGCTGACTGCTTTATTTTGCTGAGAGATAAACAGAGGGTCTTTGTGTTGCTTCATGAGTGTGAAGGGTTTTATTCTGGTCAGTGTCATTGGCCTCAGGAATACTTAACATAACATAACATAATTCATATCAACAGACATTTCTTAAAATCAAACACGTGTGCCTTCCATCCATCCTGTGTGGATCGATCTCAGTTTTCAGTTGCCTGCAGATGAGCATATGGTGACGTTTGATTTCTACCTCATTATGTTAAAGTTAAAATTTGTGTGTTTTTCTCCCCCTTGTAGAGACGGACTGCTACATTGTCATCTGCTGCAGAGAAGCCCCTTTTTAACACTGCCATTCACTGGATATAGGAGTCGCCACGGCCTCAAGAATAATAATGGTAATGATTGATTCATTGCAGTCTTTATTTTATTTGAAGTTAAGCATCTCTGGGTTGTGTGTTTATATGTCTGACAACAGGCAGGCAGCCAAAGCAAGGGACACACTGGCCTTTTTGTTAAATGTCACTGTTAACAGGACAAATAAATGTGTCACATCTAATTTAAGTCACAGGACTAGTGCCAGCTTTTTGTTAGTCCAGTCTGCCTGAGGCTTTAGGAACACATGCTGCAGCTTCCACATCACTGCTCTCCTCTCAATTGGCTCTGGCTGCCTGTGCATATACTCAGCTTGTGTAATCACTAGTGTTAGAAGCCTGGCCTAGACATGAGACCTTGTTGTTCAGTTTTTTAATTAATCAAAGACAAGCAAGTGACAGGGAGAGTAGGTCTTCTAATCTTGATGAATGCTTGTTCCAGGTTCACCAAGAGCCCATCCCATAAAGCAGGATTAATGAAGTTAGTTGAATAACTGTCCTGAATCAAACCTGGAACGCTTTCAAATCTGCAACATGTACTGAAGTTTCAAGAGCTGCTCTGGGTTTTATTCCGTCCAGTAATCCTGCTTTGTGAGTCAGGCCTCTGTTGTATAAATAGTAATGGTCTGTTGCTTTAATTCTCCCCGTCTCACTGACAGTGAGGTGTTGATATATTATCAAAAGTTGAAGTCACGTTTTTCTGTGCCCTGTAACTGATTTTATAACATAAAGGCTTTAAGATCCAGTATAGTTATTGTCCTGAAATAAACTTTTCTTTCATGTGACAGAGTATATCTGTGGTGTGGAGGGTTTTTGAATTGTTTGAAACAAAGCAAAGTTGCTGTTTGCTATTTGACTGCTTGGTGTTGGTCTTGCAAGGAGCCAAATCGCATTCCTGCAACTCTACAAATTTAAATGCCCATTTTATGACCCGTCAACCAGATCATTATGACAAATATGTGAAGAATGAAGAGAAACAGGCACCAGCAAATAAAACAGTAGTTTTCTTACGTTGCCCAGTGAACTTGTACATTTTGAAATGCATTGTATATTGTATGTGTCTGTTAATGGTATCAGCATCCTTATAAATTAATCAGCATGAACCTACCTGATATTTTTTCTAAATTAATAATCTTGCATTTTTTCACCTCTAGCCTCCCCCAATGCGCCACCGCTCCATGCGGGTCTTTATGAACGATGACCGCCATGTCATGGCCAAACACTCTGTCATCTACCCAACTCAGGAGGAACTGGAAAGTGTACAGAACATGGTATCTCACACGGAGCGGGCCCTCAAGGCCGTCTCTGACTGGCTGGATAAGCAGGAGAAGGGAACCTCCAAGTCTGACTCCGATGGCACAGACACTGATAAGGAAAGGTGAGGCGAGGTCATTCCTCATGTTGAATTTGGTAGAAAGTGTGTCAGTTTTTAAGAAATGGTTGATTTATTCTTCTCTAACCGCCTCTCACTTAATGTGGTCTGCTGTGTCTTGTTATAGCGAACACAAAGACCAGGCCACACGCTCTCTGCGTGGTGTAATGAGGGTTGGCCTTGTTGCCAAGGGCCTGCTACTTAAGGGGGACCTGGACCTGGAGTTAGTGCTCCTCTGTAAGGACAAGCCTACCATCAGTCTGCTAAAGAAAGTGTCAGAGAACCTTGTCACACAGCTAAAGGTGAGAACATGGCTCAGCTAAATCAGTGCACTGAATCTTGTGCTAACTTCTTCATTAAAGCCCAACCTACGTTTGATTTTTGAGACAATGCAGATATTGATATTTGATATATACAAGTATAGAAAACAATATATATACTGATTCTTTTTTTCAACATAACAAAAACATAACCTGAGCACATTAAACTTGAAACCCCATATATGATTTTTGCTTTTACGTTCAACACTTTTTTGCATTTTATTCATGCAAGCAGTTGGTTGATGGTGAAAATAATATTATTCTGGTCAATAGAGACATTGTTACTCAAATCAGCAGCGGCCTCATCATCGTTGTCTTAAACACTCTTACTCAGGCAACAGAAGACAAATATGTGGTGACACAGCACATCCGTGAGGCCAGTATTGTCATCAAGAACACCAAGGAACCCCCTCTCACCCTCACCATTCACCTGACATCCCCTTTGGTTCGTGAGGAGATAGAGAGGGCTGCTGCCGGAGGTAAGCTCCTACACCAGGGCCTCAAGTGCTTTTTAGTGGTGCCCTCTCCTTCAGCAGGGAGGCCAGGCAGGCAACCAGGCTAGACAGATATTGTTTATTGGGCCTTCAATGGAGCTAGGGGACAAGAATGTACTGTCACATAATGAAACTGCGCTATGCTTATAGCTCTCTAGACACTCTCGTAGTTCCATGTAATGTAATTGTACATTTTTGATGGCCCAATATACAGTATAGGGCAGGTAGTTCACTGACTGCTGAAGACATGGCTTTCTCTTCCCCCCTTTAATGATCAAGGTCACCAACGAAATGAAGGCTTACTGAGAATTTAACCAAATACAAAAAGAGAGACCACTTTGTTTGCATGTGTTTTATCATTGATGATGAACGGTTTGCATTGCAGCAAAAATGAGTAGCAAAACATGTGGTGAAACTCCTCAGACCCAACAGTGGGCTATTGACTGTCTCTGGTGTTCCTTAGCAGGGAAGGCTCGGGCTCACAGATAACAACAAGGGACACTTGGATTCTGCATGTGTGACCAACTACACTCAAAATCCAGGGGATCGGCCCCCAGTACTTAGGTCGCGATAGACTAAAGCATCATGAAATGTATATGATCATAAAGCTTAATTGCAACTATAAAAGAACAAAGTAAGATTTCCTGTAGTTGACATTGTTTGAGAGCACTCAACAGTGGTGAGGATCTCAGTTGAAGCAGGTGTGAAACCTTGACCTTATCTGTAGCCCTGTGCTAACAGTGATGCCCAGTTTGGGTCTTTTTTTAAGCCATCAGTTTTGCTGCAGTGTGGACTTGTTTTGATACCCACTTTTTGTGCATCTGATAACTTCTGCCTGTGGTTCCAATTCTGATTCTCTCTGTCAAGCCTTCTAGTTTGTCAATTTTTAGGGACGCTGGACCTTTGACCAACTGGCCGCTCTCTGTCTCGGAAGGGGCAAAGTGCAGTGTACCCAGTATAGGGGC
Organism: Holacanthus passer; assembly: GCA_025331565.1. Classification (NCBI taxonomy): domain Eukaryota; kingdom Metazoa; phylum Chordata; class Actinopteri; family Pomacanthidae; genus Holacanthus; species Holacanthus passer. The sequence continues at coordinate 202,796 of JAFREQ010000159.1, forward strand.
AAAGGGGAGGGGCTCTACCTCCTGTTAACACCACAAAAAAGAAAAGCAGACCTTTTTCTAAGCACTGAAGCATCTATTAAATTTAAAGCAACCATGTAGAGACAACCTCCCATTTGATACAACCAGTTATCCCTTAATAAATGCACATTGTCAGGGATTTTAAAAACGATTTTTATTTATACTAAGCCATATAACCCACTTGACAATACTGTCGTTCTGGTGGGTTCTAAGTCTAATCATGTGTGCCGGGCCGTACAAAACCATATTAACTGGGAGGTTGAGAGCGTTTGGTGGTTCTGCAGTGGAGGGGTCCCCCTCCCCTTCCCCCTCCTGCCTGTGGTTTGGGAAGGCTGCCTGTGTTCCCCCTGGCCGGCTGACAGAACTCCCCTTGGTCAAACTGTACCTTGTCTTCTTATTCCACCTGCCAATAGAATCGCTTTCAGTCAACGATCCCCCGGATGTTCTGGACAGGCAGAAATGCCTAACTGCCTTGGCGTCTCTCCGCCACGCTAAGTGGTTCCAGGTTTGGACCTTGTCTTTATTTGTCTCTAAAACAGAAGTAGTTTTGAGTTTGGTTTCATGCTGTATGTTCTTTTGTCTTTTATTTGGGCGTTCCATGTGTTTTTCCTTTATTTACTCTTTTGAAGTGTACTTCCTGTAGTAATACTCGATGATCTGGATGTTTGTTTCTTAGGAAACCTTTGTCATTACACTGTTGTAGAGTTGCTTTGCTCACTTAACAGGTTATTAAAAGAAGTTCACTGCTGCTGTTTAGTCCCTGAGTTCATTAGTCTGTCTCACAGCTGCTTAACTCAATCAGCAAAACCAAATCTGGGACTAATAACACCATGTATCCAGGTGCAATATTTCTAGAATGTCAGTGTTGGTGTGAGTGAGTTGTTGTTATTTTCACATTTATGCTACTTGTAGAACACTTTTGCTGCCCCATTCTGTAGTTTTGAAAAGAAAATGCTTTTGTAGTGAACCATGTTAACAATAATTCATTCTAGTACTGTGGCCTGTGTCATCTTGAGCTTTCACACTATAACGATCAGTGCTCCATCTCTGCAGCTTTTGTAGAGTATGTGGCCCTAACTTCTCCTGCTCTCTGGCTGTTTCTGTTGCTGTGTGCTACAAAATCAACAGGAATATTGCACCTTGAGTCGTTTGTTTTTAACTCCTTGCTGACATTAACCATTACCATATTCAATGACAATGCACACCCCTTTTTAAGTAGTTCACTTCATCCTCACATTAGACCTGGTATTAAGTTTGAGGTGGCTTTATTTACATGTTTCTTCCTGAACTTAATTCAGAAGCATGTTTTTCCTTAAAAACAGATGTCTTTACGTCTGATGACTACACCATGAAATCATGTTGGCTATTGACTTACAGCCATGAATGTGAATGATCATAAGTGCATACTTCCAACAGACTGATCAAACATTATTCTATCAACCAATATTTCCATAATGACAAAGCTAAGCTGTTATAGTCTGTGTGGCTTCGTATTGATTTCTTTTCATTTATTTGGATTTATTTTTATTTGTATGTTGCTTCATGCCACACAGTCTTCCCCTTTGACTAAGGCTGCTTGTCCTCCTCGTGCCCCTCCCCTCCCCCCTTCCTGCTTGTGTCCTCAGGCCAGAGCCAACGGGCTGCGCTCCTGTGTCATCGTCATCCGGATCCTAAGAGACCTGTGTGCCCGCGTCCCCACATGGGCACCGCTTCGTGGCTGGGTGAGTGAGAGTCCTCCTCTGAACAGCCTCGTTATACCAAAGTCTTTTTGAGTCTCTGGTGATTGTGGCCTCTGAGAACTTACAAATATGTAGTAGGTAGTTTTCTTCTCACTGCTCAAAACAGCAAAGCTCTCTTTGACAGTCACATTTTCTTTGATAGAGCTTTGTCTGCCTAGATACAAAAGGAGAGGCACCACCATCACAGTTGTTAAATTGCAGAGATACTATCTAACGCAGTGACCTAAAATCTCTTCGTGTTAGTGACCGAGCTTAAAAATAGCATCCTCAGACAAAGACTCTCCCTCCCTCTCCTGCTTTGCAGCCACTGGAGCTGATCTGTGAGAAAGCCATTGGCACAGGGAACCGGCCCATGGGGGCAGGCGAAGCTCTGCGGAGAGTTTTAGAGTGTCTGGCTTCAGGAATTCTCATGGCTGGTATGTATGTGGGGACTCCCTCCAAATTTTATGTAACAGAGTTTTAGTTGCACTTTTTTTCATATTAAGCGTCATCTTGTTTTCTATTTTCTAATAATATCTGTGTATTATAGATGGTGCTGGAATCTCTGATCCATGTGAAAAAGAGGCCACAGATGCTATTGGTCACTTGGACCACCAGCAGAGAGAAGACATCACAGCAAGTGCACAAGTGAGTACGATAAAATTGTTTGTTTTCACAACGTAGTAAAAGTGAAATTGACACCCTGTCTCTTGTATGTTCAGCATGCCTTAAGGCTGTCAGCTTTCGGACAGCTTCACAAAGTGCTTGGAATGGATCCCCTTCCCTCAAAGATGCCCAAGAAACCTCGTAGCGAGACTCCTATTGATTACACAGGTAAACCAGGATAGATAATCTGTGAGATTCAAGCAGTTTACAAACATCACAGTAGAGAATGCTTTTTTAAATTTATGGTATAGATATAATGCAATGAGATGCCTTGTATATTCTTGTGGCAAAATATTATGTGTGTGTGTGTGTCTGTGATGCAGTGCAAATCCCACCCAGCACGGCGTACGCTCCACCAATGAAAAGGCCCATTGAGGAAGAGGAAGGAACAGATGACAAGAGTCCAAATAAGAAGAAGAAAAAGCTGCAGAAGAAATGTGAGTGCTCCTTTAACCTTTACATTTTTGAAATACCAATGGCGTTATCTACCATTCGTACATCAAAATGAACCCAAAGATGAGTGTTAGAAAAGGTTGTGATCAAAGGATTGCTCTGTCAATATTACTGAATTGACAGAAAATACAATTTGGATAATATGTTGATAATTGTAAATTGAATACATTTTCGTTCTGGACAAAACAAGCAATTTGAAAATATCACCTTTTAGACCTTTTTTGACACTATATAGACTAAATAATCCAACTGATTGAAGAAAAAGAGTCAATAGATTAACTGATGTTTGCAGACTTCACAGAATCTGTCTGTTTCTGTTGGAGAAATTCTTATCCTTCATGCTCATGACTGTGTAATCACCCTTGTGTGAGAATTTGTGCAGCTATCTCATGAAGACAGAGACTGCAAATGCCAGAGAGGGACAGAATATTCTGCTCCTCTCCTCAAGGCCATCTCACCTTGAGATGCTCGGCCATCTCACATTGAGATCCTCCTATATGATAAGCAAAGAACTGTCTCCTCTATGATTGAGATATGTGTCAGCAAGAATGCAAGCCTCTGCCCATCTGGCATTATAAAAGTCTCATGCGAACTCTCTATCTTTGAACAACACTTGCACTGCAAATTCTCTGTGTGTAACTTGTTCCCTTGCTGCAAGAATAAACGACCTACTCTTGTGATCTTCAGATGGTGTTTCTGAGTTTGTTTTCGAATTTTCCTAACAGTTTCTTACTCTATGTCACACTGTTACACCAGCTCCAGAGGAGAAGGCTGAGCCTCCCCAGGCTATGAACGCTCTGATGAGGCTAAATCAGCTGAAGCCTGGTCTCCAGTACAAACTAGTATCTCAGACTGGCCCAGTTCATGTTCCGGTCTTCACTATGGCTGTAGAAGTGGACGGCACGACCTTTGAGGCTTCTGGTCCGTCCAAACGCACTGCCAAGCTGCATGTAGCTGTAAAGGTATGTGCAGCATTCACAGGGACATTCTCAAATGAATAATACATTTTGATATCCCCTTAAACCCCACTGTTTTTCTCTATTATTTAGTTTTTATGTGACATTTCCTTGCGTTGTTTAAACCACAATGAATCTGTGTGGACAATTGCAGGTCCTGCAGGACATGGGCCTGCCCACAGGAGTGGAACTAAAGACTGCTGAGCCGGTAAAATCAGAGGAGGCGGTAGTAGCTGCCTCCACTGTGGAAGAATTGAAGCCAGTAGTCACACCGGTTGAAACTACCACTGCTGCCACAGGAACAACCAATGCAGACACCACTGAAGCTGTAGAGGTAGAAAGCTCTTCTGTGTGTAAGCAAGTGACAGTTATGTGTATTTTTCCTCTGATTTTACTAATAATCCCTCTTTCCTCTCAGACTGCTCGCCAACAGGGACCAATCCTGACTAAACACGGCAAGAACCCTGTGATGGAGCTGAACGAGAAGCGCCGTGGCCTGAAGTACGAGCTCATCTCAGAGACGGGTGGCAGCCATGACAAACGCTTCGTCATGGAGGTGGAGATTGACGGTCAGAAGTTTCAGGGGACAGGATCCAACAAGAAGGTGGCCAAGGCTTACGCTGCCCTGGCTGCTTTGGAGTGGCTCTTCCGTGAGGGCTCTGTGGCTGAGGCCGCTAAAAAGAAAAAGGGACCACCCATGGTGAGCACCCAGTGAAACGGAATGAAATCTCTAAGGTGGATTTGTTTGTGTCCAGGTTCAAATCAAAGTCAGGGTAAGAATAAAGGGATCATGTTGAAAAGGTGTTTATCAAATATGATGCTGTAAGTATTTTAGGTCATTTTCTGGAAATCCCTGAATCATCATCATTCTTCATGTTTTTACTCTTTTTAAGTCATACGCTTTTAAAATTGCTTAATGAAACAGTTTAAAGATTAAAATTAGATTTTTTTTTTTAATCAGATATTTAGAGTGAAAATGTGGGTGTTTATATTTTTGTAGCTATATATAACCTCCTGTCAGCAAAGTCAAAAGACAGAGTATAGGTGGAGCGATGTAGAATTTAAAACCCTACAACACAATTGATACCTACACATCAGTCAAATTTAGAAATATCTAGCAGTATCTAATATCGTATCTCTGCAGACACAAAAAGGGGAGAGTAAACAATGAGCAGAAAAGCTGTATAATACATTGAAATTAGAAAGTTGTACACAGAGCAGTACCCTTGGCCAGTGTACATAAATATTCTGTGCATTGAAGAAAATGTGATTGCTCTAGAGTTATTTAATACAATATATAATAATATACAATGTGCATGTGTATTACTGTATATATGTGTAATATGAATGTTGAATACAATATATGTACTTATATAATTTAAATGTAAAATAGATGTATAAGAAACGAGCAGCAATAACCGAGTTCCAGGCTTCACAAAGATGAGTAGTCACTTCAGCTGGTTTAATTCTGTTTAAGGAAGCAGTGAGATCAGTCATACACAGCATTTCAAAGTTCTGTCATTTGTCTCTCTTTCATTGGATTTGAACAAAACTTGTGTGTTCATGTGAGTCCTCCAGATGTCCTGAGAGAAATTAATCAGGATTGCTGAGTTATGAGCATATATATGATAGGGCCCACTTGCGCCAATCAATATGGCATTCATTTAATGCAAATTAGTACAAAAAAATTCATCATGGCGGGCTGTAATGGTCCAAGAGACTTTTTGTAGAGCACATTGAGCTCGACCTGTGTGTGCTTTGGCATAAGACTAAATAATACAACAGGTAAATAAATTACCATAAATGCTCGATGTATCAGATATGATGCTAACAATAAAATTGCCGTAGACTTATATTTTTGTAATTTATTTTGCACAAGGAACGCTTCAGTTTTTAAAAAAAAAAAAGAATTTTTGTTTGTGATGCTGAAATGTTCAATGTTGATGAAAAGCACAAACAACATGTTTGTTTCCTCTTCAGCACACTCCAGGCTTCGGCATGATGGGAGCCTCTGGAGTGGGAGACGCAGCTACGCCCAGGGGGAGGGGGAGAGGAGGTCGAGGTCGTGGGAGGGGCAGGGGCTTCAATAATGGAGGAGGCTATGGCCAAGGAGGTAAAAAGACTCTTCAACTGTAGCAGACCTACTGTGTCTAATGATAAAAGTTAGTAGACATGATTGACAGGGTGTCCAGTCAGCTTATTAAATGTGTGTCATCCTCCCAGGTGGATTTGGAACATATGGTTATGGGAACAGCGCTAACTCCGGATACAGTGAGTATTTATTTCACCCATTATAGCCCCAGCTTGACTGGGTATTTACTCTATGTCTGGGCTGCAATTAAGCTTTCATTTACAATGTGAGAAATCAAACATGTCTCAGCCAGTGTGTCGGCATAGATGTTATGTCCTGGAGCAGGATGATGCATCTGGCCAGAACTGTGGAAAAAACGCTTTTACCACTTCTTACCTGTGTTATAGCTACCTCACAAGGAAATGTAGCCCACTATAGAAAGCTGTTGCACTCCAGAGCAACCGACAAACAAGACCACATAATGATCAAAACATGTTGGGATGTTCCCAGTTCAATGATTTTACATTTCTCTGCTTTAAGCCACAGGATTCAATCTGTTTTTGACAAGCCCCCCCTCTTATGAGAACCCCTTTTCCTCTCTCTGGCAGCCTGTTCTGAGGACTGACCTACCTGAGCGTGACAGGAGCAGAGAAATCTAAAAAAAAAAAAAAAAAAACCCAACAACTCAGTTTAAACACAATCTGACCAAATGACTCATTTAACTGCCGCTTTTATGGCAGGAAAAACAAAATCCAAATAAACCAATCTAATTTTGATATTTTCTTCCCTTCTCTGCCCTGTCTCACTCTTTAGGTGACTTTGTCTCAGACTGCTATGGCTACCACGAGTTTGCGACATAGATCCTCCCCAGTGTTAGAAAATCAATAACAGTCCTGTAGAGAGGATAAAAGTGGACAAAATACTCAGTAGTGTTCCAGCAGCATCATGAACTCCCTTCACCACCAAGTCCACAACCCTGGGAATACAGTGACACCAACCCTTCTGCCCTGTCTTGCCAATCCACTTGTCATGTCCTGACACCACGGGGAGACGATCTGCCACTGCATGCACGTAGCCATAAGTCACCCTCTGTCTCTCTCAACTTGCTGTGGATGTACCCGAACACCTGGACCTCCCCAAACCACAGGGCTGATTTACTGTAGATTGCCTCCGTGTGTCGGACCGGTGGACAGGTCATTTGGATCATGATTAAGTGAAGGCCTGTGGGAACCTGGACAACATAACTTGCTCTTGGATTGTTGTCAAGACTGCAGCAGCCTGGTCTCTCTCTTTGTCTCCATACTGTTTACTTAGATACCAAGAAAATTGTTTTTATTTCATTCTAATGCCTTTCTGTCACTTCCAGTCATGATGAAGCTGTTTTTATTTTCTGTTTTCGCTTTTTTGAAAATGGCCACATTTTTTATGTTATCTGCTGTTTTGTGTCATATCAGCAACACTGTTAAGTCCTGGCTACACTGAGTGCATGATGGTCTTACTTTTGCTCGGTATTTGCAGTATCCCATCTGTAACAGCATTAGGCATTGATGAACTGAGGCTGTTGGCGCTACGTTTGCACTCACAGACTGGCTGAACTAAAAAAATCTGATGTATGTTTGGGAAGGGAAGACTTCTTGCTCTAGTTGTTTTTTATATGTTTTTGTTTTTTTAAATAAATGTGACATCACCATTCATTACTGTGTTACTCCAAGGTCTGAGTTAATTTCTGAGTACACGATAAGAATGCACGGAGCCCGTATACAAGCAGTAGCTGTTAAAATACATCAAGTTATGTCCATTTTAAGACTGTGCCATGCTGTTATTTCCCAGATTACTACAACAATGGTGGTACAAACGGAGGAGCCGGGGCATCAAGCAGCCCATCAGGTGGCCCTCCAGCCAGCACAGCGCCAGGATCAGCACAGGGCTCCTATGGTTCATACTACCAGAATGACGGAACCTACACTGCCACTTCTGCAGCCAAAGCCCCCAAAAAGAAACCCCCTATGCACAAGGGAGGGAAGCCACCCTTTCCAGGTCCCCCAGGGGCGAGCACAGGATCTACAGTGGGGTACCAGTCCAGCAGCCCCCCAGTGCAGGGCTCCTATAACCAGTATGGCCAGGGCTATGGGCAGGGAAAGAAGAGTTTCAACCAGAGCCAGGGGGCGACAGGTGGATACTCGTACAGCACTGCCTACCCGAGCCAGGTGACGGGGGGTGCTGGAGGTAGCCAAGACTACAGTTATGAAGGTGAGTTAAAGTTTTTTTTAGTAAATGTTCAGTTCTGAAGTCGCTTTGATGCAGAATTTGATTTTACATCATGTGTACCAAGTACGCAGTGTATTGCTGCTGCCATGACATGCCATGAATGAATGAAAACTGTTTTGTGGTAGGAGGAAATTTTCATGTTTTAACAAGATTCTTCTGCTGTTTTAACATATTTTTCATGTCATAACTTTCACATTATTACTACATACCAAATTATTCCATCTTCACTTCTTTTCACAACAACATATCACAGAACTCTTTGGTTCATACACAAAATCAACTTCATAAAATATTTCTCATAACAACGTGCGGACTTATTTCATTAAAGGTTCTATATAAAACATTCACAGCCACTAGATGTCGCACTCGCACCAGCATCTCAGACCAAAACAAATGAGCATGTCAGCCACACCTCCCCCTTAAACAGAAGTGCCCATTATATCGCTCTGCTCACAGCCATCAGACTCCATTGATCGTAAAAGTAATTTCACCTTGCAGTTTGTTGTAAAACACACTTCATTCAAACTCAAGAAACAAAATACTCACCAAAACGTCTTTTCTGTTCCATCAAGCTCCAACCCTTAATTAGATGTGAAAATATTGTGGGGTTCTGCCAAAATTTGTTTGGAGGACCAGACAGCTGCTGAGAGCTGGGGGCAGAGACAGAGCTTCTGGAAGAATAAACACTGAGTCCCACAGGCTTTCTGCTCTGATCTTGAGCCACTGACCAGCTCTCACTTCTTAATGTGTCCGCAGCAGCAACCTACATTGTCGGGTGTTATAATGCAAGTAGTCTTTGTCTGAAGGGGAAATGTACTTCATGAACGTATGATGAGAAAAAGAACTAACTATACTAGGAAAATTGAACATCCTAGCAGTGTTTGGTCTCAGCTCCCCTTGGCTTTATTGAGCTTTTATATTAAGTTTCAGCTCTTTGACTATGTCCACCAACTGCCCAGCACCAAACAGCTATGGACAGTGAGTAGTTGGTGAATCTTGTGGAGCATTTAGCAGCTAAAGAGCCATATATTTCCCTCAGGAGTTAGTTAAGACCAAAAACAGAGCTAAATGGAAAGTGAATATTGGACTTCCATCTGCCAGGTGGCCACAAATACAACTATAAATAAAAGCTAAAGTTGCTCTGTAATTGCTGGATGTGTTATTCGGAAACAACTGACAAGTTTGCCTTATCAACTTATGTCAATGCTGCGTTCATAGCTTGTTTCTGCTGCCCCCAAGTGGCCAAAAAATCCCAACTATCTTCGCAGTTCTAAGCTTGTTAGCGTCACTAATTGTCTCACTTTCCTCATAGGTTTCAACAACCAGTCCAACTACAACTCACAGGGAGGAGGCACAGGAGGCAACCAGGGCTTTGGCACCAACCACTCTCAGTACCACAACCCAGTGGGCTACGGCAGGGGAGACGGCAGCATGAACTACCAGTACAGATAGACTGTGTCACTCCGACTGTGAATCATTGGCACCAAGCACCCTGCATCAGTGTCTCAAGCCTTCTCCAAAGAAAGTGATAGTACGGCTTGTCTGTGCTCTCTGCCTTTTCCATGTTTGCTTCTTACGTGCTTTTGAGTTTCTATGTGGCACACATGGGCACAAAATGAGATGTCTGGACTTTGTAAGTGTCAGAGCTGAGTTTTGGCTGAATTTAGTGGTCTGTTTCAGTGGTCTGGTCAGTGCTTAGTCTTGTGTTTTAGGTTATTATTTTATTTTTATTTTTTTTTAAATCTCTGCTACCAGTCCTCATCCTCATCACTAAATATGAAGGCTGATTCTACAATTACTCACTCGCTCTGACTTGGTTTCCTTTCTTCTAAAGAGTTGTGTGGTGACAGCATTTTTTATGTGAACCTAGTAAATTCTTGTAGTTTAAACTACAAAGGTTGTTGTATTTTTTGTAACAATTAAATAGACAAGAATAGCTTATTCTTTTCTGCATTGCTTGTAATTTTGGCTTATTTTGTAATAGTGTAATAGTTATTTTAATAAATGGTTTTGGAGATTACTGGAAAATACACTTACATTCTGATGTTCTATCCACATTTCTGCTCAATGTAGCTTTTTGATTGGGTGGGATTTGTTCCTGTTAATGTAGAACAAACTGTGTTTGTATTAATAAATGATTTTTATTTTGAATACAGGTCTTAATTACAGTTTTGGCTTTAAGTATAAAGTATTTGTACAGAAAATACTACAAATATAATATCTTGACTTATGAGTTACTTAATGACCTGGTTGACCTTTTTTTTATAAAGTGATTAGTAATGGCTCACCAGCCAGAGAATTTTTATAACCTGTCAACCAAAAACTTCTTAATGACTTATAACTGGTTTATATTTAACCATTAATAAAGCCATTAATTGTGGTATAGATTGTTCATTAGAAAGGGGTAAACTAAAGTATGTGACTGGGATATGAGTCCTGAAATATGATATTCTTGATCTTTAAGAAAGATACAGTGAAAATTCAAGGGCTCCATATATATGTGTGGGAGTTTTTTTTTATATAAAGACTTAACAAAATAGTTGTTAATAATTTTCACAGCTTTTGGATTCATATCGAAACAAAAATAAAACAGTTACATTTACTGTTTGAACTGCTTTGTGACTGCTATTAAATTAGGTTTTTACCTGTAAATTTGCATTCATGAAAAAAACATTTTGTCAGTAGAATCAAAAGATAAATACACAGCTGAATTTTTTTATTATTTTCTAGGATACCAAAAAGTACATGTTTCCAGTGGTGAAATGTAACTACGTACATTTACTCAAGTGCTATACATAAGTACAGTCTTGAGGTACTTATGCTTTACTTCTATTCCACTGCAATTTGGAGGCAAGTATTGTACTTTTTACTCCACTACATTTGACTGACAGCTAAATATATGCATATATAGTTAAAATTGCTCCCTCTTTTAACAGCTGCAAAATTAATACTGCTTAAATATCAATGCATCAATAATCATAGCCCTGATTTGGGCCATTCTGCATAATGAGCACTTTTACATTTGGTACTTAACTTTGGTACTTTCAACAGGCCCCCAATGTTCTTCTATGAGTCTGTAGTAGCCAGTGCACTGTTCTTTGCTGTGGTGTGCTGGGGTGCTGGCATCAGGGCTGGTGAGGAAGCTCTGTGGTCAGACTGGAACTGGACAACCTGGAGTCAGTGTCAGAGAGGAGGATGAAGGACAAGATCAAAGTCTCTCACCCCCTCTATGACCAGCTGTGGCAGACGGGCAGTTCATCCAGCCACCAGATCACCTACAGAGCACTTCAGGTGCTCATTTGTACCTGCTGCCATCGGACTGTATAACAGCAGTGGAGACCACAGTCTATAACACCACACAGACCTGTTTTCCCACAGTGGTCCAACAGACACAATCACACCACTCTCCCTCCCCATTGTCTTTGCTGCACTGTTGGACTGATTATGTACTTTTCTATATTGGTTGATATAGTTTGTTATATATAACACTATGCCATACTCACACTCTAGTATATTTGATAACCTGTTCTATTTTTATCTTATATTGCTGTATTATACTTTATATTATGTTTATTATATACTATGTTATACTATCTTATATTGCTGTGCTATATGCTGTCATACTATATCACTACACTTCACCTTATACTACATCTGATATCCCATTCTATATCATTATGTACCATATTATACTATACCATGTTAATGTTTCATTGACTTGTTTTGTATTCTATATTAAAATTCTGTTATTCATCAATATTTATATTACTACAGTCAAAAACTAGGTTCCATCATTTAGTCATATCATATATTAGTCTTAGTGTTTGCTATTAACATAGACTCTGCTTTTATTAATCTCTCACTTTACCTGTAATTTTGTCTTTTTGTCTTTTGTGTGGTTTCTAGTTAGTATTCTTCTCTTATTTCAGTTTTAAATACCTCTGTTATAATTTTACTTTCTATACTTATCTGTCCTTATTTCTGTCCTTGTGCTGCTGCAACAAAGACATTTTTCTCACTCTTAGTATCAATAAATTTTCATCTTAAAAAAATAGATGCTGATATTTTACACTTTTATTTTACTAAGTAGATCTGAATGCTTCTTCCACCACTGCGTGTTTCCAAAATAAGATTAAATGGACAGATTGACAACAGTATTTACGGTAATCATTTTTAGCTTCTCACTACTCTAATACGTTCGGCCTTTCTGCGTGTGACGTCACGTCCGGTCTCTTTCTAGCTTCGCAGGGTTGCAGCATGGCGGACGCCGGTGTGGTAGAGACGCTTCTGCGGCGGGTTGAGAAGGTGGACGATGGCGTGGACAGCCTGGAAGTGGCGGGCAGCCTCGGGGTGGACCACCAGGTCATCGTCGGAGCCGTGAAGAGTCTGCAGGCTCTCGGAGAGGTGAGCTCCCCGGGCTGACGGGTTAGCGGAAGTCGACTGTCAACATGGTTCATTTGACTGATGCAATAAGGACGCAAAGTTTAAAGAGGCGATATCTGTCAGAAATGTTTATTAAACCCAGCACTGTGTGACATTCATTAAAATACAGTCCGGTCCATTGAGCAGTTAAATATCCACATGAGCTGACAGCCGTGTTTTGGTCCCTGCTGTCCAGGTGATCTCCGCCGAGCTGCGCTCCTCCAAACACTGGGAGCTGACCGGGGAGGGCACGGAGATAGCGGAGCAGGGCAGCCACGAAGCCCGGGTGTTCAGCTCCATCCCCCTGGAGGGTCTGCCCCAGACTGAGCTCATGGTGAGTGCTGCTGATCAGGAGCTGTAAGAGACACAGGTGGGAGCATGTAGCCTGATTTGGGTTCAGGTGTAAACACAAAGTAGGAAGATGGATGGTCCCAGGTATTTAACAGGTTTCATATGAAGCCTAATGAAGACTGACAGCATTAGGCTTAAAGGTCTGTGTGGCTGAGACTAGATAATACACCATCAGGACATCCTTTGTTTATGCTTCTCTAAATCCTGCACTTCAGGAAGGTTGCATCATAAACCTGCATCTAAAAAAGGGAATAATTGAATTGCAACTATTTTGATAACTAGGTACTTATTTAAGCATAAAAGGTGAGACACTACATGCTTGTTAATTGAATATCTTTTGGTTTTGGACTGTTGGTCAGACAAAACAAGGCGTGAAGATGTCACCTTGGTCTGTGGGAAATTCTAACAGCTTTTGTCACTGTTTTGTTTGAATATCGAAAAATAATTGAATATCGGCAAATAATCATCAGATGAATCAATAATGAAAGTACTCATTAATCGCAGCTCTAACTCCATGTTGCCTCAGGTTGGTCTGGGATCTGTTTAGTGTTGGTAGGTGCCACACAAATTGTCAAAATTTTTATCCAGCTTTTTTTTTAATAAGGTAAAACATTTTCACAAAGTCTTTATGGAACCGTAACAAGACCAAGAATAAGATTGAATCTATTGTATTTGATTTGATTTGTATGATGAAGGTGGCCTGCAGTTTCTATTACAATTAAGAGCAGCAACAGTTTGGGTTTTCCTTGGATGACAGTTAAATAGAACAACATCCACTCTGCCTTAATATGTTCTTTTACTCCAGGAAGATGGAGGGACACTGTATTGTTGTTCATAGCAATGTCCTGTTATCTAATATTTTTGTATTGTGGGTCTTGTATTGTCCTGGTTAGGAGGCTTGGGATCTTTCTGTGTGGAGTTTGCATGTTCTCCCTGTGCAGCGTGGGTTTTCACCGGGTACTTGAATATTCTAAATTGTCCGTAGGTGTGAATGTGAGTGTGCTTGGTTGTTTGTTCTGTGTGTGGCCCTGCGATGGACTGGCGACCTGTCCAGGGTGTCCCCTGCCTTCACCCTAAGTCGGCTGGGATAGGCTCCAGCCCCCCTGTGACCCTGCAGAGGATTAAGCGGTGTACAGATAATGGATGGATGGATGGATGGGTCTTGTATTGTTGATTGATTATCTTTTTTTGTGTCCTAAGTTATGTTCACTTTGTATATTTCCTACTGCACGTGACTTAAGGAGTGAGAAGAGAAAGAAATTGTTTTTATTCCCACTCCAAATATACAATATAAAACCTACTAAAATCATCTCATAACCAGTGGTTAAAAGGTCTTTCAAGTTCACTATTCATGGGAAAATAAACATCCACGATAAAAGGACAATATAAGAAAAGATGTGGGGATCATTCCTGGACAAGTACAAGTTAAAACAAAGTAAAAGAACTTTTTAAACAAGTCAATAACGTCATTTGTATTATGTATACACAGAATGGGCTGCACATGCTTTTGTATTTCTACATGTTTATTATTGTCACTGACTATTGTCTGTGTTTGTCCCTGTGCAGAAACTGTCCTTTGGGAAGATTGGCTTCAGCAAGGCCATGTCCAACAAGTGGATCAGAGTGGACAAAACACACGAGGGCGGCCCGAGGATATTCAGAGCCGTAAGTGTAAAGTTTTACATCAGTCTTATTATCATGTATTGCATGATCTTGCATTATCTTGCTATCATGACATTTTGTGATTGTCACTCTTTGTTCTGAATAAAGATGTGTATGTGTGGTTATGTGTTGGTCCCCAGGTGGAGAACATAGGAGATCAGGTCAGAGAGAAGCTGCTGCTAGTAAAGAAAGGCGACATGACTCTGGATGAGAAAGAAAAGAATGAGCTGAAGAAAAGAAAACTGCTCTCCGAAGTGTAAGTCCTCAATTCTTAAAACAGAAGTGGTGTTTGTGTACCTTTGTCTACCAGTAGGTGGCAGAAGAAGCTTTGTTGTGGCTGAGTGGTTGCCTTTCCTTTCACAAGTCAGCCATGAGGTTGGGATTATATTTGAAACTGATAGATGTTGAGTCACTAACAACAGTTTCATTGAATAGTCTGTCAGGAGCAGACTGTAATTGTTTTGACACATCTTGTTGCCAGCATTTGTGATATAATTCTTTATGAGTTCGCCAGAAATCTGGGATTGCATCTTGGTTTCTCTGAGTGCTGTGGCTGACCAACATGGTGGCAGATGCTTTGTGAATACACTCATTTTTTTTAACAGTCATGCTAAGCGTGTAATTGAATGTTATAGCTGCATGTGATATGTTGCTGTCACCTCAAAAAGCTCCAGGAGTGGGTAAATGCGGATTTTATAGTTACATTTCTACTCATTACGCTGTTAGATGGCCAAAGCCTCCACTTTCAGATGAGCTTCAAATTTTGTTTTGAATGTGAAA
This sequence comes from Holacanthus passer, assembly GCA_025331565.1. Taxonomy (NCBI): domain Eukaryota; kingdom Metazoa; phylum Chordata; class Actinopteri; family Pomacanthidae; genus Holacanthus; species Holacanthus passer. The sequence goes on from JAFREQ010000159.1 coordinate 218,161, forward strand.
GAGGACACGTCTGGATGACTTTACAAGTGTGTGTGCACAGCTTGTGGCACTGAAGGGAACCTATAGACTTTGTTATCATTAAAGATCAATTATTCGATTAGTCCATCGTCATACAAATCATCTGCAACACATTTCATAACGTAGGAATCATTTCAGTCAAGCACAAACTCCAAACATTCTCTGATACGAGCTTCTCAAAAGTGAGAATGTTTTTTTTGTTTGGGAAATTGCGCTGGGCACTGTTCATTGTTTTCTAAGATATTATGGACAACATGATTTATCAGTTAATCGAGAAAAGAACTGGCTAAAGTAAATGTATACCCCTGGAAAAACTGTTGTCGGTAAACAAATGATTTGCAGTCTGTTTTTAATTGTGTTTTATGCAGCGTTCCAAGGTTTTTGGAATCAGGCTTGTACAAAAGGCTAAATCAGTCACCTTCTTATATCTGTGAATATTCCGAAGACTTAATTTTCAAGCTCAATATCAAGCTTGTTTCTTTATCTTAAAGGGACAATTACACATTTAGACTGACAATTAGACTGTGCACATGTATAGAAGTCTGTCATATTTTAAGTCTCTTTACAAGGTTTAAGTGGACTGAACCATATTAACTACTTCACTCATTTACTTGTATTGTTCTTGTTTTTTGTAACTCACATCCTGCTGATAAAGCAACTGCGGGTCATGCTAATGATTACATTTCAAATGCACATGGATGAGGACATTTTGGATTTTGCTGTTAAGGCATTAAAATATACTCTGGATTGAAACCAAGATGCAGATTCTTCCAAAATCCTCTTACTCAGAAAGCAGTCTTTCATAAACTGGTAGGCAGACTACACATGTACTAAGCTGATCTAACTAAGCATCTTTCTCTCTGAGTCTTTGAGGGAAGATATTATCAGGAAATATTGACCATTGAGCAAAATAAAACATGGCTGGAGTGAGCTTTACTGAGTAACCAAAAATGTCACGTCATATTTTTTCAGTGTATAAATCCTTTTAAAAGATGTATGTGAATCAAACCATACATCATCATGCATTTCATTACATCAGGGCTGCAACTATTTTTTTATTATTGATTCATGTGATGATTATTTTCTTGATTAATTGTTTAGTCTATGATCAAAATTGTGAAAAATGCTCATCACAATTTCCCAGAGCCCAAAGTGACATTTTCAAATTGCTTCTTTTTTCCAACCAACAGCCCAAAACCTTCATTTACCATCATAAATGACAAAGAAAAGCAGCAAATCCTCCCATTTAAGAAGCTGGAGCCAGAAAATGTTTGAATTGGTGCTTGAAAGATGACTGAAACAATTTGTCATCGAATCACCTCTTACATTGAGTTACTTATAGTGTCTTTATTTTCTGTGTTCAGGACAGTGAAGTCATACTGGATCACTAAAGGAAACTCCTTCAGCACCACCATCACCAAACAGGAGACGGAGCTCACCCCTGAGATGATTACAAAGTGAGTACAGCTGCGACCTGCTTAGTCTCATTTGAGATCTCTGTTAATGTTGTCTGCTTAATCCAACTGGAAAACGTGTCCGTCTGCCCTCCTCTGTCTGTCCGTGACGGGGTGCAGGACCTCAGACTGAGGACACAGAGAAACTCTGCCCATAAAAGGGGACGAGTCCAAAGATGAGGACTTTGTCCTAAAGGCAGGGCAGGACAAAATGACTGTGACCAAAAAACTGGCTGAACAAACCAGCGAAACAGAAGCAAATGATTGATTTAGATCTGCATGTTGGCCACATGAGGTGGAAAATGATTAATATCTGAGAAATTCTGTGATCCAGTATCTTAAATGTTTTTATTCGCTCCTTTGTGCTGCTTTTCTGATGAGTTTCAGATTGTGCAGTTGCTTTTGACATCTAAAATTTGTTTAGATGATTATTCATTGAAAAAGCTGTCCCTGTTTTTCATTTTAAGCTGGATTTCAAATCCCCAAAATGTATGTTAATTAAACCTTTAGGCACCACATGTTAGTCACTGTTTCTGTGAGATATTTTAAAATAAAAATGAGAGATAAATAAATAAATAAATAATGGACACACTCATAACACAGCTTATACTGTTTTCACGCTGAGGATAAGGCATTAAAATGCTGTCAGAAGGTTTGCATGAAATCATATCTAGAAGGGATTTAGCTAAAAGCACCATCCAGATGTTCCTTCTTCCTCTGCCCAAAATTCAAAATGATGCTGCTTTTGTGTCTTTGTGCTGGTTGTGTTCATCATAAATTTAATGGCCTCTGTCATCTCAGCTGCAGATTAATCAAATGAACTGGGAGAAAGAAAACTGCAGTAAGAAGACTGCAGTTTATGGAAAGAGCAGAAGTCAAAGTTGCAGTCAGTCCTTTTCCTTCTTCAGACTCTTCTTCTCCTTCATTAGTCTTGCTTGTGTTGTGTTTCAGTGGCAGCTGGAAAGAGAAGAAATTTAAGCCCTACAACTTTGAGGCCCTGGGCGTGGCCCCCGACTGTGGTCACCTGCACCCATTGATGAAGGTGCGGACACAGTTTAGGCAGATCTTCCTGGAGATGGGGTGAGTGGCTGTAAATATCACAGTACACACACACACTCACATAAAAACACACAAAGTCAATCCTCTTCTTTCTGTAGCTTCACAGAAATGCCGACCAACAACTTCATAGAGAGCTCTTTCTGGAACTTTGACTCCCTGTTCCAGCCCCAGCAGCACCCGGCCAGAGACCAGCACGACACCTTCTTCCTGTCTGGTGCGTGTCATACATTTCTCTCTGAGTCCAATGGTATCCAAGTCATTTTTGACCGTCATTTAATCCAAACATCATATTTCAGACCCAGCGCTCGCCCATGAGTTCCCACAGGACTACCTGGAGAGAGTGAAGAAGGTCCACTCAGAGGGAGGCTTTGGTTCACAGGGGTGAGACATAAACAGACACTCACAAAACGAGTAACATTACGGCTGCCATCCCTGCATCTTATGAGAGGCGCTGATAATATTGTCTAATATCCTTCTGTCTTTCAGCTACAAATACAACTGGAAGATAGAGGAGGCTCAGAAGAACATCCTCCGCACACACACTACAGCTGTCAGTGCGCGAATGTTGTATAAGCTTGCACAACAGGTGAGTTGCACACACACTCACAAGTTTGCTTTTTTAAAGTGATATTTGAGGGTTTCCACCTCTTTTTCTGCAAGAAACCAGCAATTGGTTCAGCACTTGGTTCATCTTTGGTTCATGTATCTAAAGACCCCTTAATCTTTTCGATCTCACCTTTGGGACATCGAGCCAGGCCATATGCCCACTAATGCTCTTGTGGCTGAATGAGAGCAAATCCCAGCAGCCAGGTTCCAAACTCTTGTGGAAACCAGAAGAGTGGAGGATGTAGTTTTGGACCGAAATGTTACAAAACAATCACATGGGTGTAATGTTCAGGTGTCCACAAACTTTTATAACATATTATTGCATATGTACTGTACATGTGTTATCATTGACCACAAAACTTTTCTTTCTCTTCACCCACACCGTCCACCCATCCACCAGGAGAAGTTCACCCCCGTCAAGTATTTCTCCATCGACCGGGTGTTCAGGAACGAGACCCTAGATGCCACCCACCTGGCCGAGTTCCACCAGATAGAGGGCGTGGTGGCTGACTACGGACTCACACTGGGAGACCTCATGGGCATCCTGCACCAGTTCTTCACCAAACTAGGTCAGCAGGACTCCACGACACCATGAATATGACTTTCTGAATAACGGTTAAGAACTCCGATATATGACCTTTATTATAGGACTAAAAAGCTCAAACTTTCCTGAGGGGTAACTGTGAACTACACAAAGCCATAGCAAACCTCTGAAACAGTATTGAGAGCAGCTCCTGTATACCTGAAAATGATGGGATGTAATGAAAGACAGACTGTGATAATAAAGTTTTCTGCTGTGTTTTGTACACTTGGACAAGTTCTGCTTATTATTATTGTTGCCTTTAGATGTATTTTTGAAGCCAAACAAACCCGGCCTTTCTTGTTTCTTTTCTAGGAATTACCAAACTCCGCTTCAAGCCTGCCTACAACCCATACACAGAGCCCAGCATGGAGGTGTTCAGCTACCATGAAGGTAAAATACAATTCCTCTAGGTAATCTACTGCTGTTGACACTCTGCTGTTGTCCGTCCATGCACGCTACAGTTTCAACCAGCAAATCACTTTGCTCTGTTTTTTACTCTATGTAAAATCTAGCTATCAGATATATCTATCTGACTTTTTTGACATCTGTATCAAGTGAAAGCAACAGTTAGCAGTTAGCTGCCATCATAGCTTTTGACTCTAGTTGAATTCGTGTGATTTGGTCCAGTGATGCTACCTCTAAATTCAGATATTTAAATTCATGGAATTCTAAAATTGTGTTTTATATTTGTTTAAATATATAGGCACTTATAGGTTCTGTTTATGTTATATTATATTATATTATATTATGGGGGTTGAATAATGAGTCTAAAAAGACATAAAATGAGGTTATTACAACCTTTGTGTCTGTTACAATTTGCCAGTCAGCTTGAAAACTTTAAATTCTTGTTTCTCACCATCACTGCTTCCTGTACACACTTCCCTCTGCCTTCACATGATGGTTCTGTTTAGTGATTTTGGTTGTTCCACCAAATCTGTATAATTTCTCTCTGTACGTACAGGGCTAAAAAAGTGGGTGGAAGTGGGAAACTCGGGGGTCTTCAGACCAGAGATGCTGCTGCCCATGGGTCTTCCTGAGGACGTGTCGGTTATTGCCTGGGGACTGTCTCTGGAAAGGTGAGCACACACATGAAGCTCACACAAACACAGAGATAATACAGACTGTTCAGTGGTTGTAAAAGATCAACTGACCTGCTTTTTATCTTATTGCTCTGGCTTGTGAAAATGGTCTGTGAAGACTATATCTGTCCGATTTTCTGTTTGTGAGTTGACGTGTGATTCAGTCTGTCTATGGACGTCATCAGTCCTGGAGCTGTGCAGCCACTGAGCTCACATCTGACCCACATACAACATATTTAGCTTTATTGTCTAAAGAAGATTATTCATCTTCACACATGATTTAAATTTACTATTTACATTGTTTATTGAAATGATTTTATTTTAAATTATGAATTTTATGTCACAGTGTAGTTAAATTTCACAAGGACTCTCTTTTGTTTGAAGGTTAATTTCATCATATGTGTTATTTGGTGGTCCCACTGCTGCTGCTTGTAGAGGGTAGTTTGGGTTTAAATGTAGGTTTATCTGAGTTTTAACTGGGGAGAACCGTCACAGCTAACACTTATGAAAGGAGCGAGCTGGGAAAGGCTCTATAATCCACACTGAGTGTAATCCTCCTTCTTGCCTCAACCCTCTGTTGTTTTGACCTGTCAGACCTGGAATTAGACACAGCACAAACATAACATGAACTGTTGCTCACTCAGCCCTGTCCTCTGACCCGCAGGCCCACCATGATTAAATACGGCATCAACAACATCAGAGAGCTGGTGGGACACAAGGTGAACCTCCAGATGGTCTATGACAGCCCCATCTGTCGACTGGAGTCCTGAGGCTGACCCAACCCCTGTCATCATTATTTTGGATTACCTTTACCATCTCATGTCTGCGTCTCACTTGAGAAAGCCCTCCTCCCTCTTGTTATTCTCGCCTGTCCGAACCTGGCCAGTAAAACCAGCTGGTCTGAGAGCGACTGTAGCAGAAAGAGAAAGATGACAGTAAACTGTTTCTCAAAGGGCTTTAACACACAGGAGCAGCCTTTGTATGAACTTAATACTGTGCTGCCATGCAAACATCAGTGGGAGTCTAGACTTTGTTACATCCTATAAACAGTTTTTTAATAACCCTGCCCCAGTTAGCACATGAAATGACCTACTTGTACAGGAACAAAATACTACTTTTGGATTATGACAAGGACAAGGAGTACAATAAAAAGCTTTTTCCACTACCAATACAACCTGACTTGTGTGTTTATTGTCGTAAGCATGAGGTATTATAATTTTATAAGGTTCTATCTCATGTTTTTAAAAATAATTTATTTATATGACACTATTCTTTGACAAGTTTATTTTGATGTTTATGCACCAATGACTCTAAAATTAGAACAAGGACAAGGTCATATCTCCAAACTCCTTCTCTAACTTGCTTCTATAAGGTTGCAACTGCAAAGCCAATCAGTGCTCCAAATGTGCCTCCTTGCAGCTGAAAAAAGTGGTAAAATAACCAGTTCTGGGGTTCCACATCTTTTTTGACAACCAACAGGAAAAGCACAGGTCTTTTTAATGAAATGAATGGTGGCTGTGTTCCTCTTAGGGGAGGTCCTGGTATTGTGTGTGCTGGCTGATGGAAGCACTGTTCATGTTATTAATTCCACTGCTTTTCTCCTATGATAAGTTCAAATGTCTGCAGTGACGATGTGACTGAATGTGATGACAGCAGTGAAGGCCTGGACCTCACCGGACATCTTATATCCAGTATGGTGGTTGTGTGTGTGATTGAAAAAAGAAAGCCAGTGTGATTCAACAGTTTGACTATTTTTGTAAATCCAAGGATGTGGGATTATAGTTGATGTTCACAGCTTCCTTTAACAACCTAATGTCCTTATTTATTCACTGAATGTGTCTGAAATCTCTCCCTCTCTAGTTTTCTACGCCATCTCTTCTCTTTTCACTCAGGCTCCTCTCTGTGAACCACTGGCCAACCAGGAACCCCCCCTCTCTCTCCCTCCCTCCATCCCTCTCTCCTGGTTGTCGGTGCCTCATCCAGATGTTTAGATCTGGATCATCATCCCCAGAAGATTCAGCCTCTTTCTTTTCTCTTCTTACCCTAGTTTGCATGTTATCATGTTTCTGTGCTGCCTCTTCTGTGTTTATGTGCTGCGTCCTCCTTCCAGGTCTCCCCGGTGGAGAGGAGGTCATATGGCTCAGGTCCCACATGAGGACACCTCAGGTTGCTCAGTTGTCCTAATGGATTCACATTCTTCACATATATTTTATAATCTACATGTATCAGAAATTTTACAGTCTATACATAGTGTGATTTTGTTGGTCTGTACACATGACATCTGTTACATGTCTGTCCATTCTGGGAGAGGGATCATTTCTCTTTGTCTCTTCTAGAAGTTTCATCCAATTTTCCCTTATTATTATACTATTATTCTAAGAATGTGCGAATGAATCCTGGAAAAATGCTGAAATTGATTTTTTTAGTTGCATTTTTTCCTCATATAATCCTTCTATTACTTTTTTTTTTTACCTTTTTCTTGCAGCGATTCTTTTATCTGTAAATCTGATTTAAAATCCCATGTTGAACAGAATTAAGCTTCTATCCACTGAAAGCACCCTGTGTGTTTTCCTCACACTGCTCCAGACTTAAGTTCAGAGAAAGTTCAGTGCTCAAATTAACTTTCTAAGCTCTTGCTTCAACAACTGATCACATGACATGAGACGGGAGTTGTAAATAAGAATGAAGAGTTTCTTGGTTCAGTTTGCCTGCAGAGGATCCAAACTTCCAGCATCTATTCAACTCTGTCTATACAAGGTTCGTTCTTTCCACCTGTGTGGGAAACAAGTAGACCACCCACTGTTTTGGATTGTGTGGTTCTGCATTTAAAATATATTTCAGGCCGATCATGAGCTTTAAAAATAGCATTAAATGTAGTCAAAACCAAAGCTGCAAAATAGGTTGTGATTTCAAACATTCTTCACCCTTTTTAAGAAAACGTTGACATCTAAGAAGCTGCTGTGAGCTGGTATTAAACAGGAAATCAGCTCACTTTCCCAGCCTGCCATATAATGTATACATGCTATAAGCTGCACTGAACCAGGCGGGGGAGATCCTGCGGTGCGTGCGACACCTGCCATGAAGGTTGTAGGATTAAGCCGTGTTGTGTACACGTTGAATTGCTGGATCTCCATTAAGTCTTCCTCTTAAGCTAATCCCTCGGTGTCTCGAAATAACATTTACCTGAAGTGTGTGAGACAGGCAGCCGATTGGTTCACGGGTTGGAGGCAGCTTCGTTGACATGAGGTCGACAGGTATCATAACCTCCACCAAGATTATGATCTATACATTTTTGCAGAGTGTAAGATACAAGCGCAATCACACAAGTGAAATACCATCAGTAAGTTACACACACTTTATACTAAGAGCTCCACACTTACTATATCACCTCACAGCCATTTGTCAGGCTTTGATGAGAAAAACTTTTATTTCACTCACAAAGAAATAAAACGGTAGGTTTGCTGTCGTACCCCTGACAGCTTTTACCAACATGTAGTGTCTATTAAACTTAATCTAACATGTCAAAGAGCTTCTCTCTGAAGCTCAGGCACACAGAGACAATATGCAGTGATCTTCTCCAGTAATCCCTTTAGTCCTTGGGTTGTTTGCTTTGACTTTTCCATTGGTGTGAGATGGACAACAGTCTTGAGTCAAGTTGCGTAACTCTGAGCAATCACTTCAGATGTAAGAGGACACTGCAAGTCATTGCAGCTGATTTCCCACTGTGCATCTTCTGGCAAATGAGGGGAGCATGACGGGTTTCTACATACTGCATCAAAGTCATATCTGCATGCGTCTTATATATGCAGCCCTTGGTTGCGAACCGTCAAGGCCGTCCATGATCGTGGCCCTCGTCCGCAATCAGATCTCCCTCGGAATGCTGATCTCTCTGTGCGAGGCCGGGCTGGCGGAGAAGGTCATAGAGCTGTGGCTGGTCGGGCTATTGTGCGAGTGTGGGAAGAAAGAGGGGATGTAGGGGATGGCAGCCAGCAGCAGCGGGCTGGTCTGGGGGCTTTCTTCGTAGGGCAGGGAGATGACCATGTCGTCCTGGTCCCACACGTGGAAGGCATTGTGGGCGAACGGATGCGGATGAGGAGGGTGGCTGGAGGCCATGCCCTGCGGGTTGTTGTCCTTGTCTTCATCGCCAGCTGGACCCAGCACACAATCTAAAGCAGGGAGACAGGGGTTATTGATTTAATGCCAGCAATAATAAAATGATACGAGGCAAGGAGGTTGTCCTACAGCAGTGATTCTGCATGTACTGCAACTAATCTGAAAAATACACATTCACACACTGAGTCAGCTGTAACACCTGAACACCACAAGGTGCGTTTGAGTGTGTGTGAAAACAATTAGCAAGCGAGCAGAGAAGAATAAACACTTAGCATTAGTTAAGTACTGAGTAAATGGTTGAATTAGCTGAAATTAAACAGCTGACAGAGACAGATAAAAGTAATGAATGTTCAAATAGTTAGCTTCAATATTGAATACATGGTGCATGAACTCAAATAACACAGCAGAAATAGGTAAAAGTGAGTAAATGCTAAATGGTTTAAATAGATAGCTAAAAGTTTAAATAGTTAGCTTCAGTGTTGAATATATGATGAATTCACTCAAATTACACAGCTGAAATTAGCTAGAGGTTATAAATAAATGGTTGAAATAGCTCAAATTAAATAGCTGAAATAGCTAAAAGTGCTGCACGAATGGCGAAATAAGGTTCGTTAAAATTAATAGGCGAACAATGCTAAATAGTTAGCTGCAAGATAACAGATAACAGTTAAATTGTTATTCAAATGTAAGAGATAAACAGTTGATATAATTCGCTAGTATTAAAAGTATTTAATATTAAAGTATTTAATCAATGGTAAAATAGCTCAAATTAAACGGTTGAGCTATCTGTGGCTAGCTAGCTAAAAGTAATAGTTAAATAGTGAATCAATGTTTGCTACCATGAACGCAGACTCAAAAAAACGGGACGCTGTGTTAAACATAAATAAAACAGGATGTGATAATTTGCTAATCCTTTTTCACATATAATCATTTGAAAACAGTACAAAGACAATATATTTAATGTTTGACCCCATCAGCTTCATTGATTTTTGTAAATATCTGCTTATTAGAGGTGGGCGGATCGATCCAAATATCGATAGTATCGATACCAAGTCGGTATCGGTATCGGATCGATACTAGCGTTGTGAGATCGATACTCAATGAGTCAGTCAGTTTGTATGCGCTGGTGCCCCCCCCCCCCTCGGACTCACCGCTTCTTCGATCTCACTCGCACCCCCCGGTCGGCAGTCTGATAATACGTCAATCTTTAATATCACAAAGTATCGGTATCGGTATCGGCGATACTAGCCCAGTATTTACTTGGTATCGGATCGATACCAAATCTTGCAGTATCGCACACCTCTACTGCTTATTCTGAATTTGATGGCAGCAACATTTTTCAAACAAGTTGGGACAGGAGCAACAAAAGACTGTGAAAGTTGTGGACTGATCCAAAAACACCTGTTTGGATCATTCCACAGGTAAACAGGTTCATTGGTAACAGGTGAGAGTATCATGATTGGGTATGAAAGGTTCATCCTGGAAAGACTCAGTCATTCACAAGCAAGGATGGAGAGAGGTTCACCACTTTGTCAAACACATGATTGTATAAAGGAGATTACTACATGAGCTCAGGAACACTTTGTAAATAGTAATAGTAGGTAATACATTTCCAGAAGTCAATACCTGCTATGTCGATGGCCAGATCCTTGATGAGATGTCCAACAATAGCATAGGCGACTCCCACCACCACCAGGGCGGCCATGAGCAGGTAGACCACCGCCTTGGGCAGAGCGATCAGGTCCCTTATCGGGGGCTTGTACTGGGCGTACAAGGGGTCGTCCAGAGAGGTCGAATACGGGTAAGCTTGTGCTTCATCCGTGGAGTTGAAGCCGGTGAAATTAAAGCCATTCATGATCTTGAACTTGTTGTTTTCCCAATGAGGGATCTTCACTTAAAACTGCTCCTGTGTGCAGACCAATCCTGCAGGGCTGCAGAGAAAACAAGAGAAACATGCATCAGGAAAATGCATTTGAGTAACAGCGTTTAACACTTTGCATTTCACTTGCAGTCTTACTTTGAAGCTCCACATCCATCACACAAGTGCAGCAGGTGCAGAGCTTGGACCAGCTGCTGCCTCTCTCTCTCTGTCCCTGGTGCTGAAATGAAGCGCACCCTCTGCCAGCACTGCCTCGTCAGGTCCGCCCACTTGGACCATCCACATGTCTCCAACACAGGCTTACATTTATACTCTGCTGTCGTCGTGGCCTTAATTCCTGCAAGTTACCCAGAAGTCGTCTGGTAGGAAATCAATCAAGAGCTATTTGTGCTGATCCATGTTGTTCAGAGTTGCCCTGATGTCAGCCACAAACCTCTGGTGTGACACAATGAATCTTAAAATGATCTTTAAAGTGCAAAGGTATAGACTAGGTTTTTGACCCTTAATACTCAGGAAGAGCAACTTAACAGCAGCTGGAAAATCTTGCTGGGATGAAGTCTTGTTTTTGCTGACCCCCAGTGGTTTAAAGGTCCCTTAAGGAGTTCATTTGCAAACAAACAAAGGTTTTACATTCAGTGTTTCTCACACAACACATTTTGCATATCCCTGAGGCCAAAAACAAACACATTGAACACATTTCCTTTCACAAAAAAAAAAGCAAGATGAGAATTTGATGAGGAGATGAGATATATATATAGAGTACCTGTCAAAAGTTTGGACACACCTTCTCACTCAATGTTTTTATTTTTTTATTATTTTCTACATTGTAGATTAATACGGAAGACATCCTAACTATGAAGGAACACACATGAAATTATGTAGTAAACAAAAAGGTGTTAAAAACAGAATATATTTTATATTTCACATTCTTCAAAGTAGCCACCTTTTGCCTTGATGGCAGCTTTGCACACTCTTGGCATTGTCTCAATCGGCTTCATGAGGTCGTCACCTGGAATGGTTTTCAGTTAACAGCTGTGCCTTGTCAAGAGTTCATTAGTGGAATCCCTTGCCTTCTTAATGTGTTTGAGGCCATCAGTTGTGTTGTGCAGAGGTGGGGCTGGTATACAGATCTACAGTGAATAGACCTATTCCACTACTGTTCTAATCCATATTATGGCAAGACATGAAGGTCAGTCAAATTAACAGCAGCTCAGATTAGAGCCCACATAAATGCTTCTCAGAGTTCAAGTAGCAGACACATCTCAGTGTCAGCTGTTCAGAGGAGACTGCGTGAATCAGGCCTTCATGGTCGACTTGCTGTAAAGAAACCACTAATGAGGAAGAACAACAAAGAAGAGACCCCAAGTATGAGGCCACATGCTACAGGACCCTGAAAATTTCTTGCATGTGCCAGTAAGCTAAATATTTTCTAGCTTCCTATTTTGTTTCTGTGTTGTGTTGCCGACTACACATGAACATTAGTGTCTAACTGTGTCTGTCACACACATAAAAATAGCTTTTCTAGGCTCTGGGAATGTTGCAAGTATAAAATCTTCATGGATTAAAATTCATACTGCAAAAAGTAATAACTGACCTTGTTTGCAGTTTAGAGGTGTCCTGTTTTGCTTTGTGGGCTGAAAAGGATTGTTTTCGTTGCAGTATTGCAGTTGACTACTTGGACAAATTGGCATGAAGGCTGAGCGGCAGGACCATATCCTCTCCTAATACATCCATGGATCAGACCCACACCTGGAGGCAGGGCCCACTGGTGCAGCAGGGGACGGGGTCAGACCCTGATGACCTGATGATGTTTTTGTCACCAAAGCTTCGGTCAGTTCCACAGGTGGGGGACCGGCAGCTGATGTGTGATGTGCTTAAGATCATCCTTACAACATCTGAGCAGGTGAGGACGAGGTGAGGATCAGTCAAACACCTCTCAGGTCAATATGCACTCATCATACATCCCACTGAATACATGATCCAATTGGGATTCTTCTTCAAGTCCACAAGTGGGTTTGATATTGATGTCTCTTAAATTATCACACTCACACCCACAAATCCCAAATCATGCATCATAATCTTGTATTTTGGTGTGGTCGGGGGATTAACATGTTTGTCCCTGTTAAATGCTTCAAAAGACTGTCAGCTGAGAGTGTAAAGTTCAATCGTGACTCGTTTTGACAGAGCGTCACACTCGCTGATGTTATAATCCAGACGATTATTTGAGATGAAAAGCTTCCTAATTATCAGAGTATTAGACTGCCAGAGCTGCTGATGCGTGGATGAGAGAGCAGGAGACAGTGAGAGGGACACCAGGGGACATGGTGAGGAGGGATCACAAGGGAAGCATCGTGCCAGCCTCCGACAGAAGGGACAGTCCACACGCGGTCCATTCAGGGTACGATTAGTCACAGCATCTACACATGCCCGAAAGATGAAAGGCCATTGGTCAAAAAAAAAAAAAATTAATGGAAAAGCAATTTCCTTATGTAAGTGCCACATAGAACATGGCTGGGCATCATGTACAACCAGGGATTTGCTGGTTCTTTAATTCCCCGCCTCACTTCAAAGTGGCAGTGGCAGACATGCAATGAAGCTGGAGAGGATGGAGGTCTTTATCTGTCCAGCAGTACCACCCACCACCCACATCCCTCAAGCCCCGGTGGATTTAAAGAGAAAAAAACAAAACAGAGATTATCGGCTCAGCGCTGAGAACATTTTGTTGGGTTCAATTCTCTTTGATTGTCCAGGACGTGAAATGAGGTAGAGATGGAGAGAGAAAGTATGGAAGTGAGAGATGAAAGAAGAGCTTGAATGAGCTTGAAAGTGGAAACAGATCTCTACAAAGTGATCTAAATTAACTGGAAATACTAAATACAAAATACATATTTGCACAAGTATTCTCTTCCTCCGAGTTTGTATTTCATACATGCACCTCTGGGAGTCATTGCAGCTTTAATATTTGCACCTTCTTCTTTGTAAAACTCAAACTTCTTTCAGGAGAACAGCCACAAATTCTCCACTTGAGTCTTTCCTGTTTAGCTTGAGGCTCGTGCTCTTCCTGAATTTCAGTGTATTTCACTGAGTTTAATTTAACCTCTGCCCTCACAGGAGCCTCTGAAGCTCGGCGCTCTGGTGTCTTCCCTCACAAATCTCCTTCTCACACCCTCACTGAGTTTTTTAAAGACTGCTTCCTTGAGGCAGATTTACAGCTGTGCCACCACTTTCTACGTCTTAATGACTGATTTAACTGGACTCTTAGAGATGTTCGGGGACTTGAACCGCTTGCGGTGTTCTTTTGTTTTCATTTTGGAGTTTTTCACATGACACTGACTCACCAAAAGTTGGATCTTCTGCACACAGCTGTATCTATACTAGAATCAAAAATACAATCCATTTAACTGATTATCTGACTTCTAAAAACAATTGGCTGCACCACTGATGATCTGATTACTTATGCAAACATGTAGCTTGTGTTTTATTATTGTGTTTATTATGGATTGAACAGGATAATGTGTTTTTGCTCTCTATTTCTTAAATTAAAAATGAGCAAAAGCTGATGATATGAACCGGTTTAAAACCCCATTCGTTTTTAGTTGATTTTTCTATTCAGTGTTGACGCCAGTGGGCTGTGGTCCTTCTTTGTGTGGCACCCTTGTGAAGGACAGGATGTTGGGAGTATCCCCAGGGGAGGACACTTTGACCTATGTGACCCCTGCTGGCAGCCATGAGTAGCACAGGTGCAGGTTTATGTCACGTCAAAGTAAAGTGCAGTCGTGTCACCTGCTCCATGCAATTTTCAGATTAAGCCCATGTGCTCTTGTTTATCTACAGTACATTCTGCAAGTTTCTTTCCAAGCACTACTGCTGATTTGTGTTTTCATATACATGCCTCTGCTAACAGAGACAGCTCACTGTGCCCCTCACTATCAACATTATGCGGAATATTCTACATAATCTGTATCTTGGTTTTACAGTACAGATATTGCAATTAGCCTGATTACATACCAAAAGTTTATACTGCTAAAATATGAGCAACTACAGTCATTTTGTCCACTATACGCGAGTTATTCATTTCCATTTCGATAGTGTTTTATCTTCTGTTTGATTAATTGTATCAATATAACCCTAGTTTAGTATGTGTAACCTGCCACCGCTTTGTTTTCATCTCGCACGAACCTTGATTCCCTTCTTCTCTATTGTACTCAAGACAATGGAATGAGTTAATGAATGTCAGAGATCAGGCTGTAATAACCACAACATGACAGCTCATAAAGAAATGCATTTTGATGAGGGGGAAGAGATGATGAAAGTGATTATAAAGGTTGTGTGTTCTCATGGAGTCAAAGTCCTATACTGATCTTCATTTACAGTAAACACAGTGCTGGAAAGTAACTAAGTACATTTACTATTTAAGTAGAGTTTTGAGGTACTTTTACTTTACATTTTCTGCTACTTAATACTTCTACTCAACTATAGTTCTGAGGGAAATATTGTATTTTTTTACTAAATTATATTCATTGGACATGTAGTTACAAGTTACCTTTCAGTTGAAGATTATACATAAAAACATTTGAGAATATCTATTTATATATAGTTAAAGACTAAACGGGTGGTTCCCAACCTTTTTGGCCTGCAACGAGACAAGACAAGAGACAATTTAAAAATGTCAAAAATGACAAAATTATCAATACAAAGTCAAACTTTGTACTCGCATGGTTCTATTTTCATGTCTGTCCTGTCGGGTTTTCCTCATCATTGAGAAACCTGTCATTGTCCAGGACATGCAGTTTCAAATTTGAACACAGCATCTCCTGAATCTCAAATAAATGATCTTCTCAGATGGTTTCATTTAAACTTTAAATTTTCTTTCCTCTTCCATTTATCATCTCACAACTCCTCAGATTTTGACCTGACCTTTAGTCAGACCCTCAGTATGTAGTTAAACTATTACACAGAATGAGTACTTTTCTGGAGTATTTGTAGCCTCAGTACATATACAAACACTTTTGTACTTTTGATTAAGTAACATTTTGAATGCATGACTTGTTCTGGAGTATTTTAACAGTGTTAGACTCCTAGACATTTATGAACACAGTACTTCTTCTACCACTGAGTAAAGCATGTACCATAGCATGTGGCTTCATATCTAATTCAGAACTATTTAGTTCAACCTCTGAATTGAGTCTTTTCAGCAACAGTGCATTACAAGACCGTGGTCTTGTTTGTGGTACTGTGTGAGACTTCAATGACAACTGACGTTTCTGAATTTTAAACAGTTAAACAGTTAAACACTTTTTCACACTTCTTATCAAACACTTTCTCCTCTTCTCACATTCTCCTGCAGACATTTAGAATATTTTAATAACTTTTATTTATTAAAGCTCTGATCAACATCCTTGACCTTGACAAACCATGCAAAGTTATGGCATGTTAGTGAAGGAGCCATTAAAGTGCTAGAGGTTATCACCAAGGTGGACGTAATAATAGTAACTGACCCTGTCATCCATGTAAGATTACTTCTTACACCAATTATACAGCGACACATCTGCATAATTGAATATAATTAAAAACAAAAAAGCTTCACAGGCAATTCCAAATCAATTGTGGCCATTTATGCCTTAAAAATACAGTATTAACGTTGCTTGTATCAGTAACCAATAACAAATCTCATTCAGAACTGTTTATACTTCACTATGGTAGTGTTCATGAAAGTTTATACAATGAATTTGATTGTGTCTATAGAAATAGGAATTAGGGAGCCGAAAAGAAATCTCTTTTGATTGAGAGTAGAAAAATAGCACTTTTTAAGTTGAAAAATCGACTTCTGAATTACACTTCATAACCGTCCACAAGTTCAGACAAATGACAGACTTAAAACGTGACATCTTCTTTCACTCCAAATGAAGCACTCAAATATATATTCTACAAACCTGAGAGCAAACAAACATTGTCACTCTACAAGTAAGAATTCATCACAATCATCTGAAAGCTGCTGCACAGTTGACATGCGAGCTACATTTATGACATCAGGCTACTGTTGGTGGGGAGCGGCAGTGAGAGGTGGGCTCTATTTTCCCACAGTGAAGGACTGCAAGCCTGTGATGGCTCTGCCCAGGATCAGGGCGTGGATATCATGAGTACCTGGAGGAGAAGACAAATGACATGAAACAGCATCAACAGGTGAAACTCAGGTGTAGAAGGGACACAGATGACTATTGGATTAATATACTTTCTCACAAAACTAACATGAAGCAACTGAGTTAAAATAACCCATTTGTATCTTTCCACCTATTTTAAATTGAATACAGTTTTCAGCTGCCTCTCCCTCCTCACCTTCGTATGTGTTGACAGACTCCAGGTTCATGCAGTGGCGGATGACGTGGTACTCATCTGAGATGCCATTTCCTCCAAGCATGTCTCTGGCCTGCCTGACGATGTCCAGGGCTTTACCGCAGCTGTTCCTTTTCAGCAGGGATATCATCTCTGGGGCTGCTCTGTTTAAGAAAACACCAGATTTGTTACGCCACGCTAGCAGCAGTTTAGGGATGGCATTGTCAGTCATCAGCCACTTTGGTCCAGACTCAAATATTTTAACAACTGCAGAAAGGGAATTTTGTGATCTTGAACAGTTTAATGACACAGTTGAGAACCAAAGAGGAAAATACTTTTTCCTTTTCAACCTGACAGAAAGAGGTCAGAGTGACCGTGTGGTGTGATGGAGAGAAACATTAATGTCAAGAACATGTCACATCCCATCTAGTACACTTAGAGAGTAAAGTGATCTTTACCTTTTCTGATCGATGAGTCTTCCCAGTTGCAGACAGGACTGTAGGCCAATGGTGATCTCTGTCAACATGTCTGCCATTTTCTTTTGCATCAGCTGATTCCTTGCCAGCGGCACACCAAACTGCATTCTGGTGTAGAAAGCAACAACACTGTGTCATCCTCTTGTTTATTACTAAATAATCAAATTCACTAAGTAGCATGAACGTATAATTTTAATTTTGTTTTAAACTTATGTGTATGACTATAGAAGTTAGGACAATTAGGACATCTGACCTGTCGAGCGTGTACTGTCGAGCTGCATGGAAACAGAACTCTGCAGCACCCAGAGCGCCCCATGCAATACCATACCGAGCATTGTTCAAGCAGCCAAAAGGACCCTGAGGGCAGCAAAAGGAAAGTGATGAGTAATTCCTGCTGTGTAGAATTTACTGAGCCACAGTCGTCGTAAACGTCTTCAAGAATCTACACTAAGTCCAGTTGCCTTTGATTCAACTTGCTCTTGTATTACTGAGCCACACTATAATTTCACATCAAGCTGAATAGCTATTTAAAAACTTACAATAACTAAGTCGGTGAGTCACAAAATTTATCTCTTGAGTATATTGTGAATCAGAGCAGAGGTGTAAAATTATTTAAGTTTCTTCCACAAAACCAATACTCCATCTAGAATGTTCATGGATTCGCTCCACTCACACTGAGGCCGACGGCTTTAGGCAGCAGGTTCTCCTCAGGAACCTCCACGTCGTCCATGAGGAGCATACCAGTGCATGAGGCTCTCAGAGAGAACTTTCCCTCAATCTTAGGTGTTGAGAGGCCCTTCATGCCGCGCTCCAAGATGAAGCCGCGGATTTTGCCATCATCACATTTGGCCCACACTACAGCAATATCTGCCACTGGGGAGTTGGTGATCCTGAAGGTGGAAACAAAGGGAGTGTTAGAGAGACGACTTTGTGTATGTGAAGTCCAATATGTATTTGCAAACTACAGCAAATGTACTTCAATCTGTTCTTCACGTTATCTTCATATATTCACAGTGCTGTGAACATTTTGTATTATTTCTTCTAATATTACTTTTGTCTTGGACCTACAGCATAATAAACTTATCTATTTGTATGTAAGCATAAAACAAAGGAAAAGTCTCTGACTTTTTATACTTCAGTACTTTAACTGTGAAGAGCTCCACCATGTGGACAACTAATGACTAATGACTAAACTAATGACATAAAGCCACAAAAACCTCTGTCTTGAACAGAAAAGTTACACAAAAATTTAAAACAATATATTAGATAAAGGAAAAAAACAAAACATAAAATTCCTGCACCTGATTTTTGAGTCAACTGCGGTCCATCAGGACCAAAACCTCATGCCAAAAGAACATTTTTTCCCAACTGCAGCTGGCTCCATCTGTAGTTCTTTTGGGACACATCTTTTTCTTGACTATGATCTTCAAATATTCCTATACTGCATACTGTGAACTTTCACACATTCTCTGGTGAAGACTTTACACATTCCAGCACAAAGTGTACAGCTCCTTCATATAAATAACACCTTGCACTGTTGTATTATGTATTTATTTTCGGACCACTTGTTTTTTCTTTGTTATGCACCAAAACACTAAGTCAGATTCCTCATATGTGAAAACCTACTTGGTAATAAAACAGATTCTGAACCAACCAAAGTCACTAAAAGAAAATGTAAATACACCTGACATCAACATTAGATACTTAATGCAACCATGCCATCCATATTTAGGTGAGACATTCAGGTACTTGATTCGACTATTAAAATGAACTCTCACTGTTAATCTTTCATCTATCAGACGCATCACACAGTTTTTTTCTATTTTTGATAATACTGTTTCATGTTGCCTTGAAATAGTCCTCCTTAACTAAAAGTAATCTGGGCGCACACACACACACACACACACACCACACTTCCTTCAATCAGAGAGAATCAGACCCTTGTTACAGTAGTGTAATAGGTAAAACTGCAAAGTGTAAACCCTGCAATGACACAGTTTCCCTCTATTCAAATTAGAGTGAAATTTGAATTCCACAACAGTTCATCCACAGATGAGATGCTATTTATTTAGACATGGTTCAAGAAACATAAGTCATTATTTTGCACATCTCCACTACTCACCAGGTCTTTGAGCCAGTGAGAGTGTAGGTGCGACTGGACGGATTGTATTTGGCTTTGGTTTCCATACCACTAGGGTCACTGCCATGGTTTGGCTCTGTCAAGCCAAAGCAACCCAGGATCTCTCCACAAGCTGGTAGGGACAGAGGAAAATAAACAAACAAAATAAAGAGCAAAGAGAGATTATTTATGGTTAATTCATTAATATCTGACACAAAATCACTGCAAAGCATTTCAATTTTCACTCATGTTGATGTGTTGATGGATAGACTATCTTATAATTAAGTGTTGATGAGTAAAATGTTGTTTGCCTCTTACCCAGCTTGGGAAGGTACTTCTGTTTCTGCTCCTCTGTACCGTAGGCATGAATGGGGTGCATGACCAGTGATGACTGCACGCTCATGACTGAGCGATAGCCACTGTCCACTCTCTCCACTTCTCTGGCAATCAAACCATAGGCCACATAGCTTGTCCCAGCACAGCCATAACCTTTATATCAAACATGAGAAGAGGAGTTTTGGTCAGTGTTAAAAAATAAAAAACGGAATGTAAAGCAATAAGAAGTAATGCTATGTTAAGAATTAATTAAGGTTTAATGGGATAAAACTTTTATAGATGCATTGAAGAGATTTCTCAAAAACAAAGTGTGTAAGGGTTCATATGGCCAAAGTCCATTTATTTATGTGAAGAATTTTGGCAGTTTTATAGTAGAAGTATGGTGAGACTTTACGGTTCACAATGAAATGTTACAGTAAACACACATCAGAAGTCCGTTCTGTTTAGGTCATTGTAAATGTCCCTGTTGTGAACTAATAAAGGAATATCTTATCTTATCCAAATATTATACAGTACATATCGTATGTGGGACTGCCTCTGTAGATACATGTAGTGAGTAGTGAACAGTGTGAATGTCAAATCAAGTAGACTTGTTCAGACTCACCTTTAATGGTCGGGCCCAGGACACCCATCTCTCCCATCTCTGACACAATTTCTCTGTGGAACACTGAAAAAAATGACACAACAAGCTGTCACATGAAGCTAAGTTAGAGGAGTAACATTCCTTCATTTCAGCTAAGAGTAAGTTGATAAACTGATAAAGCAGTAATACTAATTACATATCAAGCTCTCCTTAAGCATAAACACTAACAGAGACCTAAATTGGACATTAGACATGTGAAGGCAATGTTAGGACTCATTAAAGCTGAATGAAAAATAGAGTAATGCATGAAGGACTCACCTTCATTTCTGTTTGCCATAACGATGCGAGGCATGAGCTTCTCTTGGCAGTAGGTCCGGAAGGAGTCTCTGATCATGATCTCGTCCTCTGTCAGCTGACTCTCCATCTCCAGGGCATCCTGCCATTTGAACTGGACCTTAGCTGTCAGAAGGGGAACAATTCAAAAACCGTAAAACCACTGTTAAAAACCTGTCTGGTGAGAGTTTCAAATTCAAAATATAATCTCTAACACAGATTTCAGAAATAAGGAGCTGTTAACACCTACGTGCTTTAGACTTCTGATCAGTCTTCTCTGCATCTGTGGAAAATACAAACCAGAAAAATGATTAATATTGTGCAAGGTTGTGCAACCTTTACCTATTGTGCAAAGGTAAAGATTTAATTTGAGACTATCTTTTATCATGTAGAAAAATGCATAATAAGAAGATAAATGACAGTTTCCCCAGAAAATCTATAATAGCTCAGGAAAACCTGTCACTTTGTATAGTTATAGCACATTTACTACCACCTAAGTGATGTTTACTTACACTCCCTTAAATTTTTAAATATAATCATATACACTTGAACTCAAATTACAGACTGTGCCGTGTAAATATAGCTTCAAAAGAAATGCTACCGTGGTTCTTCCTGTGGGTATGTGTGAGTGCTTTATCGCCCTGCAAATGACACTGAAACCATCTGGATGGAAAGATGCATGTGAGTGGTGAACGGACCTTTTAAACAATGTTACCACTGTGGCTGGCATGTAGCACTTACCTTGTCTGGTCTGTGCTGCAGTTCCCTGTGCTCTGGAAGCTGAGATGATGGCACATCTGTGAGGGTTGACCAACAGACGGCACACAGCGCCTCTCAATGCCATGATGAAGACTGTTCTATAAAATACACATTTGATTATGTGCAATGTATTATTCAGTCAACTGTGTAGCTTGCAGGGAAGGTAATGAAAATGAGAATTAAAAGCAGCAGAAGCTGAACTTATGATGCAATCAGAAGGAGTTAGACTATTAACCTTGAATCAGTGTCTGACTGTATAAATCATTAACATTTTATACAATGAAACGAGTGTTATATGAACTGGGGTTTACAGCTGTGGATGAGAAACGTTAATATCACCTGCAGTACTACAATATAATGTTGAGGTGGTTTCATTCTCACTGATCCAGATCAAGCTGCTCACTGTAATATCTAACTAAGAAACCTATCACAGTATTAATATCTAACTAAGAAACCTATCACAGTATTAAGCAAACAGACCTTAGTTCTGACAGGCAAACAAAATTTGACGTGTAGCCAAGTTGAGCCAGCTCACCTAACCTGAGTGGCCTCAGATGACTTCACTGTAGTGACAAGCTAACAGCGCTAGCTCGCGACAGCTAGCCAGTAACTTTGATGTTAATAGCATAATTTTCGAATGAACATGATAATAAAGTACTGTATGAGTGCTGTGTGTTGTGAGTAGCAGTAAAAACACAGTGGCAGGTGTATAAGGAGCATTTACCTGTGTTAAAGGGGAAACAATCCTTGTCCTAGCTTCTCTTGTCTGCCTCTCAGGTTGACAGCGCTGCGACACTGAACGTCAAAACATACGACGTCATGACGTCACCTGGGTGCGCCATATTGAGTGTGGCGACATCACTGAACCATGTGCCAAATATTAAACAGAAGGCAACTATTCTTGTGTAGAAACAATCAGTTTGTACATGTGAAGGCAGCACATGTAAAATCTGAGACTAAGACATAAAAATATAAATGAAGTCTTTGTTTGTGGCCCGTTGTCATCACTAAAGATGGCTGCCTTTAGGGGACACTGCAGCCACTGCAGGCGACTGTGATTGGCTCATATGCAGAGGCGTGTGTGTTGGAGGAGTGGATGTCTGTGGTTATAATCATGTTTCATTTCCCAGAATAACAGTCAGGAAGGATGACAATTGCTGCCATTTTCCCAACAGGTTTACCCTCCCTGTCCTGTAGACACCAGTACTTCAGTTGCTTTAATACCAGTTCTAATGTCTGCTGGATGATGTGAACAACCCATTCTGTACATGTATCATTAAGGGCAAGTTGTGTGTGTTGAGATTGTATTTTCCATTTAAAAATATGGGTTGCAAGAAGCCAATAAGATTTTCCACAAGTGCGAGCATGACATAACAGTACCAGAAGGGCGCAGCATTCAATCAAATAAACCTCCATGATGGTTTGATGGTGGAAAGAATCGTCTTAGTTTTACTGCAGCCACTCATGCCATCGTGATATGTGAAAACCCTTTATTTTGTGTTTCAAATGAAAGCTATAATTTTTTTTTTTGAAGAAAATATACGTAATGATTTGTTTGTATCAGTGGTAGGAAGTAACAAAGTGCATTTTTATATTTTTATTATTCTCCAGTTTTCTGAGGTACTTGTATTTTAAAAAACCTATAATGACTATATAAAATAGGGTGTGTTGTTATACTGTGAATAAAACTACCTATACTATCACTACTTATATACTACAACAGTAGCCTATATAAAGAAGTTACAACTGCCCCCACGGAAAGCTTAAACATACATATAAATGCTACTTACATGTCAACGTGTCAGTAATAATAACGAAATATACTATAGAGGAATATATATATATAATAATCTAACTCTGATAAAGGTAATTTTTCCTGCATAGTGGGTACTTTTATATTTTATATTTTAAGTATATTTTCCTTTGATTTGATTTTTGGTGGCTTAACAAAAGTTAGATTTTGAAAAAGAATTGCAAAAATCAAAGCAGCAGAGCCCAAGATACCCTGACTTTTAGTCTCAAATATTAAAAACACTGGATCCTACGTTTCAAATTATGCAACCTGGTACGTTCATGTCTTATAAACTCCATGACCCCAGTTTATTACACAGGCTCATGGTAAATCATACTGAATGACTTAAAAGCGTATGCACATTTTCTCATAACACTTCTGCATCAAATGCATTTTTGTTTGCAGGGTTTTTACATGAATCTGAGATTTTTTTTTTACATTATAGTACTTTATATTTTATTTGAGAAAGCTCTTGCACCTCTGCAGCCTGCCAGCAGCTGTCGTGACTCACAGAGTGCAGAGTCAGATCAGGCAATGTTAGCCCTGTAAGTTGAATTATGAATGAATAGATTGCTTTTATAATTAATGTTGTCTTGAATCTCATCAGACCAATAAAAGTTATGCTATGTCATTGATTTGCTGCACGCTTGGCTGATGAAGACACGTTTTTTTTCACCGTGGATGAGTAATGATGGACAAACAAAGATCTCGTTATGTTTTGTTTAATATTGAGATTAATTGTGTTCACTCCATTGTCACTGTTTATTGGACAGTTATAACAGCTCATTGGACAGACGCGCCTGTTATCAGCTAACGGGACCGGGAATGAAACCAGTCTGCGGGACTATGAGTGTCCCGCCTTCGCTCAGTGATTGCTTCAGCAGCTTGTCAATCACGGTGTCTTGTCTGCTCATTGGCCAGCGCTCTCCCCTGCGCGAGCTCCCTTTAAACGTTAGCAGGACGGCCAAGATTTTTGGAGCGGATTTCTTCCAAGTGTTCAAGTTGACAGAAGCGTCTCACGAAACCCTCTGTGACGGCTGGAAATATGCTGTAGTGGTCGCCTTTGGGCCGAGAAGATACACTCCGTGAGCATGGAACTGGAGGAGAAGCCAAAATTTGGTAATTTGTGTCTTTCAAGTCCAACGTGTTTCACTTCATTTAACCTTAAATCTGTAAACACCTCGGTTAGCTAGTTTTGTTTTGGCGCAGGACGTTAGCGTCTCTATTTGTGATAGCGCAAATAGTTCTTGAAAATGTTCCACTATTTACATTAATACCTTTATTGTTGTCTGCTTTTTTTGTCCCAAGTTAGCTGGACCACTTTCAGTCGTGCCTTGTGAACTTGCGCAACCCAAATTTTAGCCTGTACTTCAAATTGTGACTTCTCTTATGTTGTCTTTTGTCTGTTTTCCAGACCCAGCTTGTGTGTAAGTTAAGTGAGCTGGTGGGACAAAATGTCTCGTATATCACAATGTGCCCATGTGTCTTGTGCTTGTCCAGTTGCTGCCACATTCCTCAGATTGGTATTTGCAGGCAGCAGGAGCTTAGTTGACGCCCAGCTATGTATAGAGCTTATTAGAAATACCTCCAACATGTGAAGAGGGTCTCTGTCTGTCAGCCACATGTCTGCTGCATCTGTTGGTGCTGTTATATAAGAGACATAATGCTCAGAATCATATACAGGCTGTATGTTTGTTTACAATCTCATTTCAGTAATCATCAATACTATCAACCAGTCATTCATTAGTCATGCCTCTTTACCCCAGGTATCCCTTATAAATGTGTTTATATGGTGACACACCCTGTTGTATGCTCAGTGTCATACACAGCTCTTTGCTAATCTTTCGGGGGAAGAGCATTTCTTAAAAAAATAAAAAATAAAAACAAAAAGGAATAAATAAGTGACACAAAAGAAAAAGCATATTTAGGGAGCATGTTTACTGCCTTGTTTTCGGCCAATGACATCATCTTTTGTTCACAGTAATAGATGAAATGCACTTAGTTTTTAAAAAGCAATTCATATTGTCCTGCAGCAACATATCGAGCATGTTTAGCATTTGCAGGATGTTGACAGTTGCAATGAATAACACAATGGCTTCAGTGATGTGGCTTTCACATAATGTTTTCCTCCTCTTCTCTGCACACACCCTTTTCCACTCTGCCTGCCACATGATGGCTAATTGACTCACATTACCAACCCTTCAGGGAAGGCAGTACCATACTTTTTGTGCTTTATTCTAATAATCAGAATACTTAAGAGTTTGCAGAGGATTTGGGCAGTTCCACAATAATGGAATAAGATGAAATAGGGAGAAAAAAAAAGAGCAGCATAATTGCATTTAGACCCATTGGAGACGATGGTCGAGACTCGGCTGCAAATTCACTTAGGAAATGACTATCGTTTGAGATAACTCTTGAAACTTTAAGTGCAACACACACATTCATATTTCCCAGTGCATCTTGAGACTTTAGGCAAATTAGCTAAAAAAAAGGACACAAGGACAGTAACCTAAACATGCCACAGGGCGAGCCTTTCATAGCCCACTGCAGGATGCACTGCTCTTTCACATGTTGGAGTAATTTCAGGCTGAGATATATGAAGAAACCTCAATGACAGGATTTGAAGCAGCCGAGCAGCCATGCCCTGGTGCAGATTAGGTGTAATTATAAGCCATATTTAGGTTTGAAACTTGATGCCAAGCTCCTCTGGCCTCTCTTTCATGTTCGTGCCGTGTGTTAAAGCTTGTTTGAGCTACGTTTGCAGATTTTTTCCTGTTTCATTTCCAGTTCAGTTACTGTACTTTTTTTTTTCTCCCCGCTACTACCAAACATTCAAAAACGTCTCAGACACTGCAGCCACCCGCTTCCACTTAAATGTGCTTTATCATACCCTCATAACCCAAACTGGATCATGTGACTCTGCTAACCGTGTAGTGGTTCTGCCAACTTGCCTACAGTCTGCAATACAAAGGCATGCTCAGAGCAGTGTGAGACTGATTGGTTATTAAGGTCAGGGAAAATGAGTTTGGGGAGGAGAAGAGATACAAATGCAGAGTAGTTTGGATGTGGAAGCGGGACCACCCCACTGAGCTATCGACTGTATTTATCGGCTGCATTAGTCAGTTTCTTCTGCCAGTCAGTAGCTGTGTTTGTTGACCTTGGCTGAGCTTGGTGACCCCCCTTTTTGTTGAGGAATGTGTCTCTTTGTTTATAGGAAAGCAACATTTGGAGAACTTTAACAGCTACTATTATTTTCCTCAAATGTTTCTCGAGATGTCTCTTCTACTGCAGTCAGGACTGTGCATTTGTATCTAAGGAGTGTGGTCATATAAAAAGAATGTTTGGTCTAGAAAATGTCTTTGTGTTTGCTTCCTGTTTTCCACTTATGTCAGTAAATAGTCTTCTTTGTGCCCAATTCATATAGCGTACATGTATAATTTTGGGTGTTACATTTTAAAGGTTAACTTTGACAGAGGATGCTGAAGGAGAGGTGGATAAGATTTAGATAAAATATGGTTTGTCTACTACTTTACACTGTTGTGTGAAAATATGGCATGTCCCGATGTTAACTTTTTTTAGGAGCTAAGAAACATTTTTGTTGCTTATCTCCCAGCTATTGTAAGTTACTGTTGGGATACAGCAATGTACTTTGGATATATATTGCACATTTGTGTGTGATGGTGGTTTCGCTTCCTTTTTAACACCCTAAATAGATGTGAACTCAGACTTAAACACTCCATACCCTCTTACAGCAATGAAAGATGTGGGAGATGGGCATGGAGGGCAGCAACTGTAACCTTTGGATTGTGTTATAGTCTGCCTACTGTATTGTCTGGCTATGATATCACAGCCTTTTTAGATATACAGCCCTTGGATTTCTCACTTGGGCTTTTTTACCTTCTCTCTTATTTTAGCTGAATATTTGATTTTTACATTCTTATAGTTCTCAGAAAGGCAGAAAACCTGTGGTCATACTGTTGCATAACACTGTGCATTTCTGAGTTTGCCAATGGCTTTTTTAAGGGTGTGAGTTACTAAAATTAGAGTTGAAAGGTTTTATCAGTAACATGCAAACGTATCTTCTGTTAGATATAACATGCAAAAGCAACTACAAGAGAAGTTAGACACTTGTGCTGTATATGGACAGTGGATAATAAGGCTTTTTCACAGCAGATATTTTAGCTACGTTCACACTGCAAGCCTTAGTGCTTAACTCTGATTTATTGCTCATATCCATTTTATTAGTTTGGCCGTTTGCATTATTTTTTAAATGTGGCCAATATCAGATTCCAGTCTGGAATAACACGTCACGTAACTTCACATGCTGCACATGCACGCTGTTGTACAGAAGTAAACATGGAGGCCGCTGAAGTTGGCATTTACGGTTTCATTTATAAGATGATGTGCAGTGGAAGCCTGCAAATTTGTGAGCAGATGATGACAAGAATGAAGATGAGGAGTAAGAGCAAAATTTTTAATCATGGCCTTTTGTGAAGTAATGCACACTACTTCTGTATGGGAGGTGTGTGTGGATGATGACGTCAGAGCCGGGAGTGGTGGGATTGTGACATGAACGGCTTCACAGAAAAATTTGAGGATGTCATGGGCTACATCTGTCAGTCTTGCAGCAAGACACTCACTTCAGGCAAGTTAGTGACGTAAAAATTGCATGAATTCCAATATGATTGTTCAGACTGAGGTCGCATTGCAAAAAAATGAGAATTGTATCTGACACATATAAAAGAGGCCCACATCAGAATTGAAAAGGTCAGATTCTATGTGATTTGTGTTGTTCACACAGAAAAAAACAGATCTGAATCACATATGAGCAAAAAAAAGTCTAGGCCATTTGTGTCTGCAGTCTGAACGTAGCTAGACTTGTCATAGTAGGAAAGTACAGGTGTTACTAATAACATTAATGATTGGAGTCTCTTCAAGTATCCCAGTAAGCCGTGACAGTGAGCCAGTACGTAAAATGCCAAGACTGAGAAACTGAAGCAGTTAAATAGAATTCAGCCATTATTTATTTCATTATTTCCTACTGTCACATGCCATAATGTCCTCATTGAAAAAGGCCTGCCAGATTTTTTGTGGATTAAGGATGTGAGGGGCGGTGGCAAGAAAGGAAAGCAGGGAAACTCAAGAATGTCAGGGCAGAAAAGACGATGTCCAAAATAAACACTGTACCTGAGGAAGAAACATGAGGGGAAACAATGCAAGACGTCAAGTCTGACTTAAGTTTCACTTCACTAAGTTGTTTCTGTAAAAACGAAAACTACAACACAACATTAACCATGATGATACAACCCAGGTAGTTTTTGACTGTTCATGTTTGTCTTCCTTTCTAGCAGTGATTGATGGTTAAGTAATAAATTACACAATGAATAGATACATTAATACTGTAATTACAATCAGAAAACACCAAAGCACATTACAAATGCAGATTGTTTCTCTGTAAATGGATACCCTTGTTAAGACCATGAGAAAAAAACAGTGTGTTATTTCATAATTAAATCAAAGCTCGTACACACGTAGCATCATTTGTATTTTTTAATGATTTTAGTGAATGCTCAAGGGTTGTCTGGTCGCACACTGGTGGTTCATTGGAATTAAATTAGATACACTGGAGAGCTTTTACCAGATTAAAACTGTTGCTCACTGCCAACAAAGAAAAAAGAGGTTCAGAAGATTCAATAATTCATTTAGCCTGTTTAAAAACCAGACCAGTGGGTTTTTACTTCACCTTATGCCACTCATTGCAATGTCCCACATGTCGAAATAGCTGTCTAAAGGTTCAGGATTATTGCACACAAATCTAGATCAGATCACAGTTCAACATTTCAACAATAACTCGGAAGTAAGAACTATTGCTGTGACGTCTGCTGTGTGTCATGTCTGGTATCGTCATCCAAGAAATCAAATTAAGCAGAAACTACCAACCTCTGTTTCAGAGTTCATTGTTAAACTGGGGTTGTTGTTTTTTTGTTAAAGAAACTGCAGCAAAGCCAGGGCTCCTGATGGGAATTCCCATGCACGGTAACATTGGCCATAAAACAAGAACAGAAACGATGGAAACTTTCAGTCATTTCAGCTCAATTTTCTCTTTCTGCCAGCATCTGTAAAAAACATTTGCAGCATTTAGTCCTTTCTGTGGACTCTTTGTTAAAAATTATGAATTCATGTAACATACTCCGATTGCCTTTGGCTATTCAACACAGAACAAAGCGTGATCCAAATTTTCTAGTGCATGAAACCACAAAGAAGGAGAGCAGAAAAAATGGGAGCTAAAAAGATTTGTTTTATATCATTTGGTCCCAGTGTAATACTGGCATGTCCCCACAAGATGGGAGCAATCCCTTTGAGAGAAAGGGATAGAAGTGGATCCTATTTGAGCTGCTTCAGAAGACAGTTCACAAAGTTATAGATATTTTTTAGTCTATTATTATTGTGTGCCTTCAGGTCTCTCTGCAGGTGATGGTATTTGCAGCCCCAAATATCCTCCACACCTGAATCTAATCATTCCTCCTCCACAGTAGATCCACAAAAATCCACTAGAGGCGACGGCGCAGGCAGAATGTCTCCTTGTTTTCTCCAAACACATGTTTTTGATAACATCTAAACAGCTTGACTTGAGTTTTCCTCCTCATGAACAGCAGCAGTCCCCACCCTGTCTTTCACATGTCCACGCCTCTTCTCTTTCACTCGCACCTTCCTGTAGATTTGACTGTTTGGGTGGCTTTTTTGAGACAGAAACAGTGTGGAAAAACAGACAGAAAGAGGTCTTTTGAAAGTGGGAGGGGGATAGAGGGAGATGCACAGGTGGGGCGCAGATTGGAGAGAGCCAGTTGTTTCAGGATAAACACAGAAGGGAAGTGAGGTGGAGCGTTGCTGGTTGTCCAAGCTCACAGCTATTCAGGGACAGGTTAGACTGGTTCCTCCCTCCACAATACCTGTGTTTCCCCTGCTCTCGCTCATTTATACCAGCGGAGAGGGTGGAAGAAGTTAGCCAGATAAAGGGGGGAAGAGTAAAAGGGTTCTCTGTCCATTTCAACATTTGGCCCAGAAAGGAATTTCAACATGCCAGAGGATGGAGAATTTTATGGAAAACATGGTAATTGCGCTTTTTGCTTTGGTTTTATATTGATTTGCAGCTTTTCTCATTCTGTATCCATCTAAAAAACGCTAAATGACCAGAGGATTATTGATTAATCTTTAGGCTTTTGCTTTCCTCACTACTTTAAAAGTGAATCTGTCTCATGAGGTGTGTAGATTGTTTGGAGTGAAACTGGAGCTGCAGTATCAGCATGTCAACATCGTAGGGAGAGAATGGGTGTGTGTGTTTGTGTGGAACCTGCTACTGCTGGCAGCCTTGCTGATTATACAGGTGTGGGTGAGCAGGCGGCTCTTTTATCAGCTTTCTCTTGCACAAATATTACTTTGCTGTGTGTTGACAATCATTCAAAGAGGCAGGCTTTTCTTCTAAAACTGCTTCATTAAGCTTGTCGCTGCTTTATACAGCTACATATTGAAGTTAATAAGGTGTCCTGTCTTTGTTGAGTCTATGAAATGAAATTAGTTGTTTATATTCATCAATGAAAATGTCAACTATCAGAGCAGTCAAACTTGTCAAAAATAGATCTCAGAGTGAAGATTCAGACATCACACTGTGTATATGAAATGTAACACCCATGGTCTTTCTAGCAGGAAGCTGGGCCTTCTCTAAGAGCTCGTCCGGTAAATGCCTACTGCAGCATTATCCTTTGGGCCGCATACATAATTAACATGCAAAGACGCCACAGAGAATATCATACTCCTCTGTCTAGACTCTAAGGTGTTGGGATCCAATGCTACATGTACATATACATGCTGTAGCAGTAGATGTTTGTGCTTTGAGAGATTTAAAGCCTTAACTAGACAGCTTTAATAGAAATGTATACTCTTATTTTATTATTATGTGCACTATCTAACGTTATACTGTCTTTTGGTTAAGTGTGATACTTTGTCTTTTCTGTTTCTCCTGTAAAAACGCTCAACTTTCAGTTCCCAACAGGTGTGTGGGATTCAGCTTTCAACCTTTAGTTCTTATCAGATGGAGCTTGAGAAAGAAACTCCCTTAAGGAATAGATAAGAGCTATGGATGAGGGACAACTGTGTATTCATTAAAGGAC
Organism: Holacanthus passer; assembly: GCA_025331565.1. Taxonomy (NCBI): domain Eukaryota; kingdom Metazoa; phylum Chordata; class Actinopteri; family Pomacanthidae; genus Holacanthus; species Holacanthus passer. Next base: position 249,851 of record JAFREQ010000159.1, read on the forward strand.
AATTTTTAGTCTCTGAGGAAGATGAAATGCTCTGTGACGTGTGAGACTGAATGCAGAAATGTGATTGCTGAGCTTCACCCCAGTCGTCTCTTAGCCTGACAAGCTTTGAGATCCATTTGCAAATGTGCATTCTGATTAGTGCAGTAAAAAGACAGATGCTCTCTGTGAATTCATCCATTATTAAGAGGAATAAGCCACAGCAGCCATGATGTCAAAATGTTGGTGATTTTGGATATAATACCATTCATTTTTTTTGTTGCGCAGCCTGCTAATGTGTGACTTTTGATCGATGCTTTTCATTTGCTCTTCAGTAATTCTGTAGCTCATTGCTGTCTTATTTCAGTCCTGGAGAGCTCTGACCTGCTAAACTAATGTTCCCGGATGAATTTAAGCTAGAGCTGCAAGATGAACTTAGATAATGGATGCTCTGCCTCCTGTTCCTGACATGCTGCCCTCAGATAACCTGCAGCAAACTTAACTATATGCCTGAGCCTGCAATAATTACTCCCAGAACATCAGTTGATTACTCAGTGTCAAATGACATTAAGGCATGGCGGTGCTGATGGTGAAACCTTGTAGCAAAGTTTCAACTTCCCATTGATGCACTGTTTCAACTTCCCATTGATGCACTGGAGATTATGAAATAAATCTGTTCAGGCAGGAAATATTGCTTCTGCCAGTTCATTTGGAGGAAGTCTTGTTATTATCACAACCAAAGCATCATGATTCTTGACAGGAAAAACAAAACTAACACTATCTTAATCTGACTCCTTTATTTGTTTGAAGGAGTGACTTCTGTTTTTGGCTTTGAATAAAAGTGTTGCCTTTCATAAAGCGTGCACCTTTTTAATATTTCTTGGTTTTGGCATTAATCTTTTGGCATAAATCAACATGACATTATTGCCTTGTCAAACTAGATGTAGAGCAATAAATGATGTAGACCCCCTCTAGCGGTTGTGCAAGTTATGTTGGCTCCGCTTTTCACATGCGTTTGCTTCTGCTTAGTCACTAGGGAGGAATTTGTCGGGTTGCCAGGCGTTTCTGTCTGCAGGGAAAAGTCATCTGACAGAAGAATGGGAGGAAGAGGGGGGCGTACTGTTTCTTAACCTTTAATCAGCTCTCCTTAAAGACTCAGTCTGGGTGCAGGGTGCATCTCTGTTTTTAACATGTTATGTCACCAAGCCATGCTTTCAGTAGTCACAAGGCTTAGAGCTCGCTGAGTGATGAATGCACTTCTTTTTCCTTTAATGTAGGTGAGCCAAGGAAGTATGACCCGACCTTCAAGGGCCCGATCCAGAACAGGTGAGCTGGAGATGGGATGTTACTTGTAGCTTTTACTGTGTGTAAGTGGCTACAAAGAGTTTCTTTCAAACCTTCAAACTTTGCTCTCTCCACTCTAGGGGCTGCACAGACATTGTGTGCTGCATCCTCTTTATTTTGGCCATCCTGGGTTATATTGCAGTGGGAATACTCGGTAAGGAAATGGCACTGAAGTTTGGCTTGCCTTTTTAAAAATACCTACCTATGGAATTTTGCTGCCTTTACTTTCTATGTTTGTGCTTCCAGCCTGGTCCCAGGGTGACCCCAGGAAGGTGATCTATCCCACAGACAGTCGAGGGCAGTTCTGTGGGCAGGCTGGCACCCCACTGGAGTGAGTTGCTTTCCAAGTGTAGATCATAATTATAATTATCCCTGTTTCTCTGCTTACTTTGAGAACACACACACAGCGAGGTGCAGACCGATGTGAACGTCAATGGGTCTTTCAAAATTAAAGCACGTCACACAATTCTTCTTCTCGAACATACCATGCTTTATTCACCTTTTTTTTTTTCAGCTATCAGAATGTGTGACCTCATCAAAGTAGAGCATGAGGCCAGTTTTCTTCTACATTATTATAATCCTATTCTTCAGAAATACAATTTACATAATACCATTACTCTCAGTTGATGCAAAAAAAAATGAGAATAAATACAAAACATATCATTTAACAAACCTCCTTTCAGAATATTCTCTGGTAGTTACAATCTTTCATCTTAACCAATCAATACATAAAAATAATCGCATATCTGTTAAGTACAAAGCAACAAATTGTCTTCTTTCATCCTCATTTTTCAAATAATTTTTTAAAAACACTAATTGCACAGATCTCTCCAATTAATCAAATTAAAGTCAGCCAGCGCTTGTCCTTTACACATCCATCCATTAACTAAATGTCCAGTTGTTCTTTTCATTCATATTCATTGAGAACAAATATCATCCTTTTCCATGCACATGTTAACAGGTAAAAGACACTCTCTGTTTCATGAAACCACTCCTAACACCTGTCACGCACCTCTTCTGTAAGTGTTTCCTTCCTCTGATTATTTTTATACGTACTCTATGTTTTAACAGGAACAAGCCACTGTTGTTCTACTTCAACATCATGAAGTGTGCCAGCCCCATGGTGCTGCTGGAGTTCCAGTGTCCCACCACACAGGTGCCAACTTCGCTCTTCTCTCATCATGTATTCTTCTCCATCGATGCAAAACTTATTTTTTAACCACCATCCACAACTTATTTGAATTTGTCCCAGCTGAGAACAGCTGCTCCATTTCCTGTTTACATTGCTCTGTGGGAAAAAGACGCCCATGGACAGCAGCACACTCAAAGTGTTTTTTGTCTGAATTCTGACTGTTTTGCATATACTTTATTTTGTACATTTCCCAGTTTGAAAACACTACCACCTCATGTACTGTTGGTTTGGGACACAGCTATTGCTTTTGTTTTCTCCTTTTATCACCATGCTTTAAAAAATAGTTTGTCTTGGGATTCAGTCTGTCTGCTGTGCTGCATCTTGTATCCAAAATCATGACCAGTGAATACTTTTCCTGCACTTGCTGTAACCATGTTGTGCTGTAAAATGCTGCTTCCTCCTTAGATGTGTGTGGAGAAGTGCCCTGACAAGTTCATGACATTAATCAAAGCCTACACCAACAAAAATGACTTTGAGTACTACAAGAAATTCTGCAAGGAAGGCGTGACCAATACAATGGTGAGTTTAAGGTCTGAATTTAATGCTTCTTTATTTCTATACCATCTCAGTTATTGTGGTTGTTCAAAGGTTTTCACACACCTGCTTATATGTGTTTCAGGGTATACCGGAAATCCTCAAGTTAGGTCTCTGTCCTGCCATGCTGACCCCCAGCAAGCCCTGTGAGTTATCTTTCTATCTGTCTTTTTTTAAACTTCTCTAAAGAAATCTTATTGACCCGCCTCCTTTTAATTTTTTGACCTTTCTTCTACTTTCCTTCAGTCACTCGTAGGTGCTTCCCAGCTTTGGGTCAGAAAGGAGGGGTGATAACAGTGGGAAACAACTCGCACTTTGATGACGGAAGTGGAAAGATGAGAGATGCCAAGGATCTTGTGGATGGAGTCAAGTGAGTATATCACAAAATAATATTGTTCTGTCACCTGAAAATAGTTGTGGCCTGAGCTGCCTCAACTTGCCACATTGGGTTTGACATATAGTACCTGACAAGGAATTCCATAGTGCTTGAACCAATGAACACACGGGAATCTCTCCACAGGAATGCCACTGTGGTTATTGAGGCTCGTCAGGTGGTCATGAAAATCTTTGAGGATTACACGCAGTCCTGGTACTGGATCCTGATGTAAGTCACTCACCTACATTTATAAATCTGCCTCCTGCTTCTTTTTTCACTTTGATCCGGTTTGTCTGCAAACAGTGAAATGTCAGCTGGTGTCACCCTCTTACTGACTGTCTGTGCTTCTCTGCCCATCAACTCTCTAGTGGGTTGATTATTGCTATGCTCACCAGCCTGCTCTTCATCGTCCTCCTGCGCTTCCTGGCAGGGATCATGATCTGGGTCATGATTGCCTTGGTGATAGTGGTCATAGGATATGGTAAGGGCCAAAGCACACAAGACTTAGTCATTATCTTTGTCATACTTGCCTGAAAGTAGTTCAGTGCTCTGGAGGCCTGTTTCAGAAAGCATGTTTGACATACACTGAATGTAGTGTTGGTTCCACAACAGGTGATCAGAGTTAGTTCAGTAAACTCTCTGTAAAACTCTGATGCTGTGTCCCAATTCCATACTACACACTGATTGTATTCACTATATACTATAAATATATATAAAACTATACTCTCATTAGGGCTTCTGGATTGTAGCAAAAATCATAATCACAATTATTTTTAAACACATAATTTTGTCACTTTTCCAACCTAAACACATTTTGACATTTTGAACCTGTGTGGATGAATGTTGTATGATATTGGGACACATCTTAAGTTAGGCACATGTGTGATGAATAAAGTGCAGAACTCCATTTATATCCAGTGGACCTACAGATGTTCATGGGTGCGTATGTGGGCTATGTTCATTTATCTTTTTAAAAACACACAACAACTGCAGCAGAAAAGTTGAAGTGGGGAAAAGAGTCTGTCAGTTGACATATAAGTTTTATTCAGCAGAATCCACTCATTCATCATTTACCAGATTTTCTCAACAGATGATAAAGTCTGCATCCTTCAGTGATGCAGCGTGTGAGAGAACAGAAAACAATCTTCTTCCTCACTATCATAACTTTATTAACTCCCTACTGTTCTCCTCTCTCTCTCTCTCTCTCTCTCTCTCTCTCTCTCTCTCTCTCTCTCTCTCTCTCTCTCTCTCTCTCTGTCTCTCTACGCCATTGTGCACAAGGTGCCAAATATCCTGTAGCTCCAAACTGTAAATGTGCTGTTATGTCTGAATCGAGCTGTAGGGAACTTGAATCTAAAAGTTTCCTACCTCTGAATGACACTTTTAGCAGATTTATGAAGCCAGAAATTGTATATAGTGATGTATAAAGAAAGTGCATAAAAGCTTAAATAGTAACTTAAGCAAAGATAGTGTTTGAGAACACCAAGTGGGATTTTTATCTTCCTTTTTCAAACATAAATTTCTGCAAATCACTGGGCTTTGATATCAACTGGATCTCAGATGTCTCCTTCAGGCCCAGCAGGAGGGGAGGAGAGAGTCTGGGTTTGTTGAAGAGAATGTGCTAGTTACTGCAGGCTCTGATTAAGTGACAGTGACTGACCCAGAGGTGATTTATATTTCTGGAACAGAAAACTCAAGGGTTCCCCTGAACTCGCAGTTAACAAATTCAGTGTGTTCTTTGAGAAGTTATACTCCTGATGTTCACTGCCTCATTTATATTTTTTTTTAAATGCTGGGATTTTCTTTCTCATGTAAACACAGGGGATTTTTTCCCATCATATTCTTGTTTCTACTTGGTTGCACACTGCTTACATTTTTAATTTAAAATTCCAGTTGCTTACTATTTAAAAATGTCCCATGTTTGTTGTCACTGTTTAGGTATCTTCCACTGCTACATGGAGTATGCTTCCCTGAAAGGAGAACCAGGCGCTGATGTGACTCTCCAGGAACTGGGCTTCCAGACAGACTTCACAGTCTACCTTCAGATCAGACAGACCTGGCTGGCCTTCAGTCAGTACACAGACCATAATCTACACGTTATTACATTCTGACCTGATTCTGTCATGTTGCTGTAAAATTACTACACCCATATGACCTCTCCCTCTGTCACCCTCCTCCTGTAGTGATTATCCTGGCCATTGTGGAGGTCATCATCATCCTACTGCTCATCTTCCTCAGGAAGAGGATCCTTATTGCCGTTGCTCTGATCAAAGAAGCCAGCAGGTCAGACTTCACATTAGAGCTTTAGGCACTTTTAGAGGAGAGGATGAGACAAATGGAAAAAACAGATCAATGAAAGTTAAGATGTTAAATTGTTCTGACTTGTGAGAAATCATTTTACTGTGACTCATGGATTTAAGTGTCAGACTAATGGCACAGGCGCAGATAAAGTCATTATGATTTAACTCACAGTGATGATAGATGTGTTTTTTCAACTCGGTTGTGATGATGCTATTGCTGTGTTTACAGAGCCATCGGGCATGTGATGTCTTCTCTTTTCTACCCATTGTTCACTTTCTTCCTCCTTGCCATGGTCATCGCCTACTGGGCAGTTACTGCTGTGTATCCTTTCAAGTGTCTGTCAGTCAGTGCTATTATTTAGGTTTGACTGTAATCCAATACATTTGAGACTCATCAGCAGCTAAAAACAACAGTATGGTTGTGGTAATGGAAGTAATTGGCAACTCAGTCTGCACATTTGGAAGGCCAGGTCAGACAGCAGAGGGCGACATAGCAAGCTTAAAAGTATTAGGCTGTATCCAAGTGTCTGGAATTGCGGACTGAACTGTGAGAGCTCGGGTCAATGATTTCATTGGATATGAATCAAAATTCCTGACCCTTTATACCATTTCAAAGAATTTCCTCAACTGGTTCTCAAACATTGGCAATTTATGCAGGATATGTTGAGGGTGTGCTGTTTTACATAGCTGCTAAATACTGCTAATATTATGCTATGCCTTTGCATATTTTGCCTGTGCACACCTAACTCCATCAATAAAAGTATTCCTTAAAAATAACAAATGCAGATGTCCCCAAAAATACATATGGCACATTAGTATTGTTAATCTTATCTCTTACATTGTCACAACCATATTGTTATGGATTATGGGCAAATTTTTGAGTGAAGTCTGGAGAGGTCTGCAATCCAAGTGGACTCTCTTGAAGTTTTCCAAAAGGCCACTCGAGATCCCCTGTGGACTCACTGAATTGTGGACTGGGCAAGGCTCAGGCACTTCCTGGGAATGAGCTTGTTAGGTTTGTGAGTCTGCAAGAGCAGTGAAGTGCATTAAACAGAAATACATTTTAAAAGAGTGAGGTTTCAGAAACTTGGTGTTGAACGAGGTCTGGATTTGTAGTCATTTCAAGTCATTACGATTGTTGTCCTTGACAGCACTAATCAGCTTCTTGTCTACCTCAAATGAACCCATCTACAAAGTTTTCAATGAGACGGCATGCGACCACTCAAGAAAAACTTGTGACCCAGCTGTAAGTTTTCTCCTTTTTTTGTCATTGAATGTTGGAGCCTTCAGGAAGTACTGTTTAATCTAACTTGTTGTCCAACAGTTGTCCTTACAACGGCCTTTTGAACCCTGATTCTTACCTTAGATTTTCACTTTTGAATATAGTTTTTTTTTCATAACAGACTCTACTAGATCCAACATTTGCCTTGAAATTATTTGGTGTTTATATTGAGTGAATATTTATGGTTGTACCTAACCTAACCTACCCATAACCTGTATCTGTGCTCAGAACTACACGACCAGTCCCATGAAAGCGCAGTGCCCTGACTCCGAGTGCCTTTTTGCCTTCTACGGTGGAGAGACCGTTTACCACAAATACTTGATCGGCCTGCAGTTCTACAACGTCTTCCTCTTCTTCTGGTGTGCCAACTTCGTCACGGCTCTTGGACAGATGACCCTGGCCGGAGCCTTCGCCTCATACTACTGGGCCTTTGTCAAGCCGGATGACATGCCAGCCTTCCCAGTGTTTTCTGCCCTAGGGAGATCTCTCAGGTGTGTATGGAGGAAGTTTGAATACATCTCACTTCTAGCATTTGTTGATTTTCTTCTGTGCTACTGCTTTGTGATTGTTGTGTAATTTTTTTAACACAAAAAGCTGGCGTTTTGTTAGTTCATGCTGTTTTCATACATTGCTTTTAATTGCTTGAAACTTGTATCTTGTTTTAGGTATCATACAGGATCTCTGGCTTTCGGCTCCCTTATCCTCTCAATCATTCAGATCATCAGGGTTTTGCTGGAGTATCTGGACCACAAACTGAAAGGTCTGTTGAATATTCAAGGCTACCATCCATGGTTCATAGTCTGTATCTATTTGTTCATTAATGACATGCAAAAAATAGCAAACGTCAGACATAAATGAGTATTCAATTTACTAACTACCTTGTATCAAGGATAACCTGCAAGACCTGTCTGCAATGATGGTTTAAGTTTCACTTGTCTATCATTCACAGGAGCCCAAAATAAGTTTACCAGGTTCCTGTTGTGCTGTCTGAAGTGCTGCTTCTGGTGTCTTGAGAAGTGCATTAAGTTCCTAAACAGAAATGCCTACATTATGGTGTGTGGTTTATTTGTTTATTTCACACTCAGCTTATAATTATTATAAAAATTAGTATTTGTAATGTTCAAGTATTTGACTGTAATGAGTGTATTTGGCCTCTAGGTGGCGATTTATGGCAAAAACTTTTGCGTCTCTGCCAGAGATGCCTTCTTCCTCCTCATGAGGAACATGATCAGGTGAGTGCACAGGGTGTTTGCGATTGTATAATTTTGCACAAATATAAATGTAATGTTTTGTCATGTTTAATTTCATATGATCAACAGTCTTTTTTTTGCAAAGGATAAAGGATTCTCTTTAATTCCTCAGGGTGGCTGTCCTGGACAAAGTGACAGATTTCCTCTTGTTTTTGGGCAAACTGCTCATTGTTGGACTCGTGGGTGAGTCTGTTTATTTCACCATTATTTTTCATGGTTCAATTTTTCATTGATCATATACAGTAGAAGCATTTAGTCTAGAGAAGCATTTACTGAAGAAAATGAAATGTGTGTGATATATGTGCACGCTGACGCTGATTGGCATGATGTTTGGGTTTATAACTTATACATGTCGTCATAATGAGCTCATTCATATTTGATCAGTGAGCAGTATTGAACATGTTGAGATCAGTGGAGTTTGTATTGCAGAATAGTTTAAAATAAACTGTAAATACTATGGATGTCTATGGGGATTGTAGTTCATAAGGTACTGTATAACAGCTATCAGTAAACCAAGTGTAGCAGCTGTCCATCAAGAATTTAACATGATTTGACATATTAAATGAAAGTGAGTTTTCTGTGGTCTTTCTGCTCCAGGGATCTTTGCCTTCTTTTTCTTCTCTGGGAGAGTGAAGGCCTTTGAGGATACGGCTCCCAATCTCCACTACTACTGGGTTCCCATCCTGGTGAGTCTGATGGTCCCTTTTTTCCCCAGGAAAAACATTATCTGATCAAAACAAAGCAGAATTGATGTTGCTATATGTGTGTTTTGAATGAAATGTGACTGTATGATTCTTGTCGTCCTCACCAGACTGTGGTGATTGGCTCCTACCTCATTGCCCATGGATTCTTCAGTGTGTACGCCATGTGTGTGGACACTCTTTTCCTCTGTTTCTGTAAGTAGCACTTCCTCAGCCATGCGTTACATATAGATTGTCCACACAACTCTACGTAAAAGAAACAAGCATTGCAGATATGTTCCACTGAAGAAGGGGCTTGATGTAAAAGCTCCATTTTCAAAACTTTCCTCACTTCTTCAAGTCTCACATTGCTTTTGGTGTCGGGCTGTCACTAATTCTAAATTGCATGAATATGGAGTGCCACACTTGGCAATTCCACTACCATTTCAAAATAACAGTCTTACAGTGTGTTAATCTGAAAATTGCTGCTGCTTGGTGTTGAACTGTTAACTTTTCAAATCTGAAATGCCTGTGGGTGCCTTTGCTTGCTTGCTTTTTGACTTTCTTTCTCTTTTTGTCTCTCTCTCTCGCACTTCCCACGATTCACCACCTCTCCTTCCCTTTCCTTCTGGCCCTATAACACTTTTTTTTTTTTTACCTTGATTTCACTACTAATTTTCTGATCCATCCATTAACACATACAAATACACACACACACACAATAAGGTGAAGATCTGGAGCGCAATGACGGTTCAGCTGCAAGGCCTTATTACATGTCCTCGACTCTTCATGAGATTCTGTGGAAGAACAAGGCTGAGGATCCGTCTTCATCTTCTGCTCAGCAGCGGGACGATGAAGACATCCAGTTGAAACAACAGCAGACTCAGGAGGAGGACACAGCTTAGAAAAGAGGAGCTTTGTGGGCAAAGACACTGTTTGCGAGTGTCATTAGATTTTTCACTTAATTACAGGCAGAACAAAGGCCATGCAACACTTTTTAACAGTTGTAGTTAAAGACAATATTAATAGTAAGGGGCTGGTACTTTGTTGTTGCCTATTGGGAAATTGTCCTTGCACCTAACCCGCTCATCTCACAGAGGCAGACCGTAACACCACGCCTTAAAGAAGCAGGGATTCAGTGTTTCCTTTATTCACAGCCGAGTGGTGCATATTTCCTACCTTAACTTTCCTTCAACACAAGGAGACATGGGAACAATATGATAAAGATCTGTTTTCTTAATCGACCATTCGCTTCACCCCCCCCCCTCCAACAATAACTGTCCAATCATAGGTTAGCAACTGTAACAAGGCACGGCAGGCCTTTCAAGCTTTGGATTTCTCCTCATGCAGAAGCTGTGGGCATGGGGCTGTAGTAAGATTAAAAGGAGTTTAAGTGTTTTGCATTTTCCAAGAATCTGTTGTTTCTAAAGTTACTTACTTAATTTTGATGGTAAATGCACCACCATCACTGTAAACTGCTTGTGTGCTGTGTGAGAATGGAAAGCTTGACAGGCAGAGTGACAAGAATAAGGGAGTTAGCTAATGGTCAATTGAACATCAGGCATGTCTCAAGGAATGAGCGGATTAAAATGTGCACAGGTCTATTGTACATGGGTAATTTGTTGCATGATTAAGAATGGATGAAATGGTCGTCTTTCATTGGAAGTGATACGATTTAATTAGTTTAGAAAGTTTCTCTTGTTGACAGCCAGGCCTTTCCTCAATTTTAAAGACATGGTGCTTGAGTTGGTTTATCTTGAAAGTGTTGGAAAACCTGCCATCTAAATGTCTGGAAATTGTATGAGTGGCTTCCTCTGAGGTAAACTGACATTTCTAAACTCTGTTTTAGCCTTTTAATAGTTCCTCCTACTGCCACTGGCCAATAGAAACTTGAAGCCGTTCATGTGCCTAATTTACAGTGTTAATGTTGGTCTGTTTGCACCTTTGACCTAAAATTTTACCTAACCTAACTGTTTACAATTTATCCAGTCAGAATCATCAGTGCTACTTCTTTAGTATGCTGCACTATCAATGCACTTTAATTTCTGTTAACACTAAGCCATAACAGGTTTTATCTATATAAGGCTAGCTGATGCTAGCTGCTTTGTACTCTGATTATGTTGAAGTTTTTACTGTAAAGCTTTGTAGTTTTGCATCCTCTTAAGAGAGGAATGTGCGCTTGGCAGTATAGTTGGTTTAATAAACAGTATTTGGGGCAATAGGTCATCACTGCATATAATGAAGGAATTCAAACTTTTGAAATGGATGCATGTTGCTGGTGATTGTTTGAACTGTTGAATAAAGCTATACAAGTATATTTGTTAAATGCAAATTAAACTTTTTTTCTGCGGAACTGGAAACAAGCCAAATTAATTTTGAAATTATAAAAATGTAAAAGAAAAAAATTGTGCCTCAAAGTGTTTGAAATGAAAACTGTGGCTCTCATAACCTTAGTTTAATGCCATTTTGTTGAATCTCTTTCCAGTGGAAGATCTTGAGAGGAATGATGGCAGCGCAGAGAGGCCCTACCTGATGCCCGAGAGCCTCCGCAAAGTCCTGAATAAGAAGAACAAGAGCCAGCCGGCTGAGTAAAGCGCCTCCACTAACAGTACAAGCCCTCGCGAGGCTGAAACTGACTGTGGTTTTGTTCGGTGGAAACAAGCTTGGACACGATCCTAACGCTGTCAGTCACCAGGAGCCTACAGGTGACAATCAGTAGTGTCATCCATTGTGTTTCGTTACTGCCAAAGGTTTCATTCCCACACAGGCTTTATGAATCAGACACTTTGGTTTTACATGTTGTCTGGTATTCAATTTAGAGCTTTGTGGGTTTTGGAAATGATTCATTTCTATTTTGAATGCAGTTCATGTCCAAACATGTTTTTGGTAAGTTGTACATTTTTATCAGAAATCGAGCTTAATTTGATCATGTTTTATTTTTAATATTTGAGTGTTACATGAAGGTAAGCTTAAATGTAATCCATTAAAGTTTTTGCTTTGCGCTTTTATCCCTTTTTAAATGTGTAATCTTATGTTATATTTAGATGAATATTTAACCATGTTGTTACCAAAGCCATTAAACTGCCAATCATGCACACAGGACGTCTTGTCTACATGTACATCGACAATATGACAATTAGCATCTGATGCTGTGGTGCAGCTGTTATCAGCAAACATATGGAGAGAAATATAAATAAGAATAAAGCAAAATTTCTATTGTAATTGATGTATGGGTCAAACATTGGTCCTTTTGTGCTTGTGGAATTGAATTGAGAATGTTTTTGAAATAAAACATAGTTTTGTACGTAATTGTGTGAGAATTGTGAGTCTCTCCTTCAGCCAGTTATTCATTTCCATCCCATATGCAAACCACTGCTCTTTTCCCAGCCTTGCATTGATGTTATCCCATAATCTTTGCTGATCAGGTGTCGTTCAGGTGCTGGTGATGAGCTCAGTCTGCTCTGTTTTATTTCTTGGACCTGGTCATGTATTGCAGAGAACTCGCTGGCTCCAAGTCCATATCTAACAAGTGGGGAAAAAAGCTCCTACTGACATTTTGTGTGTGTGTTGTTATTAACCATAAACCAACATTTAAGTGCTGTAAATGTTTATAGTAGGGATTATTACAATTACATCTTTTAAAATACATGACAGAAATATTAACTTTATTTTAAACCCTGATTTTTCCTTTTAGCTTTTAAGTTCCGTTAAGATTTTTCTTCATGATATTAATTAGACATATTTTACATTTGCAAAGTGTTTATGCATTGTCTCCATATAACCTGCACCTGTGCTCAAAACTACAAGACTGATCACATGAAGTCGCTGCAATGCATTCCATTCCATTGCTTAACGCACACAGGTACACTCATCTACCTCTGCATGACACACTCACCAATAACACGCTTTCAACAGCTGTATAATTCTTCCTGCTGTTCTATTACTGGCCATGAGATGGAGTGTGAAAACTGTAATGTGTTCACTTTGTCCCAGTCTGTTCTCAAAGCAGGCCGGTCAGAACAGCAGAGGAAGGCCTTATCTGCCGTGTGGCCTCCATGCTGGCTTTGTGTAAGTGTCACCTGCCGGTTCAGGAAAGTTTCATGCTGCTTAGATCACAATCATCTCTGAGAGTCATATCAGCAGCTCATCAACAGACAGTGCATCACTTATGTCGTCACTTATGTTGGTGCCTAGATGCTATGTCACATGGGTTGGTCTGTCAGTCTGTGCATCTGTTTTTCTGTGATCTTGGACAGGACTAAATGCATAAACACCATAGGAAAATAATGAACCAAGCGTGTCAAGGGGAAAAGTCACAATTAATCAAATGAATCACTGGCATATAGCACTTATAGACGGTATGTCACTCTTGTTTCAGTGTCACATACAACAAAAGGGACACATAACATAAATAAAACAGGATGTGGTTATTTGCTCATCCTTTTTGGTATATGCTCAGTACAGAGACAATATATTTAATGTTTGACCTCATCAACTTCATTGATTTTTGTAAATATCTGCTTATTCTGAATTTGATGGCAGCAACATGTTTCAAACTAGTTGGGACAGGAGCAGCAAAAGACTGTGAAAGTTGTGGACTGATCCAAAAACACCTGTTTGGATCATTCCACAGGTAAACAGGTTCATTGGTAACAGGTGATAGTATCATGATTGGGTATGAAAGGTTCATCCTGGAAAGACTCAGTCGTTCACAAGCAAGGATGGAGAGAGGTTCAACACTTTGTCAAACACATGATTGTATAAAGGAGATTACTACATGGGCTCAGGAACACTTTGTGAAACTGTTGTCGGAAAGTGATTGCATTCTGTTTTTATTCATGTTTTGGCATATGATGATTCTTAGTGGCGTAAAAAACATAGTGTCCATTGGCCTGTAACAAGTGTCACTGGTCAAATTTGTCATGTGATGGTCAATGGCTACTATGATTGACCCCACCAGTTTAACTGTCATCACATCAGTGACAGCTGCCAACGATCAGCTGTTATCTTCCAATTCTTGGCTGATGATATGACTAAACTAATAGTATTATACAATATGTGGCAATAAAGTTTTGGCATCGCTCTGTTTCCCCTGTCAATGCATCAATACCAGTTTTCCAGCTCTGCCCTTTGTGAGCAAAATCAAGCGATTCTTCTTCAGCGACTTGTGTAACTTCACCTACTTCTATTGTGATTTTGGCCTGGATTTAATTTCTTTGCGGTTTATACAGAGGTAGTTTTATTTACATGATGCCACACCTTTCACAAAGGGCACGCTCATTCAGTGTGGACAGTTTAACCTTTGCACAGTAACCTCCATCAGCACAGTCAACACACTCAGGATTGCAGCAGACTCATTAGCATCATCAGCCTCCGCGGGGCGAATGCGACTTCATTTGATTTTGTTTGCAGTCAAACAGCCAGCGATAATTCAAGGGCGGATCCACAAAAGATGCTGTTTTTTTTTTCTTTGCAGTTTTGCGTCACAGGTCATGAATGGGTGAACGAGGCTTGTTGGCCAGCGAGGGCTTTCTCCCATTCCAGTCTCCATGGAGCACACCTGAACGGCCTGAGTGTCTGAGTCACTGGCAGGAGTGGTGCACTTCTTGAGTGTGACTGGTATGCACTTGATAATGTGCCACCGTGGCCTTGGCAACCCGAAACAATGCGAACCAGCCTTTTGGTGCAACCTCCGCGTGTTTCCATTTCAGGCGTTTTCATGGTAAATAAAGGTCGGTAATGAAGACAATGATGTCTGAGTCATGCTTTACCGACTCTTTCATCTGGAGAGGTTTACATTTGGAGAAAGCCAAAGGCAGCCCTGAACAAACAACAACCTCTTTTCATCAGCCTCAGGGTGTAGAACAGCCATCAAAAGAAGACGGAAATTATTGGGAAGGCAAAGACTGACCTTGTTTTTTTATGGGATGGCTTTGTTATTTGGTCCACTTTCTTGGGCATATGTGGGATGAAAGCTTACATTACACATTTAAAAGGATCACTGGGGTCATTTATTAATATTAATGTCTGGATACTAGTGTGAGATCAGAAGCGTTTTTATTTCCTTAAACCTGTCTTAATAGATTTTTGTTGGCCATTTGGGGCCAGTGACAGTGACGTGTTATCACCAAAGATAAGGCGAGCATGTTATTACCTGGTCTTATTTACTCTCCCAGCAGACGAGGAGCAATATTAGCACTCAATAAAAATGTTGTTTCTGGCCACCTGGTGAATGTGAGTCCAGAGTTCACTCTCCTATAAGCTCTGTTTTTGGTCTCTACCAACTCCTGAGAGAAATATCTGTATCTTAAGCTGCTAAATGCTCCTTTATGTTCAGCAGCTAGTTGCCAACTTTGTCTGCTGTTTGGTGCCAGTTTGTCACCCTTCACATTACTCACACTATTTCGTCCATTGTCACAATAAAAATATTGATCAGCTGTCAACACTGGTTGCTCAAACACTGTTGTAACGTTTAAAACATGGCTGCAGAACACTGGAACGACAGCACTGGTCGGTTTAACTTTTACTTCTGAAGTGATGAACGCACCATCAGTGAACATACTTTCATGTTGCCATAAAGCTCAGGAGTGCTAAGAGTTTCAAAAGGTATTCGTCTCCTGCGATGTGTTGATAAAGAACTGTCTGTCTGCATTCCTTACCACTGTGTAACCACTGTGTGTCAGCCTTCCTCTGAACTCTTTGAATTCCTGAGTCCAAAGGCCAAATGCCTGAATAATACGAATTGTCTGAGATTTTTGCTTTGCATTTCGTTCTGATGGGAGCAGGAACCCACTGGCCAACACTTCTTCGTCAATTGTTGCTCTTTGATGTCAGATATCAGTCAGCTATCTGGAGTCCGTCGGCCCATATTGTTGATCATAATGGGTGCGTCAAATTAACAAACGCCCCTCTTTGACCTAATCACTGCAAGCGTCAACAGTGGTGACTGCAATCCCTGACAGGTGTTAACATGGGAGAAAGCAAACATGAAAATATTCAGTGGACTGCTGCTCAAGAGTCTTACGCAACTTGAGCACCTCATGCTAGATGACATTCAGAGGTGGGAGTGTGTTCAACAGTGAAATACCTACAGATTGTGTCTATTTTTTTTAACTTGCCAGCAGCATGACTTGTGGGAGTCTGAAATGAGATTTTCACATTCATGGTCCCCAGAGGATGATTCCTGCTGACTTCAGTGATTGCCTGATTTTTCTCAAGCATCATCGTGATGTTGATATTTTTCTTTTTAGTGGCATGGATTAAGAGCTGCAGGATGGATTGCTATGAATGACTCAGGATGAACTCTAATACCTTTTAATCTAGCATCATCATCAGGTCAAATTTACATTTTGGTTTATGACCAAATACCTGCAAAACAACTACAACTACTTTAATTCAACTACTCTGATAATGTTCAGCCTTGCAGGAAAAAACTTATATGACATATTATTAAAAGAGATGACATGTTAATTGCAGGTGTAGGTGGGGCCCAGGTGGGGCCCAAGTGTATGGTGTCACATTTGTGTTTATAGCCTGGGCTAATATATGATGCCATCACTATCAACAATGAAAGGCAGGTGGGGGAAGAACCGCACCTAAAGGCATCAATACAGTGGCATAACTGTTCAGGCTGGATAATGGAAACTAAATCTGCAGCAAGATGAAGAGGAAACATGAACCTCACATGTGTCAGTTGTTTCAGCGCTACTGTGAAAATAAAAGATTTAAATATGGCCCCTGTGGTGTCTGATACATGAGTGTTTAATACGTTACTTGAAACTCGCGATTAAAACATTTTACGTCAGTTAGTTGTACAACAGATTCCAAAACAGTTGGGATACTGTGTAAAACATAAATAAAACAGAATGTGATCATTTGCTGATTCATTTTGACAAATACTTAATTGAAAACAGTACAAAGACAAAATTAATGTTTGACCTCATCAGCTTCATTGATTTCTGTAAATATCTGCTTATTCTGAATTTGATGGCAGCAACATGTTTCAAACTAGTTGGGACAGGAGCAACAAAAGACTGTGAAAGTTGTGGACTGGTCCAAAAACACCTGTTTGGATCAGTCCACAGGTAAACAGGTTCATTGGTAACAGGTGATAGTATCATGATTGGGTATGAAAGGTTGATCCTGGAAAGACTGAGTCGTTCACAAGCGAGGATGGAGCGAGTTGTTTTTATTTCAGTTTTACACGGTGTCTGAACTTTTTTGGAATCAGGATTGTGCTAATTGCATATGTGGCTCAGTGGTTCAGAAATTCTCTGGGTGAGACGAGTCTTGTCGCGACTAAATACAGAGCGTGCGATGCGTTTGTTGTCCGTTACATTTGGATCAGAATAGGTGGACCACACATCGACTGCGAGGATGACGCATAGCAAAATGCCACACTCAGGAAAGAACAGCAATCTTTCACAGAAAAGTGAAGCATG
This sequence comes from Holacanthus passer, assembly GCA_025331565.1. NCBI lineage: Eukaryota > Metazoa > Chordata > Actinopteri > Pomacanthidae > Holacanthus > Holacanthus passer. The sequence goes on from JAFREQ010000159.1 coordinate 267,226, forward strand.
TTTTCACTTTCTTGGAAAGGCCAGTGTCATGGTCTGCAGACCAGACTGTGAAGTTATTGCCTGAAACATGAACACAGACACACACTCTCTCACGCACAGGTGACCTGGATCAGGTCATTGAGATTTTCATGGTTTGCAAAGATCTAGAGGGCCAAAATACTTCTGTTGTCATTTTTAAAATATGGAAAACATTTGGAACTATCTATTAATGTCTGTGCAATATAAACAATAGTAATGTTATTTATGTAACTTCCTCTGAGCGGTTACACATCAGGAGTCTTAACTATGCATTCAATGAGCAAGAGATCTACAAATCCTACTGTCATGTGCAGCTGTTATCTGATCAGTGTTAAAATTCTCTACAGGTGACAGTCATATGATCATGACATCATTTTGCCATTTTAAACTTTCATAAATTTGCCTGCGCTTGTGTTCTTGTATTTTCAAGAAGCCCTGCAACTGACCCACAGGAGAAACAACTTTGAGCTGATGCCTTCACTTTAAATAACATGTTCTCCATGAAAGCTGCACTGACACATCCTAAAGTCCCCCTTCACTCAAAAATGTGTTTTGCTTCAATGGGACGTTTGAGCTTCACTGTGCAGAATAATGCACAGGTTTGACACATGAAGGCTGTTTTACACATTCATCTACTGAACATGGAAAGTTTCTCTGTACCCACTGTGAATCTCAGACGTGAGACTTGGGACGTGCACCTACAAGCAGGATTTTGTTACTCAATGTTGTGACAACGAGTTGTCATGGTCCAGTATGCAATTTTTACATTTTTGTGTGATGTGGAAACTTCACTTCACATCTTCTGAGAATGGACTTTTTCGTGAAGCAGCAAACATCTTGTGTTTAGTACAGGGGTGGAAGATGTATTAGGATAATTTATTTAAGTAAAAGTAGCAATACTGTACTCCATTACAAGTAAAAGTCCAGCATTGACAATTTTACAAATATAATGTGTGAAAGATATTATCAGCTCAGCTACAATCTTAAAGGCGTAGTTTGACATTTAGACAAATGTGCTTTTTCTTTCCTGCTTAGAGATAGATGAGAAGATCGATACCACTCTCATGACTGCACGTGAGATATGAAGCTCCAGTTGGCAGCGTGTCAGCCTGGCTTGGTGTTAAAGTGAATCTACTGGTTGACTGGCAGCCTCAGGGTGACGGGTCAGACTTCGATCAGAGATGGACACAAATGCATCAGAAAGTGTCTTGTTACAAGTTTCAAATACTTGCTCATCGAATGTATCCAAATAAAATAATAGAAAATACAAGTACTTTGTAGTCTGAAAATACAAAAATACACTCTATACAAACTGATATGACCACATTTTTGACATTCAGTAGCACCAATATGGGTGTGACCTACATTGAAAACGTGAGCTCCGCTAATTTCCATCCAATTCAGAGGTGCATGCTGGGTGGTTTCTGTCAGTCAAAGCATCCACTGACTGAATGAACAGCCAATTGAAATGAGACCAGGCTTTCAGCAGATGACTTCTTCAAGAGCGATTAGTAGAAGTGAATTGGAGTATGCAACCAGCACAAACATACAACAGATTAGGAGAAGACAGTAGAAGAGAAAGAGAAGCCCCCCCCTCTTCAACAACGACACAACATATAAAGTTTCCTTCTTCGTATAATCTCTATCTCAATAACACTGCAGTCTTTATATTACAGCTTTAGTTGTTTTTCAGCACAACTAACATTTAACATTTTTTTATATTTCAGTTTTAGTTTCTTTAATTTCATCTTTCCTATCTAACCAGCATAAAAGCCCAGTGGTTACATTAACATCACCGGCTAGTAAGTACTCAAATTTGCAATGCTCTTTTCTTCTTTGCATTTTTGTGTTATTCAGTAATTAGCATGAAATATCTGAATATATTTGGATTACATACCTTTATCTTAGGGGACATTTACACCAAACATATACACAAAGCAGCTCCTTTCCTCAAACTACTGGACATGAGGAGCACAGTTGACCACGAGCAGGTTGTTGGACAGGTCACATGATTGACTTGTGTCCCGCCAGAGACTGTGATTAGACTAATTGTTGTCCAGTTTATTTCTACAGTTTAAACCTGGCAATAAAAATGTGTCTTATATGAGAAATAAAGTATATTAAGTATTTCAAATACACAATACAAGCTCTTATGCTTATATATCTATATATATATCTTATTTTTTCTGTCCAGGAATGACACAAATGACAAAATACTCACATGTAATTAAATATGTATTTCACTATATTTCAATGAATTACTGCCCATCTCTGACTCCAGAGAATCATTGAACTTGGCCAAGATATAGTCCTGCACATAATGATATTTTTACTTGTTGTCTACAGATTAAACAGACCTGTAACATGTTAATTAGTGAGCTTCAGAGGAGCTGGTCGGCAGATTTTGTTACCTTTGGACAGAGCCTGGTTAGCTGTTTCCCCAGATGCAGAATAAGCAGCTGATGTTGAAGAGGTCAAACATTAAATATATTGTCTTTGTACTGTTTTTATTTGAGTATATATCAAAAAGGATTAGAAAATGATCACATTCTGTTTTACTTATGTTTAACACAGCGTCCAAAATTTTGGAATCAGGTTTTGTATGTGACACTGGAACAGGAGTGACATATTATAGGTGCCATATTCCAGAGATTCAGTTTATTAATTGTGACTATTCCCCTCGACATACTTGGTCATACTTTCACAATCACATTCTGTTTTATTTATATCTTACGCAGCATCTGAAGTTTTTTGGAATCTAGGTTGTTGTCAGCATATGTTACATAAAAGTAACCATCAGTTTCTCTAAAAGTGAATTAACCCAGGATGTTGGAGAAACCCAGAAGATCATTAAAAAAAACCACCATTGTATTTCCAGAATCCACAAAGACTGTTCAACCCTGTGGAGGAAGAAATATTGTGTTTCTGAGTATTGAAAAAAACAGATGGTGGCATGCTGGCTACCCAGATATGAGTCAGAGTCACAACTTGACAAACTGCTGAAAAATCTTTTATCATCAGAGAGAATATCTTATCATCCACAAGGTCAGAAGAGTCTTTGTGGAAATACCAGAGCAGTGGTAAGTTTTTTAAAGACCTTATGAGATTCTCAAATGTGACAAGTTAATCATCTTTTAAAGAAACAGACACCAACCTCTGTGACCTGAATGTATGACACAAACTGAGGCTAGCTGTTTCCATCCGATTCCAGTCTTTGTGCTAAGCTACGCTAACAGGGTGTAGCTTCATATTCACACAAGAGTGGTATCAATCTAACAACAACAACAACAACAATAATAATAAATAAGTGTGTTTTCCAAAACACTGCTTTAAAATGTACACACACACACACACACACACACACACACACACAGAGTGACACACCTCCTCCCACTCCTCCTCCAGCTGAGAGTCACTCCCACTATAAACCCCGCTGAGTTTCAGCCACATTATCACAGACACAGTGGAAACCTGTTGGAGGATCCACTTCACTTCAGTGCACACAGGACAGGATCCACTCCAGTCCCTTCAGATCTGCTGTGTTTCCAGCTGACACTCTTTTCTATACAGGCTGCAAATGTAGCGAATAACCTGCACTGAAAGTCTTTGTAATTGTATATAGGCGCGTTCATGTAGACTCAAACACGAGAATTAAAAAAACCGTTTTATTATAAGAAGATGCAGCCTTAAAGTTTTTGTCGCGACGTGGACGCGGATTTTCAGTCTGATTGTTGCTGTCAACATGGAAAACAGTCCATAGGCCAGAGGACGAGATGGGAAAATGGGAGATAACAATGGTAAGTTTGATCTGATCCAACGATGAACTGATCGATTAATGACGTCAGATTAAGAGTCCGATCAGCTGTAGTCACATTTATTTCAGTAGAGACATGTCTGTAAAGGCAAATGTCTGATATTGATATGTTTGATTGTGGTTCAAGTTGCACAGATGGATCAGAACATGTTCAGCTGTCATGTTTGAGAGAAGCAACATGAGAAACAGCTTCAAAATCTTTCTTTATCATTAATGATAAACAAATGATGAATTGTTTTTTTCATCCAGAGTCTTTGATTGTTCTGCAAATAGCTTCAAAACAGTGTTGTCAAATGACCAGATCAGTGCTTATTTATTTTTCAGAATAAACTGATGCTTTGCTCTCAAATATAATGTTAAAGCATGAGACACAAGTTGATGATGCAAAAGATGAAGGCTGTAAGTTTACTTCCATGTGTTAAAGTCTTTCACTCAGCACATCTTGCTGCTCCATGATCTGCCCTTTCGTTCATATGAAATGCTGCTGAGGCCTGTTGCCTCTGTGTGATCCAACAACTCCACACACAGGTCCTAACTTTTCTTTGTCTGGTTCAGATTCAACTCTCAGCGGTGCTTTGTACCACCGTCGCCGACACTGAGTAACAGTAGGACACAATGCACAGTTTGCCATCTGTGTATCTGACGAACAATCCTAGTTTCTATGAGGGACAATAGAGTTTGTGTGATACTGGTCAGCTCTAGCAAACAGCAGCTTAACATGAGTCTTTACACAGAGACATTTTAATAATGATTTACATAGAGGAGACAACTCCTCCAGTGTAGCTCATTGAATTTAAATACTTATAATGAGCACAGGCAGTGTCCTTCACCAGTAATGCTCTCTGTGTTCCCATATTGTCCAAACATAAAATTATAAGTTTACAAATGCTTTTTTTTAAGATGCAAGATTGACTGAGATCAAAAAACTCATTAGACACATGAATATCTGCTTGCTTTCATCCCAGTGCCTCTGTATATGTTTCTGTGAATCATTTGCATACTAACCAGATGGATTAGACAGGAGTCACGCAAGGCATGTTATTGTTTGTTAGTGTTATGATGCAATGCATTAGGAATTTAAAGGGGCACTCCGCCAATTTGACACATTAAGTTTGGTTTACTGGTTATAGGATGGTACTACTCAATGTATGAAAACAGCTGTATGATGTCTTCCTAAGTCTGAGAAAATGACCCAGATGATGTCATGGTAACAAGTGGTGAACCTTTAATGAAAGATGCTGTTAAGTTGCATTGTGGGTAATGTAGGATCCAGCAGATTATGATTTTCACACATACTAGAAACAAGAATTCAGGATATCAACCTCAGCTGCTTAGGTTTTGACTGATGTTTTTTTTAAGTGTATCTCTCACAAGGTTCTTGACTTTGTGAAATTGTGATGCTAAATCACTTGAGTGTTCCTATAATGGAGGGTAAAGAGGGCATGTAAAGAGGTGACTTTAGGTTTGAATGCATATATTGTGTTATGGAGTGAAACTACTTTAAAACTATTGCAGTGACAATGAGTGAAGAGACTGACATCAAGGGATAAAGAGTGGGTGACATGGAAAAACATTTCAAAGAGAAACCATTTCACTTTTGTTGCCATGATTTTTGAGCACTGATCTCATAATGCAGTTGTTGTTCAGCTAAAATCACATATTGTTTTGTGGCTCCTTTTGGACCTCTTTAAAATATGCATCGCAGCTGTCGTCTCATTACACTTCAGATAATCTGAAAGCCTGAAGAAGATGCTCAGTATTCACATTCAATGAGTTTCCTGTGTGTGTCGTGTCAAGTGCTGTTGAGCGTTGTGGGGGAGGAATCACTCAAAAACTGATATCTCTCGCTGAGATCAAACATGGTCTTAGCTGTTGTCTGGAAGTGTAATCAAAAAGCATAATGTTTGAACAAATTCATGAGGCTTGATGCTGAACTAACAGCTCTGTTTTTATTGGTCGCTGGAGGATGAGTGACGGCGATCGAACCCGGGAGCTTTCTGACATTTAGGCACTGTTTTGCATTTGTTTTGGTATTTTGCTTGGATGTCCTATTAGATGTTCTAACCTTTTGATAATCCTTTATTTGTCCATAAACATTCATGCGAACTTCCAAACTCCTGGAAAATTTGCTGTGTAACAGGGAAATGGTGAAATTGAAGACTAAGCACTGGCAAACCCCAGCGTGTAAAGTGGATGAGCGTCTGATAGTCATCATGATTACGCACTAACCTGTTTGTGCAGTCGCTGTGGCCTGAGGATGATGGTGAGGAGTATGAGCGAGTAATAGGTTGTTGTTGTGGTTCACATGGGATCAGTGTGAGTGTCTGTGGCGTTGTGTCACTTGTTTGTGTGTGTGGCTTCACCTGGCTGTTGGGCCATGGCGGCTTGCTGCTATTTTTACCTCCTCACTGCCCAGTCTGACCCTGATGTTGTGACCAGTAACACGACTTGATATATATTTGTGTGTTTGACCCGTACCTGTCTAGTTTTCAGACACAAGCAGGGCGTTGGGTGGGAGCCACTCCCTCAGCGTGAGTGTTGGTGTAAACACGATTTCCCACCTCTTCCACCACCAGAACCCAGTGCAGGAGTGGGGCGAGGAGTTGGAGGACGGTGCAGTTTATGGGGTCACTCTGCGTCGGGAGCCCGGCCCCTCCTCCGGCCCCAGTGAGACGGGTTCCTGCTGTGCCTTCGTCCAATACAGGACCTGCAAGGTGCGGCGTCTGAAGGCCGCCACCCTAGACCTGCTCGTGAATCACCTTGTTGACCCCGGCTGCCAGGAGCAGGACTACGGCCGCATCTTCCTGTCCACGTACAGAACCTTCAGCGGAACCTCAGAGCTCATTGAGCTGCTCTTCCAGAGGTACAATCACTGTTTTGTACCACTGTGCGATTGGTTGGGTCTGTTTGAAATTTTGAAATTGAATAATTTGGGAAATAAACTTATTCGCTGTCTTGCCGAGAGTGAGATGAAAAGATTGATACCACCCTCATGCCTGTATGATAAATATGAAGCTACAGCCAGCAGCTGGTTAGCTTAGCTTAGCACAAAGACTGAAAATAGGTGGAAACAGCTAGCTTGGCTCTGTCTGAAGGTAACAAAATGTGTCTGCGAGCACTTCTAAAGCTCACTTATTTGCACATTGTATCTCATTTGTTTATTCATACAATAAGTGAAGAGTGAAAGGCTAGCTTCCAGCAGGCTAGTAGTTTCCCCCTGTTTCCAGTCTTTATGCTACTTTTTAGTTTTGTGGTTTTTTTTTAAAATAAACAAACAAGAAACTGTTTAGCTGCAGAGGTTTTTGTTGGTGGTTGCTACTGCTAAGCTAGCTGTTTCCTCCTGTTTCCAGTCTTTATGCTAAGCTAACTGGCTGTAGCTGCATACTTGCTATACAGACATGAGAGTGGTATCAATCTTCTAATTTATCTCCAAGCAGAAAGCAAATGTGTATTTCCCAAAATGTTGAATTATTCACTTAGCTGAATGAGAGTTCCCACTCATTTACATTCAAATCCACATTCACACGTCTGTTCACGCTCACTCTGCTTCAGTTTCTCTCTACTTTGTGTTTTAGCATAGATTAGCTTCTTTTTCTGCTTATTTTCCCCCGATCAGAAAGTATGTGATGAAAAGCCACAGGTGAAGAGCCGTCTCTTTAGCGCTCGCTTTCTGGGAAAACAACTTGGGTGGTTTCAAATGCAGAGTCACCGTGTTACGTCAGGATCTTTTTATACGTTGTTTATCTGACAAAGCAACCATCGCCTGCCAGCTTTGATGTAATAATAAGTACCTAGCAGGTGCTCATTATCCTGAAGCTTTTGACAACAACAATTATGCACAGAGCGGTTTCAGACTGTGGTCGGCCTGGATCGGGGTCAGGTTTAGGATAGCTACAGGGCAGGGACAAATAATAATTTAAAAATATGTGACAAACAGTCTGAAGAGTCTGACTAAATCTCCCCCTACAGAGACAATGCTGCCTCAGATCTGGACAACAGCAAATGCTACAGCAGGTAGGTGGATGACTTTTGAGTTTACAATTCAGTGTGCTTGAACTTTTTTATGCTTCACTTCAGTGTGTTTTAAATGATTAAACTATAATGATTCCTCCGCCGTCTCCTCAGCCCTCTGTTGGCCTTTGTCCAGACATGGTTGGATGAATACAGCGAGGACTTCAGGGACCCTCCTCTGCACTCTGCACTCAGGCTGCTGTTGGATCACCTGAGGATCAGCTCTGCAGTTCACGACAACATGCACAGCCAGCCCAACTTCTGCTCGCTGGCTGCGCAGGCTGAGGCGCTGCTCAAGAGGTTACAGAAAGAAGGTGATCCTGCACCACATCACATGACAGAAAGTGACCTTCAAACCATCATGATAGTCAACAATGTGAAATCCTCCAAAAAACCATGCACGCTTTTCCTCAATTCTTACTCCGTGTGTTTCTTTAGAAGCTGAGACAAATGTCAGTCCTGCCCAGGTAGATCTGGAGGAGGATGAGGAGGGCTCTGCTGATGAGGATTCAGGATGTGAAAACTCTGTGGATCAAGGTGGCATCATGGATTTCTCTGCTGCTGCCATTTCAGAACAGCTCACTCGAACGGACTCTGTGCGTGAGAGGATATCTTTCATGTTCTGCATTTATACAAATCGATTGTTTTACATTGATGACAAAACGCTAATGATTGATTTACATGGTGTTTCAGGCTCTGTTTGTCAAAGTGGTGCCGTACCAGTGTCTGGGCTGCGTGTGGTCGCAAAGAGACAAGAAGGAAAACATGTCTCCCACCATCCGAGCCACCATTGCACAGTTTAATGCCGTTACCAACCAGGTCATCATGTCCCTGCTCTGCCAGCCAACAGATGCCACCTCCAGTCCCACCTCCTCCCGCCGGCCTCCTACTACACCAGCTCAGAGGGCCCGCATCATAGAGAAGTGGATCAGAGTAGCACAGGTCAGTCAGATATGACGGAGTGATTAAAGATCACATTCAAGTTCTGACTTCAGGTTTTCAATGTTTGCCAGTGATCAAAAGTGAACATATGCATGTACCTTCTGATTGTATTAAGAGCTTAATTGACTAACTCTTTGCCCTTTGAAATTAAGTCAGTCCACTGAATGCAAGCTGTGTCTTCTGCAGGATTGTCGTCGATTGAAGAACTTCTCCTCTCTCAGGGCGATCCTGTCGGCCCTTCAGTCTAATGCAGTTTACAGGCTGAGAAAGACCTGGGCTGCTGTCAGCAGGTGGGGTTGGGTTACAGCCAAAGGCCACAGCTTTTGTCTGTCTCTATGGTTATGTTTATATTGCATTTTACATAATTGTCCTTTAATGAGGACACTGAACCCTGATCAACTGCAATTCTATGTCAGTGACAGAGCAAGTCAGCAAATGTCTCGCTTTTGGGTGGCCCATATTCAATGTCAGGTCATGAACACTGCAGTAAGCTATTATAATGTCAAGGATAACTGAAGCATAACTTCATGTTGTTCTCTTTATGACTCAAACATCTGGTCATGGACTAAGTAGTGAAATGTAACATTTTAACACCATTTATTGTGTATAACAGTTAATTATTAAAATATGAGGTTTTGGAATAAATGGCAGCATATTCTCTACATATTGTCTCTGTTCTTTTTGCAGGGACAGCATGGCCACGTTTGATAACCTGTGGGAAACCTTCCCTGATGAGAACTGTGTGCTGACCAACCGAGAGCTCCTGGTGGAGGTGAGAACAAAACTGCTGGTTGCACAAAAAACAGGCCCCATGTACTTCATGTGTTTACAAAGGTATAGATAATACAATACTTGAGTGAAATGTAAAATTGTCTCGCTATGTAAAATAATGTAGGTGATTGGCAATGATAGCTGAGATGTGGTCCACAGTCAATATTGTGTTTATACCTGACAATAGATTTCCATAGGAAATGCATACAGTTCATTTTTGACCTTACTCTGCATCTAATTAGATTAATTAGTTAATGTTTAGCAATGCAAACAAGTCGATTTTTATATAGAAAATGTCCTGACCATGAACACGACAGGATATGACCTATAGATTAAGAACATAGCACAAAGAATGTTTCACATATTAAAAAAAATGTTTGGAAATGATTGCCATACCAAGCACTCAAAGTGCATAGATGTCTCTTTTTAATCATTACAAAGATTCATTTTTTTAGTCAATATTTACAGAAATGTTTAACAGAGTGTTAATGGCAAACTAGAGGCCTCCAGCACATTATGTTCCCATTTTTGTTTCATGTAGTCTCCTTTAGGCGGCTGCGTCAGAGACGGCTTGTGTCTTGTTACAGTGAAAGGACTCTAAAGTCAATAGAGCATAGACAGATCTCTGTGCGCAACAGCCAAGCCACTTGAACTAGTATTAACATTCACAGATGTGTTTCACTGGGAAATGATATTATATGTCTGACTTTTGTGAACTTGTTCTGCTCCTTTTCACTTTTCACTGTAGTAGTATTTAAGTGTTGCCTTTCACCATAAGGAAGCTTTTATCTATGTAAACACAATTACTCAGACATTTACTTAAAGCCTAATCACTGTTTTTTAAACTGATACTACATACAAAGACTTGAGAGAGAAGGCCAGCAAGTGGCCTCCGAGATAATTATTAAACAGGATATCCAAGTTAATATCTACTAAATCTTGTATTGAAGAATTTGCTTCATAAACCTGTTTACAGTCGGCTCAGATCTTGATTTAAAGCTCCCTTGTACGTGCTTGTGTGCATGCATACAATAGAGCGTTTGTACATATGAATGATTTAAAAAAAAATTGATAATGGGCCAATGATCTGTATGTGCCTATAACCTTCAACTGAATATAGATCTATCTGACCTACTTTGACAGGATGGAGGCCAAGCGACTGTGGATGACATTTCTCCAAAGATATCCAAGAGGTGTCCGATCCCGAGACAGATGGTAAGTCATACCTCAGGTGATGAAGCCATATATCACTGAGGTCTAGTTCAGCTGAAACACTGAGCAGCAACCTTCCATTTCTGCCACATTTGTAGGAATGTTTCAAAATGTGATCATTGCACATGTGATATTCTCTTTGCCTGAGGCAAGGTTTAGTTTCAGCTTTTCAAAAAGATGCATGCAAGGTCCCTTCCATATTATACAAGTCTTAGAGCCACAAGAGAGCTGATTTCCCTCAGTGTGGGTGGAGTATCTCTGGCATGGCAGATACCCAAACCTATCTTTAGCTTTGCTCGGTGCTGAGCGAGTTTCAGATGGCCTCAGATCACTAGGATTATAGGACAGTAATAATAGACCAGACCGGGGTCTGTTATGAGTCATCCGCACGGTCTCCTGGGCCGTAACACGAACCCACAGTGCTAACTGGCCTTGTGTGAATGTCGTCCAATCTCAACCCATTCAATAAAGAAAAAAAGCTGATGACTGTATTCAAAGGACACGAATGACCAGACAGAGTGACACGAGAAACTGCTGCTGTTGCCCTAATGGCCTGTGTTCTTACATGTCTCTCTGCAGAGCACCTCCAGTGGAGTGGTTCCTTACCTGGGCACCTATCTGACCGTCCTCACCATGCTGGACACTGCTCTGCCAGACACTGTGGAGGTACAAAATGTAGCCTGAGTAACTGTTCCTCTGCTGAATGCATGTACTGCACAGTCCAATATTATGTATTTACTCCAGGACATAGTAGTAGGTATATACATATATAGTATATAAACACTTGAAATTTGGCTGGCTGACTGTTAAATCTATGGAAAGGTTGTAATTTGTATATTTTATTTATTTAAAAATACAGATACTGCACTCTGCCTTTTGGATAGTCTTCACAGATTGAGAGATAGAAAACTGTACCTCCAAACAAAATGTGTTCTTTCACACCTTACAGGAATTAAATGTATCTCTAATTTGCAATTTAACAGTGGTGGAATGTAACCAAGTACATTTACTCAAGTGCTGTACTTAAGTACAATTTTGGGGTACTTTTACCTTACTCAAGTATTTCCATTTCATGCTACTTTATATTTCTACTCCAATACATTTCACAGCCGAATATTGTACTCTCTACTCCACTACATTTATCTGTAGTCAGTAGTGACTTTTCAGATTAAGGTTTTACAAACAAAACATGTCATCAGTTTATAAAATGTGTTATAGATTGAACTAAAACGTCCACCTTTCCAGCTGTAACATTAAAGTATGTTTGTTAGAATGAAGTGTGATTAATTGATCTAATTAATCATTGATATGTGCAGTATGTAAGTACTAACAGTCTACTCTTTTGACAGGGTGGGCTCATAAACTTTGAGAAGAGGAGGAGGGTAAGTTGTTCCTCTTTGTGCCATCTTTTATGTATTCCCTTTATTTGTTCTTTTTTTCACAGTAGTAGAATGTTACAGGACACCTTTGTACTTTGTGTCTGTCAGTGCATGTTTGTGTGGTTGGGTGTGTACAGTATATTTGCATTGTCAAAGTGAACTTAGAGAGATATATTCTGACACTTTTTTAGTGGGCTGCATGACATGCTGAAAGCTGGAAGACCTTTGTTATCCTTTTTGAACTTTTCCATATCTCAGCTTTGTAACTGTTCCACCATACCATCATGTTGTACCCTGTTGCTCCAGGCAGGTTATGCAACCACACAGATGTCAGCAGTCAGGACTTCTTACAGTCTTTGTCACTCTGTTTATCCATGGACATTCCTCTCTCTCAACAGGAGTTTGAGGTTCTGTCTCAGATCCGTGTGCTGCAGGCGTCCTGTTCCCAGTACAACGTGCCCCATCACCCCAGAATCGCTGCGTGGCTGCAGGGACACAAGCTGCTCACTGACCAGGAGAGGTGAGCTCAAGAAAGAGTTTTGTTCACTTGCCACACAACATATCTCTGTCAGCAGAAGAAAGCCTCAGTAAAGTTCAATAACAGATTAGTTACATAATCTGAAACAAGCGTTCTTGTGTCGTTAAAGGGTTCATTCACCATGTAGACCAATAACCGTGTCTTGCTTTTATCATTTTCCACTTAAAGATACGCCATTAGGTGCAGTATACACAATAATTGATCAAAATGTCCTATCGTACTGAGTAATGGCGTGGGAAGTGGGTGTAACCCTGTCACTATTGAGTCTTATCATAGAGAGGCTGTCATTTGACATTTATAATGCAATTATTAATTACACACTTATATAACTCAGCAGTGATGCACGGAAGCACTTCTACTACTACTTCAGTTACGCAATGTACAAACAGTACGCACAAAACTGATACAAGAGAGGGGTGTCTGGAACTGAGGAAAGCAATGATAAGCTAGCATGATGCCAACAAGGCTGAACAGATCACAAGAAGTCTGCTGCCTACTGAAAATAGATAAAACAATATAAATAAAATCAATAAAAATAACAAAAAATGATGTAATATACAGTTTAAGCTTCTTGTGGTTTTACAAAAACTTCTGCTGACAAACATTCAAAACTAAAAAAATGGAATATTTCCAATTAGAGCCAGAGTTTTTATTTAAATAATCAATTAGACAATCAAAAGGAAATTAATTGCCTATAGCTGATTAATGGTTTCAGTCATTTTTCTAGCAAAAATGCCAAACATTTTCTGGCTCCAGCTTCTTAAATGTGAGGATCTGCTCCTTTCTTTGTCATTTATGATAGTAAATGGAGGTTTTGGATTGTTGGTTGGACAAAAGAAGCAGTTTGAAGCCGTCACTTTGGGCTCTGGGAAATTGTGATGAGCATTTTTTTACAATTTTTCCCCGATCGATTAATTGTGAAAATATTAATAGAAATAATCCTTAGTGGCAGCCCTATTTCTAACACACTTCACTGTGGACACACCCTTTAGGCCCCCATTCATGAGAGTGAAGTGGTCAGTGTCCACAACTGCTTCAATTCAAATTATTAAATCATTTTGTTTTTGTTGAATCTTTATTACCAGTTTGAGCAGTGTCACCCCACATGTACTTGATTAGTGTCTGTATTATAATGTCAACTCAAGCATGTCCAAAAATCATGGATATATAATTTATCACTGATATAATAATTATTGTACCACGTTATATAATATGACATTAGATTTGTTGTATCAGCAACGATTTATAATCAGAACCTTATCTGTGTCTGAAACTAAACTGAATGAAAAATGATTACCATAAACATGCCACATGCCAAAAGCTGGTCCAGTTTTAAAAACCATAGTGAACTCTTTTGTACTTCTTGTACTTCTAGAGACAGCGCAGTGAGTTTGATTTAACAGCAACTTATGCTTCCACAAGATACCACCATACAAAATGCCCATGAGAAATCAGTATGAAGAACAAAGTTTTCCTCGGTACATGAAAGTCCTTCGTGGAGAACTGCAGTATTCATATATGTTTTCGTTACAGCTATGAACTGTCGAGGCAGCTGGAGCCTCCGGTGGACTTGTGTTCTCCAACTCCCTGGAGCCACCGCACACTCACCAAGAAACTTTCCTCGTGAGTATCATGCTGTGGCCTCATTTGAATATTCAAACACGCATAGCACATGTACATGTGGAAACAAAATGTGCTGACCCATTTTTTCTGCTAGAACATGAACAGAATGAATATGGTTTGTTGTATGCAGTACTGATGCACAGTAAAAGGAAAATAAATTCTATAATATATATAATTACATATAACACAACATTATTATCATCATGAAATGAGTTTTTACTGTCTTCTTTGATACAAGCTTAACTGTATTCTCTGTCCTCAGTCTCTTGACAGTGAGCGATGGATCTAAAAAACTCCCTGCTGACCAGATCAGCGTTACATCTTCTGGATCCAGTGGATCTGAGATGGAGGATCTCTCCTCCCCAAACTCGGCCTGTTCCATCAGACTGCAGGTAAACAGCCGTCTGAGTGCGTGTGTCTATCTGCCTCATTGTCTCACGGCCCTGCTTTCTGTCTGTCCTTTGTCCTCAGTTGTGCCAACAGAGGTGTCTTTGTTGAAAGCTTTGTCATGCTGTGCCTTCATCTGATGGGCCTCTGTGTTGAGCACAACATCCACTATTTACATTTCACAAACAATTGTCCTGTAGCCAGACAAACCCCTGAAGCATTAGAAGTAAAATACACTGAATGCCTTTTTAAAACTGGGAATCTTACATAATCTCCCTTCACAAAGGATCCTCTTTAAAGGACCATTGAAACTAACACAAGCCCTCAACAAGTAGAATCTCAACTGAGTAGGCCCTTAGCTGAGCTGAAGTGGGTTTGTTAAATGCTGCTCCGCTCTCACTGCTGCACCATCGCTCATCGGCTTAGTTGTTCTCTGCAGAACCATCAACTCTGAAACAAATGCTATAAACATATTTCAAGTGACACTCATCCATATTCTTTCTCTTGTTTTTCTCTCATCTCCTCTACAGTCCTTTCACAGCTCCTGCAACAACGTGTCCGAGGCCTTTTCTTCCTCCTCGTCCTCCTCTTACTCGTCCTCCTCCGCGGCTTCCTCTCCAGACTCCCCTACTCCTTCCGGCTCCTCCTCTGACTGCCGGGTGGACCTCTGCTCTCCAGACATGTCCTGTGGTGGTGCTCGGCCGAAGCCCACCCTGGACTCCCACCACAAACGCTCCGTGTCCATGACCTCCCTGCCGCTGTATAACCGCCAGGTGGCTGACTCCTGTATAGTCAGGGTTAGCGTGGACCTGGGCCACAACAACGGCAACATGTACAAAAGCATCCTGGTGAGTTTAGCCTGAAGTATTAAAGCTTCGCCACTTTCTGTTGATTTTCATACCCAAAGGTGTTTTTTAGTACGACTTGAATACTTGAGTATATCCATGTCATGCTACTTTATGCATCACTACATTTCTGAGAAAAATACTGTACTCACTACATTTACCTGACAGCTATAGTTACTAATTACTTTACACATTAAGATTGACATATACAAACATGTATTATATGTTAAGACATATGCATTAACAAAGAATAAACTATATCAGGTTGTTCAATTTACCTCCTCCTTGACCAACAACAGCATTAAAAGACTTACACATAATAATAATTATATAATGTATAATAGTATACCACTCATAAGGGGCATTTCTCTACACTCAGTGTTGTTTCTTTTTAATACTCTTTTTCCATTTTTGAACATTTGGTCAATGTACACTCACTTTCAATAGGGCTGCAACTAAAGATTACTTTCACCGTCGATTCGTGTGCTGTTATTTTTTTCCCCAATTTAACAGTTAATTGCTCAGTCAAAAAAAGTGCAAAAAGTCTGAGTTGTCAAAATGCTTTGCAGAGCCTTTGCTTGAAAAATGACTGGAACAATTAATCAATCATTAAAATGGTTGCTGATTACTTTTCTGTCCAGTTGACTGATTGATTAATTGTTGCATGCTGGGCTTCCAAATTAGCAGTGATGTCCAATCATGCCTGTATGTACACGTTTTTGACTGAAGTGGAAGTTTAATACAATGATCCGAATTCTGCTAACTAACCATTACTGCACCACTCTCTAAACATTTAGAATCAGCTAAAGGGGTAATACACCACATTTCATCTTAATTTAAATGTGTTTAATAGCATTTTTAATTCTTTATCTTTTCATAGTTGACCAGCCAGGACAAAACTGCACACGTAATTCAAAGGGCATTGGAGAAGCATCACCTTGAGCACATGAACTGGCGGGACTTCACCCTGACACAGGTCATCTCCCAGGAAAGAGGTCAGGACAGAGTGACTCTATTATCAAAAGAATCAGTGTAGCTGAGAGAGGAAAAACAACCTTTTTGATGGTTTATCTTGTTTTTCTGTTTTCAGAGTTGCTCATACCAGACAAGGCAAATGTCTTCTATGCTATGTCCACAACGGCAAACTTTGACTTTGTTTTGCGCCAGTTCCCCAAAGGCCAGAAGAAACCACTGAGAGCCACGTCGAGTCTTGGACGATACACAAAATAGCACCTCTAGTCTTCAAATCCTGCGCCTGGAATGTGAACCGAGCTCATGGGACACTCCTTGGAAATGGTCTTTATTTTTAATAGTTGTTTTATAAGAAAAACATGCTCTCTGAGATGATTCATCCTTTTATAGGACCCCAAAGAGGTAAAAATGTGACAAGACGATGCAAAAGCACTTTATGAAGACAAATGCTCGCCTCGACAGAAACTGATGGAGCTTCAAAAAACACCTGGATCACACATGCTTTTATTTCCTGTTGGAACAAACTTATGGATCTTAATAATAATAATAATAATAATTAATAACCCATTCCTTTTCCCAGAGTTGTGTTGGTAAGACTGTTTTAAGAGCATGGACACATGTGCAAATATTGATTGATTTAAACTCTGAGACTGCTGCTAGATCACTGTATGGGCATGAAGACACACTCACAGAAACACACTCCCCCTGAGAGCAACATGTGCCAACACCAGTCACCTATTCATTTGTGAACATTGAGAAATGCTTGGCCATTTCCCAACACAGCTGGGTGCCATTAATAACCTGTTAACAAGAGAATGGGGGGGTCAGATGCCGCGTGAAGGCCGTGTGGTCGGTAATGAACTCCTGGGGCTCCTCGCCAGCTCATCGACCACCCGAGATGTGCCGGTGCCATCTGAGGATTGAGCGGGCACGTTCTCACCAGGGATCACAGTGTTCCCGGGGAGTTTCAGCCCGGCTCCTCCGGCGTTCCTGTGATACTCATCTTGTGTGACTGGCTGCCCCGACTGGAAGGATGGCATTCCTGAGCCTGAGTTGCTCTTGCAGCAGCAGCAGACTTTGATGGCCAGGATGTTCATGTGCTACATGAGATGACAATAAGGGTGAACTGTTGTGAGGGCTTTCAGTGTTCGTGTTATGACTAAGTTTGACTTGTAGAATTTAGATTTTTTTTTCAAATGTTTAGTATTTATTTCACTCCTGTGGTTCACTTTGATCTCACTGCTGATTGCACCTTTATTTGATTAACACATGGTGACGACTCACTGGGTGACTTTAAGTTGTCTCTTGACTCGTAGTAACATACTGTATTTTTCAAAAATCAAAGTTTATTTTCAAACGGCTTTGATTAGTGAGATTGTAATTTTAGAGATGTCTTATTTTCTGATGAATACTAAGAATATTTAAAATGTTGATAATTTTTTTTTTTTTTTACATAAAATGTATTTAACAAGTTAGGTTCAGCCTCGTGGAGCCTGGATGTAACTGGTGCTTAAATGGCTTGATTTAAGCCTAACGAGGAGTTTGGATGTAATAATTTCAATGACGTCAATTGACGTCAAGACTCCAGTGAGATAGTAGATAATAATCAGATTTTCTAAAAGTTGAAGCTCCAGGGAGTGTTTAAAGAAGAAGCTACACAGTGAACAGACACACTTACTAAAATCACAAGTTTTATCCCTCGGAAGTCTCCTTTGAGTGTCTGGGAGTCGAAGCCTTGCTCAAGGGTAATGATAGCTGTCGAGGGAAGGAACAGACATCATTGACCTCCTCGAACTACACCGTCTCTCCAGAGAAACAGTTTCTCAGAAGCTTACAGTTTCCTCTGTCTTGGCAGCTGAGACCTGAATGGATGGTTCTCCTTGGCTCGTAATAAAACCGCTTTTTGTTCACTGTTGGGATTAATGAAGAGAATGTCACATTTGTAAAACAAAGCAAATTAAACAGTTAAAAAAAAATCTTTCATGTGCATTTGTACACTGTATTGACAACTTCCACAACACTTTTTCAGTGCTATTTGTCAGGCTTGTTTCTGCTATTAAGCCTCATGTGGCCAGTCATGGGTTAAGTTAGAATTAATATCGGCTTTATAGTGTTTGTGTCTCTTTTTTCTCTCCATTCCCTTTTTATATTGACTCATTGTCACATATTGATAATGGTTTTTCGAATTGGAACAGCCCTGAAAATACCTCAAACAAATCAATTAGTTCTTCTATAATGTAATAGAAAATAACTTTTGATGTAGTCTATGTCTTCTTTATTGAATCTCAAATATAATACAGTAAAGGCAATATACAACATGATATAAATTCATTATACACTAAACGTGTGACCAATAATAGTAAAATAAAAAATACAACGAAATAGAAAATAAAACCGTTGATGAAAATAAAATATACCTGAAATAGTGCAGGGTTTATATACAGAAGCAATCATTAAAATAATAAATGTATGTCCTTTTTGTGATATATTGTAACTCAAGCTTCACTTATACTTTCTATCTTTTTCCAGCTCATTCAACAATTGCACTGCATGTTCAGTTTTTTTGGTGTGTTTCAAATGGATCTCATAGCTTGTATTTGAATATTGAGGCATATTTTATGAATGAACAGCAGCTCTAAAGAATTTATTAAAAAGAATTTCCTCATTCATTCCAAAAAGCTAGCAAATGTTACATTAAAAAAGATGAAAAGCAGTTTCTCTCAACATACAAATATTGGATAAGTCAGTCAACCTTGCTAAATGGGAAATACAATGATATATTATGTAGAGTTGAAAGGGGCCTTTCTTAACCTTGTTCCAATATTTGAAGGGAGTCAGTATTTTTTCCAATCTACATTAAAAAAGAACTGCAAACAATTTAATCTTTGTCTTTCTCTGTCTGAAGGGTTGAGAGTGAATAAACCCTTTTATGTCTCCGATTTTATTTACTACACAGACTTAAATGTCCTAAGGGTAACTCCAGGAAGTCCTTTAAACTTTACAGCAACTTTATTTTCTGAAAACTGAAAAACATGGTGGAGGAGGTATTCAGCTTCTTTAATTAAGTATAAGTACTAATACCATACTGTAAAATACTCTATTACAAGTAAAAGTCCTAAAAAATAAAAGGACATGTTTTATATTATTATATATTATATCATTAGATTATTATTACTTCTGCTTTAATGTAACAGCTTTAATGTAACAGCAGTATTATTTTAGTTTGTTGAGTTGGAGCTCATTTTAAAATATTTTGTAATAATACTAATGACTATTCTCATTATGGATTCATCTGCTGATTTTTTTTCCAGTTAATCGATCGATTGTTTGATTTGTCAAAATTCTGGAAATAGAGAGAAATACTGTCACAATTACCCAGAGCCCAAAGGGCCACCTTCACAATGCTTGTTTAGTCCAAATTAAGGCCAATCTAAATTATTGAAAAATACATTAAAAATATTACAATAATTCAAAGTAAAAACAGAAAATCTTAACATTTTAGAACCTGAAAAAAGTTAACAATTAATTTTCTGTCAGTCCAGCTGTACTTGTACATTTTCATATGTTTTGTGTGCAACAATCTTAATGTGTAAAGTAACTAAAGCAGTTAAATGTAGTGGAGTAGAAATATAAAGTGGCATGAGAAGAAAATATTCAAGTGAAGTACAAGTACCTCAAATTTTACTCAAGTAAAGTACGAGTTCCGTTTCATCACTGAAAACAACTCTCATAAGAAATAATTAATATAATGAATTTACAATAAAACAGAATAGAAAAAAAGAAAAATAATAAGAACACAAATTAAAATAAAATACAGGAAATCTTTATGAAATATTTTAATTTCCGGTTTGGTTTTGCCGCTTCGCGTGACGTCACTGACCCCTACAGTTGCTCGTGCGTGCTACAGCCGACGCAGTCTCGCGGCAGCTCCAAACTTTTTCTTCGATTGTGTCAAGTAGCTAAAAATACAACAGTCCTGTATTTAGCTATAATTTATTTTTAAAGAATGAAGAAATGTTTCTGCAAAATATCGCCCTCGGCAGTAACGACGTAATGATGTCCTCGAGCCAGACACGGAGGAGGAGACTGCTAATTAAAGGTAAGACGAGATGCTAACAACTTCTGGCTAGCTAAGCTAAAACAAACAGGGGTCAACACAGTTCATGTTTACAAGCCCCTCCACAGTAAAAGTCGATGAAAATGTCACCACTAGATGACGCCAGAGAGCTGTTTGCCCAGTCACTGGTGAGCTAATGTCTCAGTAAGCTGTACTGGCATTGAGACACCACGTGGGGGCAGCAGCATGTTGGCAGCAGTGGTTCACTCTACTGCGCCTGAACATACTTGGCTCCTTTATATATCGGCTGTATTTTATGGGTAGATGTTCTCATAGTGTGACATAACTTGAGAGCCTCCGGGCATCATTTGCTCCACCTCATTCCATCAAACCTGAATGTGTAGTTGGCCTCGAATGGAGGTGATGTTATAACCTCATGTCTTTTAAATAGAAGACATAATAAGGTCTCTATGGACCAAGTCCAGCAGCTCCTCACCTGAAAAGATGATCAGTGCAGTTGAGGATTTCTGTACAGAGTCCTCTGTTGAGAGTTGCTGGCCCATTTACCCGCTCAGTGCACTTGGCTGCAGTAGACGCACACTCAGCAGAGGGATACGGGTTTGGATTCATTAGATGAGGACTTGCCTCATGATGTGTGTGTGTGAGAGAGAGGGGATGCACAGGTCAGCAGTTCTAGAGGAGAAACAGGACACTGCCCCTCATCTCATACTTTCTCATGTATTATGCATGCCTGTGATGTCCGGCCGTGAGCTTGGCTGAGTGTGTGTGTGAGCAGCATGTAGCCGCACAAGTACACATTGTATTAATTCTGTCCTCAGCCCTGAGAGGTCCAAACTGGCGTTTTTTCCTGGTCTGCCTTTGGAGCCGTGCCCTGCAGGCCAGATGAGACGTTCAAGGTCTTATCTGGATTTGTCCAGGAAATCGGTGCAGCAGGTCTCTAATGAGGATTGATGAGACAGGGAGTTTAGCCGTCATTAAAATCAATGATCTTCACCTCTATTGACCCGAGATTGTTTTGAGGAAGTCAGAGACGTTTCAGTTCACGTCAGCCTGCATTCTTAAAGTGAGGCATGCAGCTTGCGGTTAAGTCACAGTTCCACACAGCCTCTGGCCTGTTGAGCAAACTTGTTTCCTCATAAATGTAATACTAAAATCTGCATATGGTCATAAGTTTCAGTCAGTTTGCCTGGCTCAGTGTTTCCTTTAGCTTCCACACTCGGTTGTAACATCCAAAGTGTGATGACATCAGATTAGGTGTGTAGCATGCACATAATAAAACAAAGCTGTGTGAAGATACTTTACTTGCATTGGTAGTAGCTTTTTCAGAGCTTATGATCATTCATTTTTACTTACACCAAGATGAAGTTTAGCATGTGATTGCGGAAGAATTATCCTTACCTTCAATAAATATGCTTATTGTTTTGTTTTGGTTGTTTTATATCCACAGTGATTGCAGGCACATGTGGGGGTGTGGAAGTTATGAAAATGTTTGGCAACTGTTTCCTCTGATCTCTGCTCGAGCTGAGCTCGTACAGCTGTCCCCTGCCTCACCTGGGTGGCTCTCCCCCCGTGGAAGACATTCAGCTGTTTTTACAGCTCAGAGTCAGAGGAACAGAGGCATGTGTTGGCAACTTGTGTGTCAGTGAGTTACTGCTGTGTTTTCAACGTCTATATAGATGTTACACATGTGCCAGTGGCTGTAAAAGCTGTAGCAAAGCCATCTTGAGATCCTTTTTGCATGTGAGGCCCTGCTCACTGTTGATAAACCTTGTTCCCCATTTTCAGAAGAGGAAGCATACTGACCCTATACTCATACACACACACACAGAAAAAATCACACCATGTATACAAACATTGAATCACCATGAGTGACAGTCGTGCCTGTTTGCACCCGTGCACGCTTAGATATTCTTGGCAGGGTGCATGTCGGTTGTACCATATGCGCACACGCTCATGCATATGCATGAAGGGCTAAATATGACTCCCTACTTCAATGCAGACATTTATGCATTTGCATGCATTTGAACTTGGATACAGATGTTTTGCGACTCAAGTGAATTATGCGTGGTTTGTCCATCCTCACCTCTTAAGTGAATGTAGGACACTGATCAGGATTGTTAACCTTCTCCTCTGCCATCCCCTTGTCACACGGTGGAAGCTCACCTATGGAGCTGGTACAGTTATATTGTTCTATATTGAGAAAATTTTAATAACACGATGTATAAATTTAGATCACTATAGTGATGTGCTGCTGCTTCTCTCTCCGTGCTTTTATAAGCCTTTTGAATGCTCAGCTTCACCCATCCTTATTTTGAGATGAAGGCTCACCATCAAACTATTGGGAAATTTTATGAAGCTGTGGAAGCTCTCTATCAAGCCTTTGCATGTGTGCTCATTAAGAACTATAAAACAGTTTGTTTTTCAGCTTTTTGGTATGAAACAAGGGTTTGCTCTCCCCCTACACTGTCTGCACTCAATATAAATGATTTAATAGTTGAAATTGAGCCAGCAGGTATTGAAGTGAGACTTTCTAATTTTACAGTTGGTACTTGTCTTTATGCAGATGATGTAGTCTCAGTCTTTTGGCAGAGACTGAACAGGCAGAGTTATTATCTAAATTTGGTTTAAAGCATATAATATCTAGAAACAAGTTCCCTTGTGGTGTGAGTTATTTAACTCTCTGCTATTGCAATGTTATCAAGAAAAATGGTCAGCAGAAATACTAAGAAAACCAAAACTGAGAAGATAATGTGTTATTAACCACACTTAACCATCTCAAGCAATAGGTGACCCTTGGCCTGACCAGAGCTCAGTGGTCAATTTGTGCTCAGCTAGGACTTTGCCTGTGGAAACTGGACCCTTCCATTCAGTCCCAGAGGAGGCTGTAATCCCCTCTTTTAAAATGTCTGCTGGACATTGACCGACGAATATAGATTACCGTACATGTACAAGACATTGAACATATGACAGAGTGTTATATGCTCAGTTATGGTCGCGGTGTTTTTCACATATCTATGCAGTACCATGTATTGGCTTGATTTCCTTTTGTTGTTTCTTGTCTCTGTAGGTAATATAAGTAGATACATTTGAGCGCATGTGGGCGTTGACACTGGAATATAAATGATATTCTTTATATATGCTGCTCTTAGGTAAAACCCACAGTTTTGCATCAGTGTCATGATACATGGGTAACAGTACCTGGAGGCAATGATAACATTTATGTCAGTGTCATACGTCCTTATTAGTAATTGTTATATTTTTTATAGAAGTACATGTTTATGCATTTAGAAGAGCTCTTGTCCTGAAGTGTGCCAGTTTTCAGCTCAGGGTGCTTTGTTGCAACCTGTTTGACTTGTAGCTGAGATTCGTCTTCCATATTCCAACCAATCAGGGGAGACTTCACTGCGCTTCCTACCATTATTTTCCTCCTTCACTTTGACCAGAGGTTAATGTCTTTGCCATACTTTCCTCACTTCTCTTGTTAATGTGCGTGATTGTGGTGTGAAGTGTTTTTGCTAGCGTGTCTTATGTGTATTGTATGTACTTGTGTGTGTATGTGTGTCTATTTTTAGACAGCTGGCGTACTTGCACACATTACCTTTATGGATGGATTTGTGTGTATGTGAATGGAGATGTGTGGAGCGCCTGCCTCCTCCAGTGTGACTCACACAGTGACGTGAACAGCTTCAGTCACTCACACGCCTGGCTCAAGCACATGGCTCTCAGACAACACACTCCCAGCCTTCACGTGCTGCCCTTCACCCTTCCTCTCCCTCTCTCCCACTCTTTTTTTGAGCCTTGCCTTTTTTTTCTTTACCGAGAATCCACCCATTTCCTCATCTCTGCCTGTTGCTTCACAGACAGTCGCAACCATTATTGTTCCTTGTTTTAAGTACCCTGTTTCAAGTTTCTCTTGAAAAACAACAAGCTAAACAAACGAGATATGAGCTGCCTTTTCACCTTTACATTTTGCATAACTCATCTGTCCTTTTTAACCATATTTTCCTCCATGCAGTATTTATGTTTTACTGCTTTCTGTCCAGAGGAATTATAGTTGATCCTGCTGCTGGAGAATTTTTATCACCTGGGTTGCAACTCATGGCAGAGTCTTGCTCAAGCTAAATGTAAACATGCCCCAACTGCTCGTGCTCTGGGTGCTATTAATAAGAAGCTGTCTGTGCAGGAGTTGCTTTTGCCACGAATCTCAGTGGGTTTTTTGGAAGCTGGAGGGCTTCTAAGAAAATTGGATGAGTGAGGATGGAATTGGACATCAAATCAAATTTGAGAAGCCTCTCACCAAACCCACGTACATGACATTAGTATCACAGCTGCTAAGTTCCCAGACTGTGACAAAGACTAGCATTCTAGCATTTATTTGCTCATGGCTGAGGCTACAGGTTTGAACTGTTAATTGTCATCACCAGCATCATGAGAGGGTCTGAAAGACCTAGTGTTGCAGGTTCAGTGACCTACATACTAAGCGAAAGCCCAGCTTAACCCATCTCTTTCTTACTTGCAGAAGCCTTCTGGACAAGCAGCCCTTGTGTTTCTGGTCTAGTCTCTTTCCTGTTAGTCTGTCTCACTGAACTCCGTAACTCCAGTTATGTCAATCATAGTAAGACTCAGCATAACTTTAAACTACAAAGTAAAACCCTGACAAAAGTTCTAAAAATATGTCTCAATTCTTGCAGGGCTCTACAATTATCATTTTTATTTTGTTAAATTCTTGTAATCACACTTTGGAATTTGTCACCTCCTCTGCAACCATCTCATTTCCAATAAACCTGTTGAATGCAAACTACTCACACATTGTGCTGCCTTGGCAGCCAACATGATGTGTTAACAATGATGGAGCTTATGGTGGCACACTTTAACACAGCATGCAAGCAGTGAAACAGGAAACACAAACAACAGCTGATACTGTAAATCCCCTGCGTTCCAATTTGCTGCCATACACATGTGTTAACCTGACCACCTCATCCCAAGCCCTTGGCACAGTCTTCTTGTGTATACAGTATGTGTGTGTGTGTCTGCGCTTTACATAACCGCCCGCCTTGGCCCCAGTAAAGGTGTTACTGTAACACGTTGCTTGCTGACTGCATGTGAGCAACCACTCACATGGGGCCTGCTGTTCCCTCCCTCCCCCCTCCAGGTGTTTGGATTAGAGGAGGAAGGATTGAGTGGTGGGGAGGAGCAGGGAGGCCCTAAATGTAAACTGACTCCTCTGCTGTCACTGTGTACACTTAAAGCTCACTTCTGTCTCCTTACTTCCTTCTTTTGCTCAGTCCGTCTGAATCTGTCTCAAGGCTCTCTGACTTTTATGTGCAGTTTTTGCTAGACTGTGGTGCCTTTATTTCTTCTGCTTCTGCTTATATTAACTGGTGTTTTTTTGACCGTGAGCACTCGAGCATGCTGCAGCTTTTCCTAACAACCAGTGAGACCCAGTGCTGTTAAATGCAACATTGGATAAACATCTCCACAGGCAGCTCACAGCGCTTCAGCAATTTATTCCAAACATGGCGTAAACATCCACTTATATGATACTGAAGCGCCTCTTTAATGTTTGATTCAGATTGTGTAATGTGTAATTGCTGGGGTATGTTTATGTTATCTACATATGAAGGCATGTGAAGGATGTGCTCTCTACAAACGATGTTGAAAACGTTAACCAGCTGACTCTAGGAGATACTCCAGTTTTTACAGTGGCAACAGTGATAATACATTGGTACCACTTTCTAATAAGAGTTTATAATATTATATATAATCTAATGGCTTTGTTATTGATTAATAAATAATTTACTAGAACTTTATAGATCAGTTATGTTGGTGATCCATTAATAAATGTAAGACTGCAACAGACAATTATTTTCTGAATCGATTAATCTACCAATTATTTTCTTGATTCCCAGGTGACATCCTCAAATGTTTTATTTTGCAAACTGTTTGAAACAGAGTTATGTGCAGTTTAAGATCATAGGAGACTATATTTGCTTGAAAAACCACTTGAACCAATGATGTTATCAAAATTGTTGCCCATTAATGTTCAGTCAATTGGATAATCGATTAAACAGCTAATTGATGCAGCTTTAAATAAATGCTTAATAAGTTGTTAATAAATGGATTTTGGTCTTGGCTACTTGTATGTGAACGGGGTTGTTCGTACTGACAAACCCACATAAGCCAGAGTCTGCATTTCCCCTCAGCTCTTCATAGCTTCTTTTTGTTCATTGGTTTACTATTGTGGTTCACTTTCATGGCAGCTATTTACAATGAAAAAGCTCTAAAAAATTGCTTTGCACTAACCACTCAACACCAAACAGACCACAGACAAAGTTAGCTGGTGAACAAAGTGGAGCATTTAACAGCTAAAGAGCCAGATTTTTAGATCAGGTATTGGTAGAGACCAAAACCGGAGTCAAAAGAGAAGGTGATCATTTGTTAGTGTTGTGTTTACAACTTGTATCTGCTGCCATGAAAATAATAAAATACCCATGTTAACCAGAAACCTTACTGGAACTTTTGTCATTTCGCTGGCTGAACCAGAGAAGTTGCAATTGGACACTTCCTGTATTGTCAGCAGTCAGCACGCACTTGAAGGGTTGTTTATGAGGTTATTGCACCAGGAAGCCCCCCTCCCTCTCTTTTCTTGTTGTCTCTCAGTTCAGTTCGTCCTTTGACACTCTATACAAGAAACAGGAAGTACTTTTGTCTGCCGGCTGTTCGCACTAATTCAGCATTGAGGGCCACAGGTGTAACCTTACTGGCCTTGCTCAGTGTGATGTAGACCACACGTTATGTGTGTGTATGTGTGTGTACATTGTCAAATATGTATGCATTGCTTACAGGTATGTTTGTGGTTGTGTGGCTGTACAGGGGGCAAACAGGAGGGCAGGAACATGAATCCCTGCTGCTCTCCTTACGGTCACTTGAACCAGGACGGCTCTAGACAGATGGATGGGCCTGTTGACACTAATCCACTGTATGAGGTAATGGAGTTAGCCTGTGTTTGTGCACTCCTTCCCTGCCACTCCTGACTTACTGACTGACCTACTTAACCAACAACTCACGTGGCACTAAAACAAACCCACGCATTTGGTGTTTCTTTCCCAGACGTTTAGGGCACTGTGAGATGCAGTGTGTGTGTGTGTGTGTAAATATGAGTGTGTTTGTGTGTCCTGGTTACACTGCCACACCTGCTTTTAGTGTATTATAGTATTATAGTTTGTTGATTTAACTTCCTTAATTGATGATTAATCAATTCTTCGGGTATGTGTGCTTGGATTTGTGTATGTATGTATGAGTGTGAGTGGGTGGATGGGTGCATTTGTGCAGTGATTCATTTATTCAAAATTAATGAAACTAGAGCAGGAGTAAAATCTTACCAATACATATTCTGACATACTAATTGAAACCTTTTGCACATTGCTCTTATAGAACATTAAAAATACTGTATACAATGATATTGTAGTAAATCATGTCACATATTGATATGAGGATAATGTAATGATATTTATTCTGGCATAATTTTGTCCATATTGCCCATCCCCAGGTTGTAATAAGCAGAAGGTGTTGAGTCAAGAATACATTATAAACTGTGTTTTTGTCTGCTTAACTTTAAGATTGAGTGAGTAGTAGCAACCACTCATAAGCAATGCTAAGTGAAACTAAATGAAAAGGTGGCAGGAAGTACATGGCTCCACATAAAGATTGTGTGTGTGCTCCTTAGCTGTTGAATCTATGAACGACACAAAAACACGACATTCAAAGTTGGCCCCTCCTCCACAGCTCAACGAGAATCAATGAGAATCGCACTGCCTCCGACCATGGTTGCCAGATCACAGCCCAGTGTACCACCTGCAGCCCTCACACCCTGTGTGCTGTTATTGGCTGGGGGCTACACACCCACTGCTCAAAGGTTGATGGCCAGAGACACAACAAAATAAGAAAATACAGGCAGAAAGCAGGGCCTCTGCAGGTACAGACATCTATCTAGTCAATGTTGAGATATTTAATTTGATAGGGTATAAGTTCGATGTGCTGGTGGCACTAGATGAAAAGCCAGAGGGATCACCAAATTTAGTCAGATTAATTCTCTGTGGACCACTGCCAAATGTGATCTGGCTTATCTGATTGCCTTCTGATCTACCTTTACTCTTTGCGTCATCATGCTTTTTTCCTTGTTCACGTAGCCAGTCTGTTAAGTACTTTACACTTTGAACAGATGAATGGCTAAATGCATGTGCAGAATGGCAGAGTAATGTTATGTTATGTATGTTATGGCATTTCATTTCTTTTATGTACTTCAGCTGGGAAGACACTTTGCATAACAGACCCCATGAAAATAAAATTGCCAAACAAGATATTAGAAGATATTTTACTGATTACACAAGAAGTCCTTGCACCCTCATTATGACTCTGACAGACTCACACATCCGTGCTCCAAGGTCTTGCAGATGTCTGTGTGAACAATGACCAGTTGTTACAGCATATATCTTTTTTTGGACCTGGACTAGTGAGGGGAGGCTTATCAGAAGTAGAAAGACACTGAGAGATAGTAGAAGAAGTAGAAGAGCATGTGATATAGAACGATGGTGAGCTACAGAGACATGGACTGAGATACAAGGCCTGGCATTGTCTGAGAGCTAGTGCCTGGTTGGCACAATAAACCAGATCCACATGGAGGCCTACGAGGAATCCAGGCTCATGGCCCAGTCCTTTGTTTGTGGCAGGAAGCCATCGCCACTGTGGGGAGGGATAACATATCCTGAAACATGTCAGTCACAGACACTCTCTGCACCTGCAACCATTATGCATTGATAGGGATCCTACTATATTTAGAGACAGAGGAGGACATCCCTGCTAGACTCCTACGCTATTGTAAATCTAACATAAACATAACCAAATTTGATGTTATACCTAAATGTAACTTAAGACTTCTATCTAATCATATTTATCATGCTGATCTTTTTATTTCTAGGTTTGTCATTTGGCTTTTGTGTGTGTTTTCTATTACTACTTTATTATAGCCTAACATAATTTTTTAGTCATGGTAGTGACATGACTCTATAGACGGTAATGTTGACCTGTTGGCGGGCTGGTCTGCACTTTGGTCCAGGTTAAAATATCACAACAACTATTGTGATGTATTGCGAAGATATATCTAATTAATTTGGTGATTTCCTGACCAGAACATTAACAACAGAACATTTGTGATTTATATCAAAATGTCTTGCAACTATTGGATGGATTGCCATGACATTTGGTGCAGACATTCATCTTCCTCGAAGGATGAATTGTAAAAACTATGATGATTTTTGGACTTTTCATCTAGCTCCATAATTGGGTCAAATTCTTTTGTTTATGACTACTTGCAAAACTAATGACACTGCCTTTAGCTTAAGCTATAATACTTGTTATCAGTCCTGGTATGGATAGAAGGAATGAGAGCAGCGACTAGTAACTCTCAACATACATGTGGCATGTGAGTATCTTATTAAAAGAACAGTTAAAGGAGAGTTAGATGAGAAGATTGATAATCTCATGTCTTTATAGTAAATATAGTTATAAAAACCTGGAGCCAGCAGCTAGTTAGGTTATCTAAGCTGAAAGACTGGAAACGGGGAAACTGCTAGAATGCCTACTGATTAAGCAAATTGAAAAAATGAGATATAACATGTTAATTAGTGAGGGTAGGAGGTGCTGGTAAGTGGAATTTGTTACCTTTGGACAGAGCCAAGCTAATTGTTATGAAACTTTATGCTGCACTATAAAATAAGTGAGTGTATTTCCCAAAATGCTAAACTATTCCTTTCTGATCCTATCCTTCAACCCAGCTTTCCAATATAGTTGACTCATATCAGCATATCTGCTCATAACCCTGAAATAAATACATCCCAAGGGCAGGCCATAATGACCTTGACCTCCACAGTGAAGTCACTTCTTCACAGCAGAAACAACTAGAAAGAGTGTCCACCCAGTCTGTCTGTAAAAACAATGTATATATATTATTCATCCTAAACTAAAACATTTTGTCAGTGGATTGTATTATTAAATTGTGTATGTGAGTGTTTTTGTTCTTGTAGACAAGAATTTGGCCAGTGTGTCTCCCAGTGCGGCTCCAGTGATGTTTGTCCAGTGTTGCTTTGACCTCTGACCCTGTTAGGAAATGGCCGAGTCTTTTCTTTTTTTTTCTGACACCTGATCCCAAAAATAATCTTACACAAGGCTCTCTGGAATGTCCGCTCACGATCCTCTCAGGTCTCACTCACCTGAGGCCCATTGTTTGCTGCTTTGTGACAAACTGGATCGAACCGGACGAGAAACTAGGTTCAGTGGCTTTGTGTGTGGGAAGAAGCATCAGTTACACTGTGACACACTCTGGAGCTGTGAACGTGTGTGATTGACAGCAACGTGAAGGCAACAGACAACATGAGCAAAAGATGTATGTCAGCTGGGCTGCAATGTGTGTGTGTGTGTGTGTGTGTGTGTATGTGTGTATGTGTGTCACTGGATGGAGGTCACGTTGTTATTTATGCATGTGAACTAAATAAGATGCTGCACACAAAATGTAGTGCTCTAGCGGCCTGCCTGTTTGCCAAGAAATATAACCACCGTACAATCTCTCACCCACAATGTAAACAACACCCTTTGAATAGTTGCATTTGTTTGTGAGCCTCTCTGTTTTCTATGCGAAGGCCACTGTGGATTAGATTGCGCTGTTCTGTGCTGTCAGTCTAATACAAAAGGTTCTTTTTGTACTCAGTTGCATAACAGGCCACTGAATGCAGTTTAGCTTCTCTGCTTTCAGATCATATTTTGGTTATCTCTCTGGGAGACCCTTCTTGGAGGTTTATCTCCTCTCCCCTCCCACCATATCTCCTTTCCACTGTGCCGCCTTGCTACTGTGTGTAACACTTCTGTCACTGCTTCCAGTATGTGATTCCTGCCTGTTTTTGCTGTTTCAGGTCGAAACTGGAATATTTGTGGCTGGTACATGATTGACTTGGCTTTGTTTCCAAACATGTTAAAATAATTTAGATTGAGAATTACTTAGATTTATGTACACTTCCATTCTCATGAAATCATACATGATGTATTAAAGACACCTTACACCTCTGCCTTAATATTTTCCTACTGCTCAGCTCATAACCTATGATTTAACTTCCCTTTTGTGAGAATCTGCTTGGCTGCAGCACTGTCTGCCAGTGGTGTGATGGAGAGAAAGTTTACTTCCCCCAGTATGTGACAAACTGCCCTGAACAGCAGACTCATAAGGGAAGGCTGTAGTCACCCACCCACACACAGACACACTCAGCTGCTGCCGGGGGCCCCCAAACAGCGTCTCTGCTCACATTCCAGTCTGAGGAGAAAATAAAAGTCATCCCATCATCTGCTCCTGCTCTCGCTTTTTTCCTCTAACTCCATCCCACCTCCCCTTGTAACAGACATGAAATACCACCTTTGTTTTTGTCTCCTTAAAAGGTGGCCTTGTTTCTGCCCCCAGACAATCAGTCGTGGCACTGCATTAACACTAGGGGAAAACTAACTGAACCTGCTGATAGATAACGGCCGCTCCCCTAAGAGGGGTTGCAGTGGAGGCATGACAATCCTGTAGTTGGCTGTTGAGGCAGAACCGAAGCCAGCAGAGACATGTGACTACAGTTTAGTCTGTTGGTTTGCGATCCCACAGGCTGCTGTATATGGTCAGGATTCTTGGAGCAGAGAGGAGGTTTCCTCAGAAGTCAAGGAGGAAAAAAGGGAGGAGGGGGGGGTCGCCAAGAGGCCGAGCCATGTTGGGAGGGCCAAATCTGAATTTTAAGCATGTCCTCCTTTGCCGGAGCCTGATCAGCCACCCCCACTGCACCCCTTTATCCCCCTGTTACCCCCACAGCCTCACAGGTTTCAGCTGCTTTGCTATGGCGTGTGGTGTGGGTTCATTTGAGGCTCTGTTGCTTGAAAACTTGTTTGGTGGAATGGTGAGAGCGAGGCAGGATCGTGTTGAAGAAAGTGGGAGGGGCTGACCTACATTTTACCAGCTGCTAACAGTGTGCAGACTTTAGCGCTGTGTGGATACCCACAAACGGCTGATTTACTAATACCTTTTTTTTTGGTTCTAAGATTTTTTTTGGATCTAAGATTACACCAGATAGTGGCTTGATAAAGTGTTTTAGTATGTAACAGACACAAATGATTTAACAGAGACAGATGTGACCAAAAAACAATTTACAATTTCATCAGCCTCTGTATTTAGTGCTAATTGGCAAATGTTAGCATCTGATAAACTAAGATGGTGAACATTGTAAGCGTTATACATGTTAGATGTAGGCATGTTAGCATGCTTGCTAAGTACAGCCTCACACAGCAGGTAGTGTGCCTGTAGACTTCTAACCGTGTCTTTACTGCATCTAAACAGTTCACGATCACTTCCTGGCTGAGGACTTTCCGGGGTGTAGCCTGGTTATATATCTCTAAATCGCTGCCCACGTCTCAGATTTGTTTGGCAAATCAAATAGGTCTGCTGTTGTGCCCACTGAGACCTGCTTTTTCCTTGGTTGGAGAAATAGTTAAGCTAGCTAAAACTAATTAACTGACACTGACATCACTCACTACTGATTGGTTTGGGGCAGAACTGAACAAAATAACACCCAGATCAGCTAACATGAACATAATGTCTGGCTGAATGAATGAAGTAAAACAAAATAGCAATTTTGTTGGTGTGATTATCAAGCTAGCTTCATGCTCGTATGTTGGGAGGCCAGTGAGGGATTGTAATGTGGTCGCTGCAGCAGTTCCTCTTGAAGAGAAGGTTGTTATTAGCCCCATGCCTCCACCTCCACCGTGTCTGATACCTTCTGATAAGAAGTGGCAAGGTCAGGGTTGTATGCTGATCAGTGCTGCACATTTGTCTTCTACATCTACATAATAATCCATTCCACGTGACTCAGCTGACTGACGCTAAGAAACGTGAATAAACTGTAAAAGGTTTTTGTTTGTATTTTATTAACTTTTATATTGAATTTTAAAACAAGACTGTTAGGTTAAATACAAGTATCAGTAAAAGCTTCAGATTCAGCTGCGTCACTCCTTTTATCTCTTGTTCATTTTTTTTCCTTTTGGCTCTTTGTTGACGTCATCCATCAAGCCTCCACAGTAAATAATCCTTGAATTAAACGCAATCCACGGTAAGCTATTTGACAAATAACAGCAAATGTTTGTTGTCAGTAATCTGAGCCATGCATGTGGTGTTATTTGCTCGTGTTTCTTCAGCTCTTTCAGGAAAGATGTCTCAGTGATCTCAAACATGCATCATTAAAGAATGTTGAGACATTCCGATTTGATCTCTGTGGTACTAAACGTTTTGTTCTTTGTTTGCTTGTTCCTGCCACTCCCATTGCCTGTACACACTCATATCTGACGTTTAGCCTGCACACACACACCAACAACACCTGTGATTGTGACTTTCCACAAGGCCACTAAGGCAGGAGCCCTTTCCAAAGTCAACAGTCCGCATAACACATGGCCAACTGCCATTTCTGTGAAGCTCTTTTGTTTGGGTTGAAAAAGATATGGCTTCAAATAGTCTATAGATTGTTGGTGTAGCTTTAAGATTTTGAGTTTAAAGTTTAGTTACAGATGCTCATAGAAATATCTGTTAAAAAGTTTAAAAACGTCTCGTGTTTTGTTTTTTTTCTTTCTTTTTCCGTCTCTCATTGCTCCTCTGGCTGGAACACATCACATGTGACTGCTGACCTAATTTTTAGCCATGGATGGGGGAATTGAAAACAAAAACAGGAGCATGGCAAGTGAGGGTAATTTGCCGTGAGTTAACCCTCCCTTCGTGCACATGCACACTTACACGCACACATATAGACATGCCATACCCAACCCCTGCCTCCTCTTCCCCCCTCCACACACACACACACACACAGAGCCGTGTGGGCCCCATGACTGAGCCCTTTGAAATCAAAACAAACATTCCACACTCAGACCCTGCCCAGATCCCACAGTAACACGTATGTTGCTCAAGTACAACTACAGGCAGCAGGTTGCCTAGTATTGTGTAATACCTTCCCCAGTGCTTTCCAACCTACATCACAACACTGATGGCTTGAGATATGCCCTCTGTGGATGCAGTGTTCGCAGCCAAAGGAAAAAGAAGCTGTGTTTTCATAGAAGGCAAAACACAAAACAACAAAAATAGATAGAACAGATTTTAACACAACCAAAGTGTTATATTTTTCAAAGTGCCGTGTGGTAAAGGAAAGTCTTTGGCACTTCCTTTTGTTTTTTGCTTGATAATACAGGCACGTTTTGTGTGTTTGCACGTAGCTCCATGCGCTTCCGTGATATTGTAATACTCATTACACATTACCAGTAAAAGGTTCATTATGATGTGTGTCATAAACCCTTTGATAGCCATTAAGTCAATATTTGGATAAGATTAGGTTTCATTTACGACACTGTCTCTTTTATATGACTGCTCTAATAGCAGCAGCACACTCAACTCAGGCCAAATGTTCACAATGTTCAGTATTTTGTTTCAGTGAATTTTTCCAATAATTGTGTTATGGTCATGCTATATAAACACATTCCTTTTTCAGTTACTTAATCGTTCTTTCTTCCTTATTGCAAACCATTACACCACAAAGTTAAGAAAAGCTCAAGACATCCTCTCAGATTCAGCTGGAATTTGAGAGGAGCCTTGCATCACTACACTTAAAATCAACTCTTCAGACCACTATGTAATAAATGGAAGGTGAAACAGGTAATGGAAAACAACATATTTATATCTTTATTGTCACCACATGTCCTACCATTTGATATTCGGCAGCATCAGTGCTCAGTGTTATTGCAGTTGTGTAAACTTGGTGAAACAGCATTACCCCACTACTGGCAGCCAATATGTTTTTCATTCTTTGATTTATTGTCTTGGCCTTTGAAATTACAGTTTGTGATTGCTGGTTTAGACATGTATTTGGATTATAAATGTTTTACATTTGTAAAGCATAAGTATTGCACAACAGACCCCTTTTGAAACATCTGATATACTATTAACTCTTGATCTTCACTTCAGCTTGTTTGTCTGTATCAGTCCATCCCAGGACTAACTGCTGTACAAGTCCAAGCATCTCCACCTGAGAAAGTGACTCGCCGGGCGGTGGCATCCAGTGTTGCAGTGACTGTGTGGGTGGCTCTGGAGGGCTCGGGTGGAGCTGCAGAACTGTGATGAATGCACAAACAACAGAATTTGCAGTATTTGTGTCATCCCCCACCTCTTACATCACATCTGTGAGTTAACCCACTGTTTGGCAGAGAGGTGCAGGTGGGGATGCAGTTTGTGTGTGTGTGTTGTTAGGGTGGGACTGCAGTGAGGTGGTATGCTGAGCAGATTTTTTCCCCCTCTGGCTGCAGTTAGTCCATGGCCGTGTGGCTGAACAGGAAGGAAGCCCATGGGGCGAATGACACAGTCGGCTCTTTGTTTTTACTCACTGCGATGTTTTCCAATCCCCCCTCAGTGCTCTCTAGGCCTTCATCATCATTCATTATTTGCCTCCTCACCGACTGCCCCTTGGACTCTGGTTATAGCACATTCATGCTCACACACCTGTCTCTTCTTCCTCTGTCTCTCTCTCAGGGCTGTTTTCACCTACACTCTAATATGAGCTGGCAGAACCTGGCATTGCAGTTACAGTCCTCTCCCAGGTCGGCTGCTGTATGCCAGTCAGCAGCAGGTCCACTGCTGCATTTGCATTCTGCTTTGCTAAGGGGGAGGACTGGTAGTGGGGATCCTACTGCACTGCAGGTGTAGGTGGTGTGAGCTAATTCGGGCATTTGTTTGTTGAGACAACATATCAAGCTTGGAGGTGCTGTTAAAATATATATACATATGACTCTAGCCATAAGCGAATCAGAGGTTGAGGGTTACCTTACTTGTTAGATGAGAGATCAGGTTTTATTCTTTTCTTTACTCAGGCTACTCCCATTTCTTATCACACACCATTTCACACACGCATTGTTAGAAATCTTTAGAGTTGTTTACTTGTGTTTGTTCATGTATGGAAAGTAAGCCACTAACTTGTTCGTCTGGAATACAGAGTCTGTGACATGCCAGTAGCTCTTACATCACTTTTAAAGTTAACTCGCACTTTGAAGGGGGAACAGCAGTTGAGGTTGCAGGACAACAAGGTCTTTTATGAGTGT
The DNA here is from genome assembly GCA_025331565.1 of Holacanthus passer. Classification (NCBI taxonomy): domain Eukaryota; kingdom Metazoa; phylum Chordata; class Actinopteri; family Pomacanthidae; genus Holacanthus; species Holacanthus passer. Next base: position 304,016 of record JAFREQ010000159.1, read on the forward strand.
GTATGTGTGTGCATGACCCAGAGAGCATGATGAAGACAGTGAAGGGGGTGGGTGGGCCCCCAAAAAGCTAAATCGGGGCAAGGCCACTCCCTGTTCCAGCTCTATTCACTCCACAGCCGCTTCAGACCAGTTTGAATGTGGGTGAACAACTGCGTGAAGCATTTCATGTGTCATCCACCTCACCTCTCACTGCTGCTCCTTGCTAAAACTGAAGTTGTTGTCTCTTCATCTCCAACCGAAACTGCACACTTCAAAAATTTGAATAGATTTTTGATTTTTCCTTCTTTTTCGACCCTTCAAGTTGTGTCTCTCCTTCCTCGCTTCATTATACTGTGTTTATTCACCTCTAACTTTGCCTCTCATTGCTCTTCCTTCACATTTTTACCTCTTTATTGTTGCTGCCTCTGATCAGACAACACTCCCTCTGCCTGTAACCTCTTTATAACAAGGCATGAGATGTGTACTGAGCCTCAAGCTACAAGCTTGTTACATAAGCAAAAAAGGCTTTTGATTTTTACACTTTCATTTTCTTTTGTCTGGCTTCGAATACTGGAATACTTCCAGGAATGCACAGTTTTTTAAAAGAGGAACCATTTTGTTTTGTTCAGTTTATTTAACGATAATTTACCATACTGGATGTTTAGAGGACCTTGTAATGATAATTTTCAGTGTCGCAGTGAACTTTTGGGAATTGTGCCTTTCGGGTTGTGAACGATAGATAAGTAGGTCATGTCAACATCAGTGTGGTGAAACTGTGTGCATCATCACTTCACATACTGCATATATGTGCTCTGTATGTTTGCATGTGCAGGTTTGTGTGCTCAGGCATGTTTGCTTAGACACTGTAGAATAATGTTTACGGGTGCAGGTCAGAAAGGGGTCATTAATGGAAACATTTTAAACTTGAGTTGACAGGTCTGCTGCCTGAGTTTGCTCCCTGGTAGCATCTAGTGCAGGTCACTATACACCTTCAGTATTATATTGACAGATGTGACATACAAAGCAAATGTGTTAACGGCTGTATTTCCCAGTATGTACGCAGGGGGATTCAATGGTCGTGTTGCCTGAATCTGACCTGGCTCCTTAAGCACCCTAGAACCTGCCCCAGATATGTGTCAGTAGCTTCTAGTGTGTCACCTTGGAAAAAAATCAGATCTCTGCAGTCCTGGGGTCCCCCTCCATTCCCCTCTATTCTGCTCTCTCATTCTCCTCTCACTCTCCATCACCCCCCTCCCTCACCCCTTTCCTGCTCCACTAACCTAAACTTTCCCCAGGCTGCGAATGGGAACCAGGTAACACGAGAGCCCTGTTTCTGCTCTGTTTGCCAAGAGCATCTCTGCTGCCAGAGACAAACAAGAGTGACATGGATGGAGCCATAAACCTTCATCGATCCATTCACCAGCGCTCTCCCTCTCTTTACTTCTCCTTCTCCTCTCTCCTCCCTTCCCGTGCACACTGACCTACTTTTCCTCCTGACCTGTTTATACAAGCTCCGGTGCAGCAGCCGTTCATGTCAAATCAGGAAAATGGGAGACGCAGCAAAATGCTGCAGGGAGTGTCACCTTGGTACAATCCCGTGGGTGCTTTGCCGGGTGGCTATTGTAAGGAATTTCACATTTACTGACTCCCCAAAAGCCATAATCGCATAGGGATGGCAGTCTGTGCGCTTTTTTTCTTCTTGCACGTGTGTGTGAGGGAATGTGCATTGGTATGTGTGTGTGCATGCATGTATTTGCTTGTGTGTGTGACTGTGAGCATTGTGAAGGGCATTGATGCGTCAGCCTCAAAGAGGTGCTTTGTTTGCAGGCTTAGATCAAGTTAGTGCACTGGGTTAACTTCCCTCCCCACCCGCTCCCCCCTTCCCCTCCTTCCCCCTTCACTGCTCCTCCCTTTGCCCTTTATGTTGTTATGAACATGACCCCGTTTTGGTTTATAAGAGTGTGCGACACAAAAGAAAAATGAGTTATTTAAGATGCACTGCATGTGCTTTCTGGATAATCAACTCATTTTAAGGGACCAGTTGTGTGATAGCACCACTACAATTTCACATTATATTATATTGCATTGAAATGCATATTTTGCACTTAAAGGAATAATGTGAGCCTGATTTATGAAGGCAAGATGTCAGTTGATTATTAACTATTCCTATCCAAACTGTATCCTAGGACTAAAATATAGTACCATATAGTCTGAGTCTGGACTTGGACTTTGATAACACAGCAGCCTTTTCTGTGTGAATACAAAGAATGCGGTGGGACTTGGCCAGGAGGTTGGCGGGACAGTTGAGCTGGCAGCAGCAGTCAGAGGCTCAGACTGTCTCTGCCCCGGCTTTGTCCTGCACATCACAGCGAGCTGACACACCGAGCTGAGAGTCATTTTATTCATTTTCAGCTTGTTATTCACACAGTCCTTTTGATGTCCACTCAATGTCATGTGGAGTGTGTCAAAAGTGATGAGACATCAAGTGCACAGGCTATAATCAGAGGAGTGAGTGTGTGTGGGTTTCTGCCTAACGTGAGTGCAACATTTGATGGTACTTTCATGCATTAAGCTCATGTCTATTAGTAGAAGTAGGCCAGTGTTACATCAGACAAGCTTGCCAGGGAGTTTGCTGGCCCCACTGGGCAAACTGTGTCACTGTGAAGCTCCTCTCATTGCAGATTAGCCTCAGATGCCAAAAAGAGTGCATCGCCCATGGGGAATGGTAAACTCTATACAAGGCTATCTCTGCATAATGGAAGCAGGGTGCGCCTGTCAAGCTTTGCCTTTGTCTAAAGTTTTTGAGAAAAGTCAAAAAGGTCTGAAGCACAAAAACAGGGGCATGTCTTTATATAATATAGCTCACAGTATCAAGAAACTTTTTAACTGACCTCAAGGAATATAAAAGACTAAAACCAAGTATGGTTAGGATTCTTTTCTGCCATAATTTATTCTGTTTGGTCACTGATAGTGATTCATTCTGTTATGTCAATCAGTGAGTAATGTATTACCTAACTGATGGTTCTGACATAATGTTTATAGAACATCATCACAGTAGATAAGATGATGAGCCAGGCTGTCAGTTTGCATGTGCAGCCTACAGACTGTGATTGCTATGTTGACGGTCACTTCTTCAAACCAAAGAGTCTGAGACAGATATATTGCTGCCCGGTTTGATGTTAGTCTTGCTTTGTGGGCTGTGAGAGTGGGTTGATAATTCAGTTATAAGTGTGTGCAGAGCATCCAAACAGGCGTCATTGTGCTAAACCACACAAACACTGGTGACAGAACAGAGAAAAACAGGCCCTTTTCATGATATGTTGATAGGGTCAACATTCTTTTTATTTTATTTTTCGATCTTGAAATGCTCCCATCTTCCACAATGAACATTAGTGTCTTTACATACATATTCATGTCAAAAGGAAGCGATGGTAATGACCAACCAGACCAACCACCACCCATCCCTAACACCACACTATCTTTGCCTTTTTTTGTCCTCTTGTCTTTTTCATAAAACCATCAGCAAAACCACAAACATTACTGATTAATACACACTGAAAAAAGGGGGAGGGGGAGGAGGAATGAGGCAAATACATGTCATCACAGTCAATAGGAGAAAAGACACAGTATAGAGGAAAACAGAACAACACCTTGACGAAAAAGGAGGATATAAAACCAATGAAATAAACATTACAGTGTTGTTCAAGGGTGGGGGGAGCTTTACATTTATACACAAGCACCAAAAAGCCAAACATGGTACATAGACTTTTGCTAAACTAAGATCCAGTGTAGGCAATTCATCACTGCCCAGTAGCAGAACTACAATGAGAAAGGGATGAATAACCCCTGAAATGAATAATGGAGGCACGTGGGAAACAAGGGACATTCTTTTCTTCATGAATTTAAGCTCAGATTGTTGTTGGAGAATTTTACTGCTTGCACCAGTTGGAAGGTTAGAGAAATTTAGTTTCGCATGAGCTTTTATTTCACAATAACTCAATTATCTGGGATCTAATATGAGCCTCAAGGGCCATGCTTGGTCACACTACAAGACCTCATGTCAATAAATGTACAGTGTCTATGGAGGGCTCTCTTAGGTTGCACAAGAGGAACTTGTTCAGAACTCAGTGCACTGTAGTGTGTCAACATGAATATGACCTCCTGCTTTTGTCCCCAAGCATCCCGTGCCTACATTACAGTTCAAACTCGAGACTGCAGTATGTATCTAAAAAGGTCTGTACACATTCTCCGTCTATGTTCCTGTGGGCTTTTCTACAGTGATGGGCATGTGGAGAAGAAGGAAATAAATACATTGGGCCAGTGAATGGTAACAACAACAAGATATGGTTGATAAAGCTCAAAAAAACTAAAGGCTTATAGCCTGCAGCTGGTGAATCCCACCAAATATTTAAAGGCTGGTTAAAGGTTAAGAAATCCAAACATTTTAATGAGGCCCTTGCCTCAGGAAACAACATGTTCTCCATTCAGTGCTGTTGGCGCTCCAAACTGGACGGCCATTTCTGTGTAAACAGGGCATTAACAAATGATTAATGCTAAAGCTTAACAATCAAGAGAGAGGCGTTTTAATTCGAATGGATCCTGTAGCAACGGTGGACAATGTGGCTGTACAGTATTGCGATTCATAATAGGATGGTCACTTTCAAAACCCTCTTTTACCATTGCAGGTTTGTCGCATTTTTGTTGAATTTGTATTCAAATTTCTTTGTAAAATATATATTTATAATAGATACATATATTCATATATCACAGTAATATACAAACCAAGTGCTTAAAAAATAAAGGTGATGGCGATCTTTTGTGAAATAATGGAGATGGTTGGGGATAGTATGGGTTGGTAGAGGTAGGGTCTGGGAAGAGGTATGGAACTTAATATTTGTAGTGTTGGTGCTTCTTTGGTCGAGGGAATGTCCCCAGTATACGTTTGCATTTGATTTTAATTAAGGCAAATAGCCATACATGTGTATGTTTGTCTACAGTCAGATATGTACCAAATTCATAGTACTGATAAAGCTCAAAACTTTTCGTTTTCCTACATTCTTGTTTGTAAGTACTCAAAATGTTGATGTATGCTGATGTACTGTGCTGTATATAGTTTGATGACAAAGGTAGAAAAGCAGGCAGTTCCATTCCTCCTCTCATCACATAAACAAAAGTGCTTCTGTAAGTATGTAAAGGATGTAAGAAATGACAAATCTATACAATATATACAAATATAATACAGCCCTACAAGATGTCCAGCCTTTTTGGTGATATTGGGGGTAGGGGAGTAGAAAAGCCCAGCTTCCTGTCCCAAGGGCTTACGGAGGGGATTTGATTATAGGGCAAAGGCATGATGGCAGGGTAGTTCTTAGAGCAGAAATGTCTGGCGTTTAAGTTGTGACAAGTTCTAAAAGCGAATGTCACCTAATCTCGCCTCTTGTTTCGTCGTCCACCTGTCTCCTTCTTCCCGCTCTCCTTCCTGGCCCCCTCCCCTGAGGCAGCCTGTTTGCAGGCACCACCCGGACTCTCTCGCTTAATGTTCTGCTGTGGCATGAGGGACAAGTAGGGATGCTGGGGCAGGGGAGGTGGCGTGGCAGAGGGAGGGGTTGTTGGGGACTCTTGGCCGGAGCAATTGCTGCTGCTCCCGGTGCTCATGGCCCGGTGTTTGAGTCTCAGTTTGTGGGGCAACGCTGTGCCCTTCACCTCTCCCTGGGGATCCCGGCCCTGGGCTTGAGAGCAGGCCTGGGAGGAGGGCAGAGGTGAGGCAGGCTGGTGGACGCCGGTAAGATGTTGGTTGTTGAAGCTGCCCATATCTGAGCAGGTTGAGGAGGGGGACTCATCATCATCTGTGGAGGCCTCTTTGTCAGAACTGCGGGGATCTCCATCACTGGATGAGGTGTCCTTGCCAGAAGTGCTTGATTGGCCTTGGTAGTCAGGCTCGCTCCTGGGCCCGCCCTCGTAGGTAAGCACAGGTGGCTCCTCGTCTTGGGCACTGAGGTATGAATGATGAGGCTGCTGGAGATGGTGGTACAGGTGGGAGTGGTTGACCTCCTCCACTTGGTTGTGGATTTGCTCTGCAGACGAATTGCTCTCTTGCTGGTGCTGCTGCTGCTCCTGTTGCAGGTGTTGCTGGGGAAGGTGGCAAACTCTGTACACCTGTCTCTCTCCAGCCTCATTACGGCTGTCTGAGAGCTCATATGGCGGTGAGTCTAATGTCTTCCTCTCCAGCTGTTTTGTCACCTCAGCCAGTGTCTCTGTGGAGCTCTCTGTAATGCACTGGGACAGCCGGCTGCCGCTGCTGTTCTGCTTCTGGGCCGCCTGCAAATCAATGTCCTGGGGCCTCGTCAGGGTGTCCACAGGATAGGAGGCACTGCTGGAGCCATACAGAATGACGCTTCTCTGAGCAGCGGGTGGGTGAGGGGCAGGCTGGCTGACAGTGTTGAGAGCGTTAACAGGCTCCTGATGGGGCTGTTGTTGGTGGTGAAGGTGATGCTGCTGCTGCTGTTGGCTGTGATATGCAGCCTCCAGCTCCTGAGAATGCTGTTGGATCTGGTGGTGAGTGGGCACAGAGGCCAGACCACGGTGGATGTTGAACATGATCTGGGTGGTGGTGCCATTGGCAATGTCCATCTCCAGCCTGTCACCTTCCTGTTTGATCTCAAAGGGAACTGGCTCAGGGCTGTCCCTGGAGGATCCGTCGGACATATCAGAGAGGGAGCCACGTGGGGAGTATTTCACCAGCTGCCTGTGGCCCTCACTGCGTCCCGACTGCTCTGTTTCTGAGGAATCAGAGTTCATCATCACCTGAGAACCACTAGAGTAACCGCTGGAGTAGTACTGAGTAGAAGAGGAAGAGGATGAGCCTCCATTTGCCGTGTTGTTGCCTCCACCAATCTGCTGGCTCTTCTCAATGTAGGAGGCAGTGCTTATGAGGCCAAAGCGCAGCTTCAGCTGCAGCAGTTCTGTCTTGAGCCTCACATTCTCATCATTCAGTGCAATGACACGGTTCTCCAAGACCATATCATTGAGACGTCGCTTCTCCCGGGAGCGTTTGGCAGCCTCATTGTTTTTGCGGCGTTTCTCCCAATAGGAGGCGTCCTTCTTCTCATCAGAAATGAACTCACGCTTTCGCCTGCAGGTCATATTGGGTTTGGGCTTGATCAGACGACCCAGGCGAGCTGGACTTCCTTGAACAGAAGGAGACTCTTCGTAACCATTGAAGGTCTCAAGGCAGTTTAGGTTATTCCCTGAGTTTTTGTTTAATGCTTTCAGAGCTGAAGTCAGATTTTCCATTCTTGTCTGGTGGCAGCCAGTTTGAAATGTTTCTTGGGCAACTGGGGAAGAACCAGGTCAGAGGTCAAGGGAAGGAGGGGGTGGTGGCGAAAACAACCTTTTGAAAGTTTTCTCCCGAACTTCTTGGTCTGTTTATTGCAGATTCAGTGTAGTTATGACAGGAGGGGACTCAAGTGTCCAGATTAGCCAAAAAGATAAAGAACAACTGGAGCTCAGCATTAGCAACCCTCATTTATCCACTTGAAGGGTTTTTGGTTCAGTGTCCAGACTCTTTAAAGTATCACAGACCCTAAGTGGATAAGATCAGTCTTGAAAAAATGTGTGTGAAAAAAATGTCCTTAATGTTGGGTGGATGAGGAAAGTTTCTTTTCTCCTCTTGCTTTTCCGCTGTTGGTTGTGAAAGGTTGAGCATAAAAATGGCACACTGAGCTAAGCTGGCGGAGAAGTGTCCTAGATCTCCATGCAAACAGCAGGATGTAGGTCGGCCCGTCTACCTCAGTGTGTCAGTCTCTTGGGGAGCCTCGCTCTCGCTCCCTCTGTCTGTCTCTCTTCTCTCTGCTGTTGACTACAAGATGAAAGGCTGCAGAGATATAAACAGACAAAAAAGATATGTTAATCCATGTGGACTGCTGGTGCTCCATTATGCATTCTCATCTCAGACTTAAAATTTTAACTTTTAAGGCATTTTTTGCCATTACTCATTAATGTTGTTGTTCTTTTAAGCATGCACTGTGATCAAAGACACATTTCTACATTCGAACAGCTTTCATTTTCTGTTTTGACATGTCTGGCTTTAACTGATAGTGACACCCCTGGCAACTAAGAAATGGCCACTAGACCTCACCGTCTGACCTTTTGGTCTTGCTATTGATCTGCTCTGTCTGCAGCCCATGACCCCTGACCTTTAGCCTGGTCTGTTGATGTTGACTTTTGTGATGTAATGAGGGCAATGAGTTCATGGCAAGGCTGATGATCCTGTTTCATCTTGTCACCCAGTAGTTGTGTTACTCGTAGTTAAGGGGTCCGTATAATGTTTTAACATGTAGAAATATCCGTGCTCACATTTTTTGAGGCAGTGGAAGGCAAATAAATAAAAGACTGCTAATTAGAAATGGCATATATTTCAACTGAGGCAAGTGCACACATGAAATAAATAGAGTAACACCACAGGATTACATCAGTCTGACACATGCTGAGAGCACAACACTGGACTGTTCAAGGATAAGCTCTTTTTGTTTGCCTGATGTGCATTTGGGCCACACCGAGCAAAGGGTGAGTCAGATTCAGGGCTGGTGGGGTTCCCAGGATCTGTTTTAGAACATTTCACAAAAGGAAAAGTCCTTTATGAGGGATAGCCAACCCCTTTTCCACTGAGGAACCCCATCTGCAAATACTGCTGAAACACTGCTACCCCCCATGTGTTCATCCGCAGAGGAATGTGGCAGCAGCATTCTTCGCCAAAACAACTCAATGCCAAATCAATGATGCAGAGTGAGCAGATAAGGCAGACAAAGGCAGCAGCCGGTGCAGGTCAAGGATAAAGACGCTCAGACGGAGGCGAGAGATTTGGAGGTGTGGGGGCAGCTGGGAGGTGGGGCATTGATAAATATAGGTCAATGGACTCTGGAAAGAAAGGAGGCTTGAGGCGGGACCGGAGCAGAAATAACATGGCCTGTTAGCATTTGGGTGAAACTCGAGGGTGGTCGGAAAGTATTGAAATGGGTGACTCAGATCTCAAATACGGCAGGGAGCCCAAGTAATGACCTGAGCAGGTGCGCTCCATAAAAAGCAGAATGATCTTGTAATTATTAGGGCATAACACCAGTGAATTGAAAGGAAAAATCTTTGTTTAGCCATTTTTTCTTTAGCCGTTCTGTTTTTAACCATGTTAGCAGCACAGCTCTCGGGATGGCAATGTAGGTCATCTGTTGGTCCACCACTCCAGACTGAAATAGCTTAACAACTATAATTAAGAAATAAAATTTGGCACAGACATCTATGAGTCCCAGTGACTTTGGTGATTACCTGACTATTCCACCAGCAAAGACCTGAATAAATGTAATCCATTTTTCAAACAGGAAATGTTGCATTTACCTGTCCTTGTTGTTATCACAAGATAGACTTACTAGAAGAATAATTAGGTCACACGTGTTGTTACTGTGCTTCCACGTGACTTGTAAGACAAAAACAAATGACTCTCTACACTTAGATTACCATCACCCTACAATCAGATTGGCAAAGTGGCTCAAGTAGCAATAAAAGTACTCCCTTACATATGTGCTTTATATTTAAATGTTTGCATAAGAATAAACATCTCAGTATATCCCCTCCATTTTTACCAGCTGCAGTGTATGTGTGTTACTCAACATCTGTGTTAAACTGCATAAGCACTATAGCACTGTCTGAACCTGTAATCTCATAATCTGACGAGGTGTTTGCACTGGCTATACTCTGCTCTTCCTCAGGATCTGACACCATTACGTAACTACAGACGTATTCTTGCAATAAATATGGATTTGAGCCCAGATTCTGGGAAGAGGAGGTTTTTCACTTTTTAAAAAAAATGTCTCCCCAATAAATCAAATCTAATCTAAGCTCGTAGTCTACATTACATTCACAGTGTTTTTGTTTGATTTTTATTCCCTCTGCTGGGCTAAATTGTTTAAGGTTATCCTCGTGAGCCTTTGGCTGTTGGGCACAAGAGAGAAAGAATGAAGGGAGAGACTTTTTTCTCAGCATGTCCCACTGACCCAGAAACTGGCGACCGACCGCACTCTGTAAACATGAGTCTAGCTGCCTCCACTCTACGGCTTGCTGGAATATAGGTCAACCGAGCTGCGGAGAGGTGAATCGACGAGAGATGCGGAAGAGATCAGAAAAAAGACAAAAAGCGCCGGGACGACAAAAAAGAACAAGGGGGCGCAGAGAATTAGAGCATTATCTAAAAATAGATGGAGGTGAGAGCAAGTGGAGCGGAGACAAAGAAATGGAAGGAATCAATGAGGGAGAGTTAAAACAAAGAGAGGGCTAGAGATGAGATTACAGTGGAGCTGGTTAGGGGGGAAAACCAGAGGCAGTTGCGACAATGTTGGTATTGCATCAATAGAAGGAATGTGTCACCCATAGCAACAAAAGGGGGGGAAACAGAAAGGGCAGCCAATCATATCGGACTTTGTCTCCCTTCCTCTGAAGCAGTGGTTGACACGGCCAAAAGCAGATGGTGAGAAAACAACGTTCTGTAACAAAAGGAGGGTGATTGACGTCACTGAGTGCGTATATTGCATATCGCTCCTACAGTCAGTTTAATTAAGTCACAGTGGTGGCTCTCGCTTTTTTTTTTTTTTGCTGTGTGTTTGTCTGTCTCTCCCTCTGTAGCACCCCTCAATATTCAACCCTGTGAATGAGCATGAATCATACCGACCTACAACCACGTTGTGACTCTCCTTCACAGCTCAGCCTGCAAATCCATTTCATTCACCCTCTTTGTCATCAAAATAACAACAGATTTATGTTTCCGGAGATGCTTAAATCCACAACAGCGGAAACAGGGCGAATAAATCACTGCTGCCAAAAAGCAAGTTAAAATGCAGCCATTTTATTTGCACAAAATTTTCCAACTCAAACACACAAGCGCATCCCAGTGAAACAAGAGAACCCACAGTGTATCACAGCCCCACTCCTTTTTCCTTGACCTAGATTACTCTTTCCAATTTATCATATGTTCTTCACGTGTCATCACCAGGTCTCTGTGGCACTTGTGGAATGATAGCACAGTAAATGAATCCAAGTTGCACCCGCTCACACAACCACAGGGCCCACGCCGCAAGAGTCTAAATGTGGCAATGAGCTGTGGAAACAGTGGACTGAGTTCAAACCCCTGCACGTGTTTCTGTGGAGTGTTTCAGGAAATGGGAGCAAGTCTAAAATAAAAAGGGGGTGGGGTGAGGGGGGCGCACATGCTTATGCTTCAGAGAAAAGGGGAATGATGAAACTGTTGCCCCCCCCACCCTGGAAGAATGCAATGTATGGCACGTGGTGCAGGGTTGGGGGTCATGGGTGGGGTCTGCCTGAATTCCAAGTCTGGGGCCTGACTTTATCTTCCCAGGAAAAAGAAGGAGAGAGAGGGGAGGGGCTAGGAAATTGGGCGGCATGCCAGCAAGGCGGAGTCCTCTTCAAGCTAGATCCTTGTTCCACGAACACACTGCCATATAACCCTTCTCTGGAAAAGGAAGAAAAAAAGCTGAGTGACTCAGTCCATGTGTTGCACCAGTCACATGTGCTCCTGTGGCCTACTAAATGCTGTAATTCGCCTCTGTGCTGGCTCCAAACCACAGCACAATAACAAAGCACGGCCCACATCTTTTATCATCTCACATGTGCCAGGAAACCCCAAGAAAGTCAAGAGGCCATGAAGTAGGACAGAATGCAGACCGCTGCCTGCTCCTGAGCATGAACCCCCCCTCACAGGTTATCATTTAGTAAAGCTGGACACAGAGTTTAATCAGACCCACACAATCACTGTCTCAGCAGTTCAGATGAGTGAAGCAGTAGGACTAAAAATACTTGAAAAACAAGGTTTGGGGTGTTTTATTTCCAAATTGTTCTATTTCTGCATGGCTGACTCGTTTCTTTGTTATGGCGGGGTGAGGATTTATTTTGGTGGGGTTTTGATTCTGCCTTTCTAGTCTGCTGCCCCCCCTCCCACAGGACTAATGTGACCTACATTCATAGCTGGCATAGAGACCCAGTGTGTGCGCCAACCAATTGGCAGCGGCCGCTCCGCAGCAAAGCGCAGCGCTGCACAGCCACAGACACTATGGGTTTCCACCGATTGCATAATCTGCCCCCTTCTTTAATCCATTTTAATTATTTAATTCATTTATTATGCAACCTGTATAACCTCTTCAGCGTTTCCTACACCTCATATAGCTATAGATGCGGCACATGCACAACTTAAATGCGCACAGCCAACCCTTCACTCCACTGAGGAGAGACGGACACTTTCACAACTAAATCATTTTTCATGTAGAAAATCGCTCGTTCACACTGCTGCTATGTGTGACATACATTGATATAAACAGTTGCTGCATGTGATGCCTTCACGCACAGGAAATCTGCAATAGATGGAGGGGGGGGTGACCATGCCCACGTGCAGTGCCGAAACCACAAAGCCGGCGTGGAAAATGCAGCCAGGATGACTTTTCTCTTTCAAAACAAACAGTAAAAATATCACATAAAATGCCTCGTTTTTGTCACCTACGTGCCCATAAGTTGTGTCAACACCTTCCAGCTCTGAACCAGAGCTGGACTGCGGCCAGGCCGAGTTGTTTATAGCCGCTCAAGTCCAGTTAAAGGCCATTATGTATGGTTTAATTGCGCATTAGAATAGGTTGGACGCAGAGGGGAAAAAAAACACCACTTATCATTAACGTGTGAGAAATATGTTACCCCGCATGCCTCCTTTGTTGCCCTGTCTGACAAATCGTCTTCATGCATATTTAATCGGATCCTCAGTCATCCGAGGCGACTGCATGAATCCATCCAGTGCTCAAAAAAATAGACGGCAAACAATCTACACATTTCCTCATCTGCTCTCTTGTTAGAAAATGAGCACTTCTACAGTAGCTGTCAGTGGAGCAGCTCGGTAATAACTCGTCTGACCCACATTTGATCCAGATGTTCCGGACCCACAGCTCACCTGGCCGGCGGCTGCGCTCCTCACAGCCCGTCAACTTCACCATTCTTCATCCTTTTCTATGTGTGGATCCCGTGGGTCCGAGCCCAGGTTGTAAAACAGAGCGAAAGGAGTAAAACGTCCACATGTATCCGGGACGGATGATCATGCCTGTCTGTGTGCTCTGGATTGTGTTGTGCTCCTTCAGACTGCCGGCCCACTAAAGGGTTAACCCGGAGGGCTGCACAGCCGCGTTAACCTTTACAAAGAGCTGCTACACGTGACAGAGAGAAGTGTGTCCTCGAAGCCTGCATGGGATTTTTCCAGTTAGCTGCGTGGACTAGCCTACTAACCCAAAAGAAGCCCAGTATAAATATAATCATCACATTGAGCGTCACTCCACTTGATCTTCTCTTTATGCAATAATAATAATAATAATAATAATATTTTCCCACAATTTCCCCTCTGGATGATCAATAAATAATTATTTTACTTTAATAATTAGTTTTAAATAACAATTGCCCCATAACAGGTGTATCCTTCCGAAACTGAAATAAACAGACTAAAGCGGCCCCTAAACGCACCACAACAAACCCTGAATATATGTCTGGGGTCTGCACCATAACACAACAGCGCGGATGTGTTGACCCTGCCTCATTACAACTGTGGCACCGCTCCAGTACATCCACATTCGCCTCAGTGTGTCTCCAGCAGACACACCGCACCTTTTTTCTGAAGGAATCCCATAACCTCTGGCTACCCCACCACCCCCACACCCCTTTTTTCCTCCCCCCCTCCCCACACACACACACACACACACAGACCCTCATAGTGTTCAGAGGAGGGGGAACAGCCTCGCCTTGACATTGAGAAGATGCACCCAAAACAAACACTAATGGACTAACAAAAATATGCACACATGCAGAGAAAAACTGAACATTCACAGCAGCCTGCACACATATTCAATATTTTTACATTAATATTACTAATGCAATGATGCAATTATTAATAATAAGACATTACAACTTACCTATTTTTGTCTAAAATGACAGACTCCACACAGGGTCCAAACAGCCTTGTATCTGTCCAACAATCCGCTTTGCGCATCGCCTGCCGGTGTGCTGCCCTCATGCACACACACACACACCGTCTCTCTCTCTCTCACACACACACTGTCCGTCACCTTCAAAACGCAGGCTCTCCGATTAGTGCAGGTATATGAGAGAGTGTGAACGCAGTGCTGCTTGTTTTCAGTGCGCTCCTCATGTTTGCTCCAATTCCTCTCTCGCTCTCTCTCTCTCTCTCTATTTCCTCCTCTCTCTCTCTCTCTCTCTCTCTGCTTCTCTCTCAGAGTCTCTAAATGTATGTTAGTAGGTCAGTTGTTGCATAACAGGACGCTTTGGGTGCCTAGTCACGTTTTTTGTTTCTCTCTCGGCTCTGCCCCCTCCCTCTCTCCTCGCCTTCAAATCCTGTTGCAGGAGGGGAGATGCAGGGGGAGGAGAGAGGCCTGGAGGGGGAGGGACTAGGCCCGAAGCCAGGCTCAGTCAGATGAAGGCCTGTGATACCCATAATAAGGTTACTAGACATTACAAAAAGCAGCAGAGTGGGAACACACATAGAAACAAGCCGTGAGCAAAGAAATATAAAAAGAACCTACTTTACCCACCACAGCCGGTGTTTTGGGAAAGGCTGATTCTCACTCTTTGTGCAGGCTATACTTACCAGACTTTGTCTAACAGATGTGGCTTTCTGAGTAACTGTGTGCTGTTTCATCTTTTCCTCTGTTGGTACACCAGCTTTAAGTTAAAGGATGGTCCAACACTTGGGGAATTACGCTTCTTTGCCTGCCAAGCTGTTTTTACATTTTGGTTTTTATACAGATTAAACAGACAAGGTATAACATGTTGATTAATGAGCTTTAGAGGTGCTGGTAGGTGGATTTGTTGTCTTTAGACAGAACTGGGTTAGCTGTTCCCCTGTTTCCAGTCTTTCTGCTAAGCTAAGATAACCAGCTGTTAGTTGTAGCTATGTGTTTACTGTACAAATATGAAAATGGTGTTGATGTTCTCATTTAACTCATTGTTCTCATTGTGAATTTCCCCACTGTGGGACGAATAAAGGTTTATCTTATCTTAACTCTTGGCAAGAAAGCAAACATTTTCACAAAAGGTCAGACTACTGCTTGAAGTGCTCAAATGCTACTGCTAGACCAGTGGTGCAAAGTAAATACATTCTCAAGTACTGTACTGAGAAGTAGAGTTCTGAGGTGCTTGCTTAATTTTACTCTTATGTTTGATGCTTTAAGTATATGTTGTTGATAATACTTTTTCACTTCGCTTTTTACTTTCAGAGGCTGATCATGTTTTGTATTAAAAGTAATCAGCAAAATATTCAGATAAATATAGCAAAGTAAAAAGCACCCACAGATTTGTGTTGGAGTAGAAGTAGAAATTAACATGTATCAGAAATACTGACGTGGTCCCACAGCCTGTAACTACTCATCTACTTATGAGTGTGTGTGTGAGTGGGAGGGTTTTTTCATGACTTCTCACCTCCTGTCCCATGACCCCTGCCTACTGCACAAATGCACCAACTTGGCGTTTCCCCCAGGAAAAGAATTATTGTGTTTTCAACTGCTGTGACACTGGCGCTCTAGAGGAAACTAAAGTCACTAAGTGCATGAATACAAGTGGGAAATTTTTTATTTTAATAGTCACGGAAGCTTGCCTGGCTTGCTCAGTGCTTGTCATTGTACTGTTGCAATAAGCTGAATGTACTTCCTCCACACAGTGTTGAATAAGCTAATCGAACCAACTCCTCTGGCCAGAATGCAACCGTATTGTGTAATTGAGGTACATTGTGTTTTGATTCATCTGAATCACAAGCAGGAATGTGTGTCATGCTGGCAGGCACGAAGCGTGGAAGAGGCTCACACAAAGAGCAGGGGAGTTAAACTATTTGGTTAATGTCGCTCCTCTGATTTAACACCATCCTTCGGGTAATTGAAGAGCAAGCTTTTGAATGAGCTCAAACAGTTGAATGGGTATCTATCAGTCTGGCATGCAGGGGACTGTATCAGAGAGTGTATTTGGATGAGACCTATGTGCTTAGTGATTGTTTCAAATTTTTTTGGGCAGCTTGAGCTGCAGGGAGGGAAGCAGCATATAAATTGAGCTTGTGCAATGCAGATAATAGCAAGTGTGCAGTTTGGTTTGTCATTGAAACTCCACATGTCAGATAGCCATCTTCTTCCATCCTGCTCCAGACACAGGGACGGTGAAGGTCTGCTCAGTGTCTCAGTGAACGTGCAGTACAGTATGTTATCCACAGAGTGATTTAAACTGTGGAAAAATCAGGGCTTGAATGGATGCCTTGAGGGCTGACGTCTGCTGCGGATGTGTTCATTATCTCCTTTTATCGTTATCTATCTTTAGCATGGGAGTGAAAGGGGTGTGTGTAAGTGTGAGTGAATGTTCAGAAAACTTGTGGTTTCTCACAATTATCCTTTCTCGCACAGATGTAAGCATGCTCCACATTTCACCATGTTACAGTAACATTTGTGTGTTTTGTGCATACGATTGCATTAATTTCAGCGATTATTCTGCATAATTGGATTGTTGTGCGTCCTTGAAGGACTTTTCACCTTTGATACTGCAGCAATTACTTGTTCTTGCGCTCTGTACACTCAGTAACTGTTTTTTGCTAGTTCTCGATTTGGTATTCTGTTCTGTTAAAGCCCATAAATTGGTCCAGATGTGTGAAGTTGCTACAGCCATATTTTTTATGTTCAGTATCCACTTTAGCATCCCGTGACACTGCATTATCAGACGTTAACCCCCGAATGTGGTGCCTCAAATCTGAACTAAATATGAATCACCATTCCTTTGCACCTCTTTGTCTCCTTCTTTAGCTGGAGGAGACAAACAGCACTGAAAGAGCAGAGGCATTGGCCGTGAACTTGGGTCCCCCTCCCCCCATATAAACACATGCACTCTCTCTCAGTCTCCGCATCCCTCCCTCTCTTTTTGCACCCCATCCTTACCCCCACCCTAACCAACGTTTTCCCCCCTTCCAGCTATGTCTGCAAGCGTTCCCATGGCAACTGTCGCACTGCCTGCCTAGCAACAGGCTTTATCCTTTCACTGGAAAAAAAAGGGGAGGGGGGGCAGAATGGGGGGGAAGAGGGGGTTGTGGGGTTTGCTGTTTTTTTATGGATGCATGGATGCAAGTGAGGATGGCAGCAGCGTGTTGCAGTAGACTCTCTTCTTCTCTCTCTGCTCCACACCTGCAGCCTCCACCTTATTACCTCCGCATTTCAGCACAGGCTGGTCCAAATTACTCACAGGGTATTTATACTTGCAAAATGTTGCTTTTATCATCTGTTTTTGGGAGGAATGGCAGCCAAAATAAGTGTTTATATTTCTAAATTCTAGGGGAGTTACAAACAGTCATCTAATTACAGTATAAATCTGTTTTTCCCCACAATGGATAGGAAAAGCCAGAAAAAATACCTTTTAGGCATAACCAGATGAGAACATCATCTCTTTAGCAATAAAATAATAATGACACATACACAAGCTGAGTCAATTATTAGAGGATTGCTCACAGCAAAATAGCAATGATCCGAAATAATCATTTATGTGTGGCATTAGATATTTATTTTCTCTAAATTCAATTGACCCTTTTATACTTATGCATCAGGCTGTGCGCGTTTCTGCCTGCATATGCACATAAAAAAAATACACGTGCACAGTTGCTGAATTCAGCTATCCCTCATCTCCAGGCCAGCTAACTTGCTAACCTGCAGGAACAATAAAAGATTGCAGTAATCTATAGCTTCATATCTTGTGGTAGATGGTGAAACACAGACTCTGGGGCTCCATAGTAATGCTGAAGGTATTGTCTTTGCTGCCCCCTGCTGACATCTTAGTAGCAGGATTTTTACAAATTCACAACTCTATGATGGGGAATCAGTCAGAACAAATTTTAAGTTTATCTGAAATTGTATTGAAATTCGGGCACTATGACATTATATGTGAAATGATAATAGACACATTGCAAAAAGAGCCACAAGAATCATTATCATAACTGAATGTGACTGAACGTGGCCCCATCAAATTAATGCTAACCATTCTACATTGGCATAAATTCCCCTCTGGCACCTATAATTAAAGCTCGTGTTTTAAAGGGTTTCTAATAGAGCTGTTGAGTAATAGCAGACACACCCACTGTCTCTGTCTCTGTCTGTCAGACTGTCTTGCCGCCTGCAGGGACTGTGGGAGACAAACCTGCCAAATGCACAGCTCCTTTCCTGGCCGCCTGCATTTGTCAGCACTTGTCAGCCAAGCCTTACCCATCTCTTGTTCTCTTCCACTTGTTCTGTCATTATCTGTTTGTAGGGAAATTATACCCACACTCAAATGAGCGATGTGACGTTTTGTGTGTTTGCTTTAGATGTTACGATAATGTATATTATATAACAGTTCCACACTGTTCCCTTGGTGTTTACAAGGGCACTCCAGTTTTTCAGTATTGCACCTCCAAAAAGTTTATGGAAAAAAAAATAAAAGCAGCAGGGGCTGAAATATCCTGACTTTTAATATCTAGTATGGGTCAAGCTCCAAAATACACTTCCCATAATGCAACTCTGTAGCACCTGTCATTAGACCCCCATTGCCTTGTAAATGCCCACTTCGTTCAAACACAGCAGCTTAACTAACAGAGGCTTTTTGTCAAAATTTAAGTTTCAAGCCCAAATAACCCTGATGACATCAGTAAGACATCATTAAACTTTAGCAAGCCCGCAAACCAAAACTTCACGTGTAAAATTGGTGGAGTGTCCCTGTAGTTTTCTGGATTAATGATCAACTCACGTCACCACAATGTTGAATCCGTGATACGCATTTATTTTTAAAATGAAAATGTACAGAAAAACAGCAGACATTAAATTCTTGTCATCAGCTCAGAACAGATAACATGACAGTAATAAAATGTATTCAAACTGAGCATGAACAGAGACTGAAGTGAGATGTGAAACACCAGAACAGTAGGCTACAAGTTACAGTGTCTAAAAGGAGCTTCTCAACCAAGTGACACATTACAAGTGGTGATAAATAAGCCTAACATGTTTTGTGTTTTTGTGTTGTTTTGTGTCTGATTCAGAAAAGACCTTTCTTTTTAGCTTTCAAGACCAATGGAGGTTTGGACAGGTAGTAGTTTTATTTCTGAGTGTATTTACTGTCTGTCTCTGCTTGTGTTTACAGACCTGTCTCAGTGGTGGGGAACTTGTGCTATAAGTCATCCCACTCTAACTACGACCCTGATTCCATAGAAGTGTGGATGCTGTGTAAAACATAAATAAAACATTATTATTATTTGCTAATTCCTTTTGACATATACTCAATTGAAAACAGTCCAAAGACAATATATTTAATGTTTGACCTCATCAAATTAATTGACTTTTGTAAATATATGCTAGTACTAAATTTGATGCCAGCAAGGATGTGTGAAACACATGATTGTATGAAGGATATTACGACATGGGCTCACCAACACGTCGTAAAACTGTTGTCAGTAAACACAGTTTGTTTGCAAATGGTTACGTTCTGTTTTTGTTTTATACAGTGTCCCAACTTTTTTGCAATCAGGGTTGTAAAACCACAAATACTTCCTCCTCATTGGTGTGTTAACCACCTGCTGGCTGACTTCCAGTTCAATGTACTATGGTGTGAGGCAATTAATTTAAGCTTGCATTGCAATGATGTGATGTAAACAGTTTACGTTATGTGTTTTTTTTTTAGTTGTCACAGTGTATGGAGTAGAGAAACTATTATACATTTAACACCATTACAGATAAGACTCCCTGTCTGAGCAACATTGATCGGAGAGAAGATTAAGTCATTTTTAAACAGCAGGTTATGAGATGAATGTTTACAGACATTTATTACAATATAATACAGTATTTGAAATAAAAACAGCACATTGTCAAGAGTTTGTTAGACTTTAAAGTTGAGTTTTATCAGTCCTTGTGGACATATCGGCATGGTCCAGCACTCCCGTTTGGGCGCTGAATTTCTAGGCTCATTTCCAGCAAAACTTTGTTTGTCCATAAAAGTCTAGACATTGGCAAACGCTGACTCACTCACGGCGCTGGTCCTCAGTTGACTTTGGCCATGAGCTGCTCTGTGAAAAGCTTCTTTAGCTGAGCCACCTCCTCGCTCAGAGAGTTGAGCTGAGACTTCAGGTGAGTGTTCTCGTGCTTATACTGGACCTCGGTTTGTCCTTGTGTGGGAGGAGGCTGGAGGCTGCAGCCGGGAGCTGAGGCGTTGTATTGAGGGGACAGTCTGCCCCTCCTGCCTTCATCCCCCTCCAGCTGCTGGAGCCAGGAGCCAGTGCAGTGCCCCGCTCCAGCTTCACCGCCATTCAGTCCTTTAAGGGCATCTCTCAGACCTTCCCGCCCTGCTGTGGATAGTGCTGGGCTGCGTCTGGCGCTGCTGTTGTCCCCTCCGGCATCACCCATGTCCCCGCAGCCTGGTGTCTTGAAACGTAGCTTGTGAGGAAGGTTTTTCATGGCTTCAGCTTGGTCCAGCTTCCCTGCAGTGAGTCCTGTGGTGTGGAGGACCTCAGCAGGGGAGTGGTGGAGGTCATAGCCCAGCTCCTCTGCTCTATGTGGTGATAATTTCCCATGGTCGCTCAGCCGGTCTTCAAAGAAGATCGGACTTCCCACACTGGACCCACCTGGCGTGGAGAACCCAGAGTCCTCCGACATGTTGCCAGCATCCCTGGAGACCCTGGTGCTCAGCTGGCCTGTCTGGTTGTTGGGCTGTGAGGCTGAGGAACTGGGGAGGCCTCCATCCCCTCTGTGGAGGTAATAGTGAGGAGTCAAGGTTTGAGAGTTGTGATGAGGAGCTGTAGTGAGGGGCAGAATAGGGGCGTTGGAGGGGTCTTTGACCAGGCCAAAGCGGAACTTCAGAGCCAGCAGCTCTGCCCTGAGGCGAGCGTTTTCCTCCAGCAGAGCCAGAACGCGGCTCTCCAGGACCATGTCGTTCACACGCCGCTTCTCTCGCGAGCGCTTCGCCGCCTCGTTGTTCTTCCTCCTCTTGTCCCAGTAGCCCTCATCCTTTTTGTCGAGAGGGATGAACTCGCGCTTGCGTCGGATGCTGGAAGACGGACTCTCTTTGCGTTTAACGGCAGAGGTGCGACCCAGCAGGGAGCGCACCAACAGGCTGCTGGAGGTCAGGATGGACACGGCTTCATCTGTGAAGGACATTGACCCTGCTCCTGCTTCTTCTCCTCCTCCTCCTCCTCCTCCTCCTCCACTTGGAGTCACTGCTGCAGGTGACTCGAGAGCCTGGAGCACAGCCACATCCTGCACAACCCCCCTCATCTGCTGGGACTCCTCCTCAAACATCACGCCTGTCAGGGGTCTTTCCTCTTTGCTAAGAGTGCAGAGGACCGCTGTGTGGTGCTGAGTGCTCGCTGGACTCTCAGGATGCAGCAACAGTGCCACCTAGCGATCGCAGTGACGGAAGGAGAAGAGGGATTTAGTGGTTATGCAAGAGCCATTACAACACAATATTATGTAACCCCATTACATCGCTCCAATAAAACTGGAGCGACTTTTTATCATAACCTTGCAAGTCTCATTATATGTTCCAATGTGGGGCAATGCATGTTGTGAACACAAAGCAAACCAGTCATACCAGACTTTTGCCAGTACTCCAAGCACAGGACACGAGTTTTAAATACAATCTGAAATAAATCTCGATCAGAATGAGAAATGAACCTGTTAAGACTATAACCTACATTTGTATTTAAAATCTAAAATCTTTTATCTTTAACTGCCATCTTTTATTGAAGCCAATTAAGTCATTCTTGATGGGTTTCCGGTCTGAATGTTGTACTTGCTTCATCAGCACTGACCCACATGTCTGACAGGAACACGCTGATCTCTTGTCGGCTGCTTATATGTGAGCTGACCTGACTCCGCTGTTCTGCATCACTTCAATTCAGATTTACCATTGAAAGTTTTTTTTTTCTAAACAAGTTACAACTTCCGTCTTGGTTTACTTTATTTATATAAAAATAAACAGGATGTCATTGTTTGCAGTCATACAAGTGCAATTTGAATCGAAGGCAACTGGACTCAGTGTATTGTTTGCAGCCATACAGTAAAATGCACTATAGGACACATATATAATAACGTGAGCAAGCAAAATGTTGGAGTCATAACATAATATAATACTGAGACTTATTCCCACTTCTGCTTGAATTTACAACTGAACATAGCTATTAAAAGACTTGCAGCTATAAGTAACCTAATGTTAACTGTTATAATTAATTTAGAGTTAATTACTTTAAATAGGCTATAAAGACTATTATAAGTGGTTTGAGAATGTGCGGTTATTCTAATGCACCATCTTTCATTGGTCCATATTTTTTAAAGAAACTTTTGAAAAAAAAAGGAAAAGTATTTAAGCAAATGGTTTCACCTCTGCAGAATGATTCTCTCGTCCTGTCGTCTTTGAGTCCGGTTCAGGAAGAAGCTCTTCTCTCTGTCTGTCTCTCCGGTTCCACACTGCAGATCCACTCGGCGCTGTTACTTAATATTATCATCGGCGTGGCGCACCTCCACTCTGCTCCACTTGGAAAAGCGCAGCTCCTATTTGTAACGCTGAGTTCAGCTCGGGACGGTCCCTATCCTCACTTGAACCAGCGGGGCCCTTTTTGTGTGTGTGTGTCTCAGAGACCGCCTCCCTCTGTGAACCCCCCTTCCGCCATCTAGAGGAAAGCTCCTATCGGCTTTCACATAACACAGCAGCTCAGGCATCATCATCATCATCATCATCGCTAAATCGTCATCATCTGACCTCCCTCGCCCCGCCCCCTCCGACACGATAATCTTCCCATAACAATTAGGTAATGTTGCGCCTCTCTTTCTCTCCCCGGTTGCTGTGAGTCAGTCCTGCAAGATAAGTATAGACCTAGTATAGAAATCACAGTATATACAGGGACCTGTGATTATAGTGCTTTACATAATGTCCTGGTTGGGGGTCCTGGTGACCCTGGTTCCTCATTAACAGCTCTGACAACACAGGGCACCAGTTTTAAATACAATCTGAAATATATCACAATTAGAATGAGAAATTAACCTGTTAAGTTTATAACCTGCATTTGTAGTTAAGATCTAAAATCTTTTATATTGTACTGTCTTCTTTATTTAGGCCAATTAAGTCATTCATGATGACTCTAACAACAAATCAACCCAGTGATCCCTCTATCGTTAATACTGCATGACTATTCTACTTATGAACCTGAATTTGAACTGAGGACATGTTTCAGATATCTATCACAGTAAACACATTGCTTCTGTTACTCCCGTTTGAGGTCTTAGAAAGCATGATTAAATACAGTGGATTTCCCAATGCTCTATGTCTGTACTTGGTGTTTACAGTAGTGACAGTACTACTCCTCCCAAATCCCTAGTAAGTCTTCTTGGATTTCTGTTTTTGGACTTTTATAACAGGTTGTTCACAGGAGGTCTAACAGGGAGTTAGAGCTGTCTGAGATCAGACCATCCTCAAACAAACCTAACACTATGTCGGATGTCATGCTGTACATGTCTTAGTCTGTGGATGACTTTTTTGGCAAACACAATTAATATATATTTGTTCATGCATTGCCGTTATAACATATAAAAACATGAAATATTTCATTATTTGGTGTCTGAACAATGCATTGTGGTTATTTTCACAGTTTGTTCATCAAATGTGCCCAGTTTGTGTCAGTTTACCTTTTCAGTACCTTTCTACATATAGTAATAATAATCAGAAAGTCAAGTTTAAAAGAAAGATTAGTTGAAACATTTTCAAACATGCAGCAGTGGAGTTTGTGGGATTGCAAACAATGTGGAAAAAAACAATAATGAACAAAACTGTGTAACTACAGCCTCCTAAATAAGGGAACACATTGTGATCTCTTCCTTATGGCTCCAGGGCTCAAGGAGCCCACAAAACTCCCAAGATCACTACATGCTAATTGTTTTTGGTAATTTGACTAATTGCAAATTTGTTGTGGAATTTGAACCACTAAAGCGCAACACCAACTAAAGTAAGTCCATGTGTTAAAATGGAATTATATAAGCTTTACTATTTTCATTTATATTACGCTCACAAGGTGCACATTCCTAATACAGGAATGTTTAATCAAACCTTCAGAAAACTAACACAAATTGTTCCAGAATAGGATTAGTTGTTGCACAGGACTTAATGGGAGCTTGGAGGTGACAGAGTGCATACACATTACTCAGAGGGCGACGGGCGGTAAAGACAGGAGGAGGTGAAAATTTTTGCACCGGGCCCCACTAACTAGGTCAGTCCGGTCATGTGTGTCACAAGCAGGTTTAAAGGAATTTTTGAGGATATGAAAGTATGAATGTGTCTTATTTCCCCTTTCCCCTATAGTTACAGCCATAGTCTTTTCCAGGAACCCTCCTAAGTATTTACAGCGACATCAGTTCTTTTCTAGGAATTTATTAGGAAACTACAGGACCCGTAAATAGTACGTTCAAGGCAACATAAAGATTCATTGAGGTCAGATAGCCTGGGGGGCTTGTGTTCCAGTCTGAAACCCACCAAAATTATGAAATGTGCCATACTTAAACAGACACATACATACGTATATAGTTGACAGCACATAATAATGCATAATGAGTAATAATTCACAACCCTTTGAATAACAAACAGTTGCTCGTGACAGCACTTCCATGGTTACAGATGCCACAGGTTCGCATCTTTATCTGAGTAATATCCAGTGCATTACACAACATCTGACTCATTGTTACTCCAATGTGTGATTGATCTTCTGTAGTGCCTTCGAGTTAAGAAGGTAACACCATCCTGTATATGTGTGAAGGGTTTGTTGATGGCCTGAAAGCACCTACAATTCTAAGTTGGGTGGCATGCAACACGTGGCTTTGTGCACCGAGTGTGAAAGCAGCGTGAGGGCTTCGGCCAAAAGCCTCAAGTGACCTGTGTTTTTACAGTGAACACTTGTGCGTTTGTGTGCTCACAGGAGACAATGAACTGCATGTACTGTATCATATCACATATGTAAACCCCCTGAGCAAACATGCTCATATTGACAGAGAGATACACTCTGAGCCCCTTTCCCCTTACTGTTTGGCCACCTTTGGTTTCTGTGTCTGTACAGTCACAGTACAATAGCTGCTCCAAACAAGACTTAATGTGGAATTTTCCACATAAATGTTGCATCATAGGAAACACATTCTCAGAGTTTGGTAAAATTATATGACTTGCAATATGTTGAATGTGTCTGTGTAATGGTAAAAACAGTTCCGTTCTATAAAACTTTTATGAACAGTAAAGGAATAATCCAAAATTAGGGGAAATATACTCATTAGTTTTTTTGCAGAAAGCTAGGTGAGAGGGTTGATGCTATTCTCACCCTTGTATGGTAATTATGAGGTTATCTCCAGCAGTCAGTTAGCCTAGCTTAGCTAAGCAGATAGGCCTGGCAGCACCTCTAAAGCTCACCATTTAACACGTTATGTTTTGTTTGTTAATCCATAAAAACAAAAAACAAACAAAAACAAAAAACAAAATAGATTTGGTTACTTTTGGACAGAGCCATGCTACAGTAGCTGTTTCCCCCAGTTTCCAGTCAGTATGCTAAGCTAACTAGTAGCAGGCATAGGCTTCATATTTTCCTTACAGACATGAAAGTGATATCTTCTCAGCTAAAGTCTCAGCTCAAATAATAATAGAAGCAAATAAGTGTTTTTATTTTCCAAAATGTAGAACCTTTCCTTCAAATTGAGGGTAGTAAGTGGTGTGTTTTTCTTCAAGACATTTAGAGATGTCTCACTTGCATTACCTGTTTACTACGACAAACAGCAAAGTTAGATGAAGTTGGAAAGGTGTGTGATCTTGCTCAGAATCTGAAAGATTAGAATTAGCAGTCCTGTTTACGAATGTTAACCCACCATGATTTAACTATGTAAATAAGATATTCCATAATAGCAGTCACGCTAATATTTTTGAGATATTTTTGTAAATGATGAGAATTTACCAGTGCTGTGTGTATGTGCGTGTCTGTGGCTAATGCCATCTACTGGGCACAATACAGTGATACTTATCTGATCCTGAAAGGCCAGACTAACAACAGAGTGCAAACGATAGCAGTTTAGCAACATCACTGAGTGCAGGGGAGGACAGAGATTAACATTGAGCTGCATGAGATACTCCATTAACTGTATGTACTGTACATCCTCTGCGCCCACATTACACTATGCATGAAAGCTGCTTAAACTACATGCAATGACATGAACTGCCCAGCTCGATAAAATGGATTGCTGGCACAAGCAGCAAACAAACCATGTGCTGATAGTGTTTAATGAAGTAGGCCAATCTCCCAGCCAGTCTACTACCTTCAGGCGCACTCATAAAATGATAGATTAGGAAATTATATTAGTACATTGTTGGCCTTCTAAGCCATTAGCACCTGTGGGTCTCATAATCCGAAGTTCCAGGAGGTCCCTTTGTATTAAAACGACAGTCATCAAAGCCGAGAGTCAAAGCCTGGATAGAACGAAACTGTGAAACAAAAGATTTTATTAACTTAAGAAAAGAACTAACTGTCAGTTAAATATTTCAAATATCTGAAATTACACTCCACCTACACTCTGACCATAAGTGAAAGTTTTCTTATTGAGAATTTCTTGACTCTTCATCAATCAACTTCACTGAAAAGATGGAAGAAATCCTACTTTTACCACTGACTCTGTGGTAGCAATTTTTCATTTTAAGTGATCAATTACTTCTAAGCTACAGCTGTAACTCAGTCTTGGGTGGCATAGGAAGAACAGAAAAGTGAGTCAGGACAATAAAAGAACAGAAGGTTTACTGCAACAGGAAGTGAATTGCGCCATACATCACTTCAGCTTTTGAAAAATGTGCATGTAACACATCTACTTGAGAAAGTGGCTCTGCCCTAGGCTTCTTTGGAAATGAAAAAAAGCATGTCAAAGAGGATCTTAGCACAACACTTGTCTCTAAAACTAAGCTCACAAAGTATCACAAAATAACTTCTATGTTTGATGATTTGTTTTGGTAAGTCGCTTAATATAAATAAATCCAGATGAAATATATTCTGCAGTTCGTGGTTTCTTTTTATGGGGAAAGTGATTTTGAACACTTCAGCATCATTTGTTCTTCTTACATTTCCTCATAGTGCATTACCTAATACAAGCATGAGCAATACAGTCAGGACTGTGTCGCAGTCGACTGACTTCTTAGGAAAACAACATATAGAGACGAGGAAACACATGAATTCCAACAAATGTGAGCTGAGTTCTTGACATTCTAGCGGAGCCTGTTATGGAACAGCTCACCTTGTAGCTTTGACCTGCAGGGTAAAGAGGGCACATAACCCTGTAAACAGAGCATGTTGTCTCAACTGAAAAACATCTCATGTCTCAGGGGAGCTCGCAAATATTTGCAGGAGGACTTTTAGTCAGACTGGCTGCCTGAAACTTGAAAACTGAACACAAATAAAGGGCAGCCGTTACAAGAAAAGCTATTTTTGTAATGATGAAAAATAAAAAGAAGAAATAAAGAGTTACGTTCAGCTGATAGTACAACTCTCAAGATAAACTGTTTGTAACATATAAGCACTGAAGTTTATTGCATTTGTAGCTAAAGGTTTGTTTTCCCAGGATTGTCTTAATCCCAAACACTTCCAAACAAAGAGTGCACTGAGTAGGACAGTTAAACGCTTTCTGCTTCTATAAAAAAAGCAAAGCTTGACGTTAAGACTCTCAGGAACCTGAAATACTGCTATGTTTGTTAAACATATTGGCTTGTCCTCAACTTTGCACGTTAAAAACTGAAACATACTGTTGGAAATAGTACAAGTATGTAGGCTTAAACAGCCAAAAACTCTGTTTGGATTGAAAAAAACAGGCTGATCTTGATTAGTTAGCTAGCAGCTGGTAAAATCTGCCAAAAGAGTTGTCGTTTCAGTTGTCAAAATCAATGGCAAAAACTGGCTGTTTTCATCTACCTCACTGTTGAGAATGGAACGACAAAATTTGTAACTCAGTTAGGAAAAAAATGAGCTAATGAGTCTTTTAGTCAGTGCACAGCAGGTCAGCTGAACATCTGCAAATGTCCAATTTCTCTACAGGTAAATATACAGTTCAACGATATAATTTTTAGGTTCGTTGATTGAGTTGAATTGATTTGTGGTTTGACAGAAAATATATCACTCACTATATTCTGACATTTCATAGACTAAACAGTTAGTCGATTAATTGAGAAAATTATCTGCAGACTACTCAATACTGAGAAATAATCATTAGTCACAGTCCTTTTCTAGTCATTCCATCCAAGATTTAAGCAGTTCTTTCAAGCCTCAGCTGCTTATAAACTCAACAAACTAAACTTATATATAATAATATTCTCCGACTGTAGTTTTCTTATAATTAGCACCAAATTACGTAGCTCTTTCCAGGAAACCTCTTTGGTACTTATTAGGAAATTATACCAAATGTTCATTTTCCCTGTGCAGTCTAGTAATAGTTGACTGGTTTTGGATTATTTGTGGTTGTAACATTACTGTAAATATATTTTAATATTGCGTGCAGAACAATATTAGAAGTTGTAAAACTGTGAGTTTCCCAGAGGAGAGCTCTACCAGCCCGGCAGCAAACACAACTGTTTATTACATGAACATTTATGAAATACTTTCCGAATGATATTTCGCAGCCTCAGACAGTATCATTTTTGCATCCTGGCTTCCTGCATAATTCATTGGTTCTGGGGTGGATTCTGTCTGCAGCGGTGGTGGGCAGCGGGGTGGATATAAATATCTGTGCCCTGTTCTGCACAGACACAAAACTCGCAGCAAGACTGTTTACATCAGCTGACCAGCTTTAGAAAAACAGCCACTGGGAGTCAGACAGATGAGCAGATGAGGTGTTAGTCAAAGTTGATGGGCAAAGGCACGTTACGTAAAGTGCCCTGCAGGAGGTGGAGGGGGACATGCTTAAAATACACTCTGAACCAGACCACAGGGGAAGTCCGGAGAGGAGGACAGCGAAGGGAGGCGGCTGTCACTCTGCTGACACAGTTAGCTGTTGCAGGAAGGTCACGTAGATGTAGAGCACGGATCACCTTCAGCTGTCACCTGTCAGCTCAACTCCACTTTCTCCGGCCCTTTCTCCAGCTCCTGTGTTTGTTTTTATTACTACACATATTCTTGAATATCCTCTCTTTGCTGCCTTTGCAGTGTCCTTTCTGCCTCTGAGCTTTAATTGCAGTCGGATGCTGTTTAAGAAAATCCTTTGTTCGTGTTTGCTTCATCATGGCTCTGAAGAAAATCCCTCTGCAGTGACACAGTGTGCTGCGGAAGTGTGCCGCACCATCACAGTATCATCAAAGTACATGCCAGCTTGGCCTCATTTCACCTGCTATATAACATTATCTCATGTGATAACACTCAACTGGCATTATGAAAGATCAGAAGAGCTGTTGTCTATAATGTCAGTAATAGTAGACGTTAACAATTACAAATTGATTCTCATAATTAACATCTTTTTTTCTGACCCCATGTTTATGTTTATCACATCGAATCAAGTTCTGCTTAGTTGTTTACCCTCCCTCTTGTTCTCTTTTATCTTGGCCCTGCTCCACCTCTTTCTATAATTACACAAACACATTGCATCACAGACACACTGCTCTTGTAACTTATGTTGTGTCACTTTTTAACTTGACTGGAACAGTGAAAACGCCTGAAGCCTTGCTCTTAAAAAAATTGTTTACAGAAAATATGATTATTCACTTGATACCACTCTTGTGTCTAGACGTGAAGCTACAACCTGCCGCTGATTAGCTTTGCTTAACTAACAATTCCTGGAACAATGAGGGTTTTGTACAGATTACACAAACACAATATAATGTTTTAATTAGTTAGCTTTGTAGGTGCTGATAGAAAAATTTCATTACTTTTGGACAAAGCTAGGCTAGCTCTTTCTCTCAATTTCCAGTCTAAGCTACGTGGCTGCTGGCTTCATATTAATCATACAGACATGAGAGTGCTATCAATCTTCTCATCTAACTCTTGGCAAGAAAGAGAAGTGTATTTCCTAAAATGATGAACTATCGATTTAAGTCTTAAATAAGCACTTTTTTTGGCCCAAATCTGCTCTGCTACATCTCCAAATTAATATTGAGAAAATGATGCAAAAGAATTCTCTGCACTGCCAAATTTAGCTGTCTTGACAGTTATTTTTTGCTTGGCTGGTGACTAAGAAAAATGCAGTTAAAAAGAGAGTTATGCTCATGTTGTGAATCACCGCTCCCCTGAGACATGTATGCAGAAACACATTTATGTAACAGCTTGTCTATACCACAGACACAGTCGAGCCTCTATCCAAGGCTCATGCACATGAGAGATGTATTGCGGTAGCTATAAATAGGCTATGACTCAGTTTGTTTGACTTGGGGGGCTGTTTCATAACAGGCAGAGCGTGTGCGTGTGTGTCTGTGCGCATGCGGGTATATGTTTATTGATAATTTGTTGTGAGTGCAGTCATTTATATGTGTTCTCCTATTAAATGTTTCAGCTGTTCCTCAGCTCACTGCATCGGTCATGACTCCACTCTGCTCCAAACTCTGCCAGCCAGGTGATGTTTTCTTTACCGGGGAACCCGCAAGCAGGTAACCTCTCCCACACTGTGTCAACACAGACCCTGCTGTCTGCTCTATAATCAGACAGAGATTTCAGCATCATTTGAGCGTTGGCCCCTGACACACATTAGAGGAAAACATTTGGAAAGGCACTCAGACCAATTGTGAGGCAGAAGCCAAGAGCCTCAGACCCACTTTCCTCTTCATGCTTCTATTCTTGGGCTCTGAAATACGTCACACTGTTTCCAAAGCAACCACTTTTGATCATTTGGGGAGGGGGGGGTTTGGGGTGGCTTATGAAATGCTCATAAAACAAATTACATATATTAGAGGGGACGTGACTCGGGAGAATGTGGAAGGATTAATAAAAAAAAAAAACCCAGGAAAATCTGCACAACACGCACACAGCTGTCGACAGAATGCCAATTTAAAAAAACTCTATTTCAAATTGTGACCAAGCAAATGTAAAGTTAGTTGAGGGTTTCTTTTTCTGCACACACATGTCTTCTCAGATTTGTCATAATAACTGACACCAGGACAGGGTCAAGCTGTATATCCTGAAGGGAGCAAGGAGCCCTGTGACATAATGATGATAAGTTGGTTTTGTTTTTCTTCTGTTGACCCAGAATTCAGAGCAGCCACAGCGCTCTCCAGTCTGCTGTTCTCCCTGTTGTCTCCCCGTATGCTTATTACAGTCAGTATTGATATGCAAATAAGTAAGAACAAAAATAATGAATTGTATTTGCAAGTCATTTATATAAAACCAGTGTTTAGTGTTTGTTTTCAAATTCAAATTATGTAAAACATTAACAGCAATGAGGGTGAAAAATCCAATTAAAAATAAGGGACTGTCTGAAAATTATTGTAGTGTGGAAATTATTGTGGTGTAGAGGGGTCTGAATTGTATATTTTGTCTTATAAAAAGGAAGTTCCACTGCAGTGTTATCAATATTTTCTATGGAAAAAAGTAACCACCCTAAAAAATTACATGTATGGAAAGCATAACAGAACTGTGAATATCACTCTTTATTTTTTTTTGTGATAAAGAGCTGCTAAAGAGACAGTTATTACAGCCACAGAATGAGTGAACAGAGAACAGGCGGCAGCTCTGGACTGCTCACAGACTCGTAGCATTGCAAAATTTTCCACCCAACCCAGATACCCCTTAATAGAATATATGAATTAGATCAGATGATGCTATAGCGCGTTAAGTATGAGATCAGATGTCTGATTGCCCATCATATCAATTACATGATGCTGGAGGCTCGTGGCTGAGAGTGTTGGAGACATTTCTTCCAGGCAGCTTCCAAATGCGTGGTCAAATGTCAGTAGCTTTTTTTCAGGCTTCTCATTGGCCAACATGGCCTTTGGGTTAGGGTTATGTCGCCACCTGTGGGTTTGGCATGCTCTGGTACTTCAATTGTGTTGTTGCGCTTTCAATTGAATGGGGATTTTTTAAAAGAGAGCAGCAAAAGCAGCAAAAGCAAGTCTATAAAAGTGTATTATGAGCAAAGATTTAAAAGGTTTAGTAAGTCACACAGTGACTTTGTTTGTCTGCGTTATTGAAAATTTACTGCGACTGCACAATGCTAAGATAACTCTGTGCACTTTCAATAACATTGATCCCCAAAGTTACTGTTTTATATGTGTAAACACATTGTCTTTCTCATTCAGGCACTGGTTTACAACGCTGTCATAGTAGACTTCATAACTAAAACATATAAATTCCAGTGTGAGGAGGACTTTAGGTGTCAGTTGTATATAACATATTTGATTAGGTGTCAGGCAGGCAGTCGACTTGGACAGAAGGGGGTTGGGTCTATTATTCAATTTGGGAACAAAGGGTGTATAGAGGAGGAGTGCATGGACATAGCTGGTTATGTAAAGCATGCTTTGCGGTTGCATAATGTGTTCATAATCAGAGGGTAGCACAGATATAGATGGCCCAGTTTCTACCTTGTTCATTCCAGCATGACTGTGGCACAGTGTCCGGAGCTCTCATGTTCACCCGAGGCAGCCCTGGCACAGGGTTTGATATTGTTGAACTTCAGCCATCGCAGCAGTGCTCCCATGAAGAGACAATTACTGCTGCATGTGCTTGTTTGAAGTTGTTTGTAGCGTGAGCCTTAATTAAATGTTTGATAATCTCTCCGGTCTCTGAAACCCTTTGCCGTGACACTACACAGCATACACAGCATTGTCCAACCCCTCTCACGTCACGCAGATTATATCCAAAGTAGACATGCAACGTTAGAAACAATGTTGTCACATCTCCTTATTCTGCCCACGCTATTTGTGTGTATAATCCCTCACTGTGCCACTTACAAATCATACCGGATACTCATGTTTTCCTTTTGCTTTTCTTCCTCTTTTTCTTTGTTTTTGTAGCAGTTCCAAACTTACGTGAAACTCAATTTTACAAAACAACTTTCAGCTAAAAGCCTGACTTGTCTCTCACACAGTTTCAGTCAAATCAAAAGACACACTGCTGTCTCACTCTTTACAGCGATATCCAGATCTCCAGTGCCAATCAAGGAAATCAGCAAAAATAGGTTTTCTTTTAACTTTGAATGATATATCCAAAGTGTGTGTGTCATCTCGTCTGCATGCCTCTCAGACCTGCGGTTACACATAACACTCTGCTCTTTGTGTGTTTGCAGAGACATTTACACGTATCTGTGGAGATGTATAATTCCAGCGCAACCGATGTGTTTGGCCAACTTAACACTATCTCAGATAACGCTGGCTAAGGTTGCTGGAGTATTATCTTTCCCAAATCCAGTAAAGAGCAGGACACAGCTGCTAACATTCGCTTCAACTCTGATAACATTTAGGACTCTCTTTGCACAGTAAGGAAATACTACATAGCAGATTTATTAGTCATGAAGGTTGATTTTTTTTATGTAACCTGTAACACCACAAACTAACGTAGTTAGTTACGTAACAAAGCTTGTGGTTTGGTATCTACTGATTCAAAGTACTCACTGTTACATGTGGATGGAATGCTTGCATGATGAAAGTCTTACTTTGAATATAATGTTTGTCCCTGTTCAGAGCAGCATCTTCTGTAATTAGAGGGCAGTTCAGAAAGCTTTGACAGCGATATTACAGGATAAATTTGAGACTGCGTGGATGTTACTTCATTGTGTATGTTCATCATAAAAGTAATCTTTATCTTTCACCCACTATAGATGAAATAATAGAAAGAAAAAAACAGAATTTATTAAATGAGGCAAGCCTTATGTTTCATAACATGGAGTGGATCTTATTGCGTGAGTCTCATGCTCCTGTGACAGACTAAGGTCAGGGTTCCTGAAATCCCTTTGGCTCAAAGCCTACTTTTCAAATCCACACTGAAAACATTATTGCAAACACAACAGATCATAGACGATAGACGCAAAGAAATTGAGTCGATGCCTGACATGACTATCAAGCAGTGTCTAAGGAGTTTGTTGCTCTGTGTCTAGACGGCAACTGTATTGGACGTGTTTTTTTACTTATACATGTCACACAACAGATATGCTCTCATTTTAATCACTGCAGCTGTCTGCGCCGGCTCTGTGCAGGCTTGCCTCTCAGCTGCGTCTAATGGGCATAACTGTGACCTGAAGCGTTTATTTTACGCTTCGAGTCTGTTTTTTGACAATACGTGTGTAATCATGATGCCCGATAAAAAGGAACTGAAATATATTTACATTTTGCAACCAGTGCAGCGCTCTTCCTCTGTTTACAGCAACACACAAAATTGGCGAATTAAACAATGTATTTAACAGCAGGTTACCTAAAATAGAAACCACTGCAAAAACAAGGACAGGGTAACATTATAGTTTTTTTTATAGCTATGACAAATAGATTTTGCAAACAGCAGCCTTTGGCTATGTAATGTAGGTTACAATATGAGAATAGCCTACTTCGCCATCAGGTTCCGTGTAAAATTTGAATGATTTCAGTGTCAATCATATGCATTAGTGCATATGGAAAAACAGGTCAGGAACACTCAAAGGTTAGGCTTTTCTGGCAGAAGTCTTTAGGAAGTCAGGTGATATCATATAGAGAGCAACACACGAGTGAAACACAGGACTTTCGCTCAGCAGACACCTGTCCCGTCTGAAACTGAGAGTCAATCAATTTTTGGTCCCTAAACTGAACCAAACTGTGACTGCTTCCCAACATTAGCCATGTGTTAGAAAGACTTTCCAAGGACCCTAAATATTAACATTCTGTCACAGCTATTATCAACGGACATTAACAAAGATGTCTTAAATGAAAGCAACATGGTGCCTCATTCATGCTCATGATATTAAGGTCTGGCCAGTTCTTGGGACCAAGGGTAAAACTTTCCACAATAAGGAACACAGTGTGCTGCAGAGTGTACTTTTCCTGACCTTGCATGTTTTAAATATCTTTAATAATTCTTGACTTAATCCTGACACAGGACCCACGCTGGATGTATTCTTTAATATTTATGTAACTCTGTATGCTCAGACTTGATCTCATTTAACAAGTAATCTTTTCATTTGTTTTAAATTTTCACAGCATTTGTAATTGGTTGTACCTGTTTCATTCTCTTTTACAAAGGAAAAGCAGGAACTTTATAGATTGTTGTACTGTTTACAGTTTGTATGTATCTGACGACTATTCTGTTGACAACGCCTCTTGAAATTTCAGGCATTTTTGCCATAGACCTAATTTCCACCACAGCCCCCACAATACTGAAAGCTCTGAGAGTGGTTATTGTCGTTCTCATGGGAGGCTTCCTTTTTTTAGTTTAAAGATCTTCACTTTTATGTAATGCGGACTACATCCTAATCCCGGTGGTGTTCCATACAGTGGAATGAAAGGATTTTCTGAGAGTCATGCGAGAATACTGTCATTCCTTTAAATCCTAAAATAGAATGGGAGGCAGTTCACTGGCAGCCACCAGAGAGGCAAACCATGCAAAAAGGGCTTTGAACAGTTGGCTGAAAGAGCTTAACCCAAAGTGAACTGCTCCTGATGCTCAAAGCAAACCGCCTAGGCCAGCAGCCATCGGATGGAAGAAAAAATGTAAAGATGAGGATCTTGTTCAGTGAAAGGATTTGTCCCAGAGTGATCACTGAAGTCTCTGCGACCTTAGACCACCCTGCTCACCCCCTGATCTGAACACTCGCCCTAAACAACTCCAGCAACTTCATATTTTCCTGCATTATTACACAAATTACATAGTTCCAAAATACTATGAGCTATGATTCATGCAGCTTCTGGACTTCCACTGACTTAGTGAAGAAAATTAGTTGGCAGGCGATGTTTTAATTTTTGACAGGACACTCTTGTCTTGCTCACCCACATTACGAAAGCAGCAGTGCAAAGTAGCTAATTGCATGTAATAATTATCCTCCTCGCTAACTGAGTACTTTCTAAAATCAGCAATTATACTGTCATTGAAGCAGATTGTGGTTTAAGGGCCAGCTACTTTTGGGAAGGCAAGAATTGCAGAGTAGCTTGTGGTTATGCTGTTGTGGCCCAGTCAGGAGGATATTCCACCCCGGTTAGCTTTGAAGATCTTCTCCCTCTGCAGGTTTAGTCACTGCTTTTTGATGAACTTTTTAAAAGTTTCATTGTTTATTGGTTATTGAAGCTGTTGCATGCCGAAAAATTTTGCTCAGAATTCAGAATAAAATGATTTTGTAACTGGATTTTTTAAAGCAAACCTAAATATATTTTAAATAGCTCTGGTTATTCTGTAAAAGAAATCGTGCCATGTGTCCATATTTGAAGCTAATGTGAAACTTTGAGGGGCAGATAAATGAAAGTCAAGTGACAGGATGATGTTCTGAACTCCTTCACCCCGATACACCTCACAGTTTCTGTGAAACTTACATAATAGTTGGCTAAATATACAATTCAAATGCAGAAGAATTGGCTAATTTGCTCAAGTTCCTCAAACGTTTATTTCAAGAGAAAATCACTCCTGCTTTCCAGAGAGTAAGTGATGACAACAGTCTCACCCAGAAGCTTTAAAAATAGAAAACACAAGACAAGGACACAAAGAGTTATTGAAGCCATGTCACAAACACATTCATCATCTTATCATGCACAACCTCTTTATATTACTGTTGACTGTTGTAATGTGGGATCATGGAATTAGACAATTGAGTTTTCATTGTGCAAAAAGAAAGAACGGGTGGAGGAGGAGGAGAAGGAGGGGAGCGTGAAAGCGAATAGAAGGGATTGTTGAGGACAATGGCTCGACTAAGCAGGGCCATCTGAGGTCTGTTTATTCCGTCCTTACCTCATGCTCCTGCTACCCAATGTTTATTCATTCATTTCACTTCAGTAATTCAAGAAGAAGCTCGGGCAAGATAAACACTGGGAGCATGTCCCTCCTTGGAATGAGAAAATTGGATGAAATATGCACTGTTTCTGTAAACACACATAGGGCAGCGTGTTTCTTTAAATATTGGTTCCCAGCCTGTTTTGCCTCATGTACCCCCACAACCCTGTCTGATGGACTCAAGTACCCCTTCAACACTACCTCACATGTTCCAGATGTGTTCACCTCAATTGATTTTAGACTGGATGATTAAACAATGATAATTATATAAATGTTTATACTGTTACAATATTTTTTCATGGAATTTAAATGTCAGTGTTTAGGTCATTCATTCAGTACTTCATTAGGTAACTATTTCAACCATTTATTGATCAACTATTTCAGAACTGTTTATCCTTAACTTTTATCTATTTCAAGCATTTATTCATGACTTTCATCCAACTATTTCAACTATTTCAGCCATTTACCCATTACTTATAACTCTTTCAACCATTTATCCACCAGTTATTCAAAAAATTGTTTATTCTATACTTTTAGCTATCAACCATTTATCCATTATATATTGCTAACTATCAACCATTATTCTCTCTTACTTTTAGTTAACTATTTCATCCATTTAATCATCAGCTATTTTTTACCATTTATTCTCTTCTTTGAGGTGAATGATTCATTCATAACTATTTATCCATTACTTTTAGCTATTATTATTTAACTCCTCTGTCCACTTTCTAACTATACACTGTGAATTGCAACACATAATGTTCAGTTGTTACAGGTAACTCAATATGTAGATTTAAAAACCAATCTAATTGTAAATATCTCCCCTGGTTGGGAGTCACTGCCACATCTTTCTTGTTTTCTTTATCATCTAAACTCCATGTTTAGCCTCTCCTGAGTGAGACTTCAGTAATGCACTATATGTGGAAGGTTTTAATTTGGAGCCGAGTGAGAGTTCCTTGATGATGGATCCTGACGATGGGAAGTCGTCGTGTGGGTGGAAAGAATGAGTCATCCATCATCTGTCCATTGCGTTAGGTTGCTGCCGCTGGTGCAGAGCGGAGTCGAGTCCCATCTCACGGCGCTGAAGGAGCGGTGATGTCAGAGCTGTCACTGTTCTACTCTCGCATCAGCACCCACTCACAAAGCTCTTGGTATTTGTGAACTCAGGGCAGGGTGGAGTACAATAATAGCACTGAGTGGAGAGTACTGTCTTCATTTAGCCCCCCGTCACTGTGTGTCATAAGCTCTATGTTAGCCCTATGTTCTCATGTTTTCCTCAACTGCCAACATTTTTTAAGATGTTTTCTCACTGGATGGTTGCATAATATAACTGCCAAAAGTTTGAGTCAGTGAAGCAATAAAAATGAATTTGGGGTTTTGTGGAAATGTTGCAACATTACATGTCCCTGAATATCCACCCCCAACAGATTTGTTTCTTCCTAATAGTCGGAAAAGTTTATTCCACTCCCGCTTTGCCTGAGTGTTTTTGTCATAAAGAGGATCCTTATCCTGGTGATTCAAGTGCACTTTGAAAAAGATAACATTACTGTGAGATCCATCTCACTGACGTGTTGTTTGTGCTTTCAATGGAGCCGAGTTTGATTCTTTTTTAGGACAACACAGCCTTAATGCGCTCTGTACATGACGGCCCTCATGAATGACTCAGAGTGTTAGCCAAACATCTGAAGAAATTACCACCCACATGCTATTGCAGAAAATGACGCAGATGTGCTCTTAAGCAACTTTATATTTCATCTCACTGTGCACTGAATTGATAATACATGTTGCTGGTGGCTCTCGTTCGGTGAAGTAAGTGACTCATCAATGGATAAATTACAAAGGTTACATAACTGCTGTACTTTCTCAGCATATGTTTACCCTTCATAGGAAGTGACTTGGTGTTGTATTAGCAATCCTAAACATGAATATAAACAAACCGAAATATATGTGTCTGCACGAAGTGACGCTATGTTACAGGTTTGTGTGAAAAGATCTGGGTTATACTGTCCTGTTAGTGATATGTCATTTAGTTTTGGTACTTTCTTCTTAAAATCTTCACTGATATAACACTGATATATTCAGCTGTTTACAATGCTTGTATGCTCTGATTGAACAAGGATTTTAATGGCCAAGATCATGTTGAAAGACCTGTTGTCTTGATGTTGTCCTGAAACATTTTCTCTTGGTTATTAAGGCTATACTGCCCTCTTCTGGAAAATGATACAAAATCTTCACATCTACACTAGACAGATAAATTGTTTTAATTAATATGTTTAGTATGCACGTAAGAAAAAGAATTTAATAAAGCATAAATGTCCTCTCTATGGAAAACAACATGAAGAAATCACCCAAAGCCTATTTGATAAGATCAGTCATCTAATATTACCAAGATTACAATGACATGACATGACATGACATAATGCACTGTGATGTCTTCTGAACTCTTTTGATGATGTTAGATGAAGACCTACTTTGTATCTTTATGTGTAGATGCTTAAATAGATCACATAAACGTTTCCCATCCCCAAAGCATCTCATTCCACCCCCTCGTCTGCTCATACTTCATTACAAGTGAACGTCCTGCATTGAAAATCTTACTTAAGTAGAAGTACAAAAGTATTATCAGCAAACTATAGTTGAAGTACCAAACATAAAAGTACTTGTTCTGTAGAGATGGACTGATATATCATTATATCAATGAATCAATGTGCCGTTGTGAAAGTTGTTTTACTGTTAACTGTAGGTGGTTAACAGGTTCCCAACCGTTATCTAATCTTTTCTTTTTTGTGAAATGTTGCTTAATTGTGGGACAGTTATTTGAATATAACTGCCTCAGAGGTTTCGAGGGGAAATGCCACTTTGGTGGAACTGCTGTACCTCAAAATTGTACTGGTGATTGTAAAAATCCTCACTGTGCTACTCAGTGTAACAGTTGTTGTCAACAGGAGGGATGAGGCTGGTGTATCAGGACACAATGGGAGGTGTTGAAGATGACTTAGCTGTGGAGCCATGCCACAGACAGACAGTAAGAAGAGTGGCCTGGCTTTGATCACTCAGGCCAACTTGATGTGCATCAGCCTTCAGCTCCAGTAATTCAGTCCATTAGAGATTCAGCAATATCAAGTCGAGGTTGGATTCAATAAAAGCAAAATGTTGACATCATGTGCATGAGCTTGAAAAAATTCCAAAAGGGCAATTTTAAACTTAAGGCAAATGCTGACATCTGATATTTTGATTTGCAGTAAGGATTTTTAGGGAAGCCATCATAAAATGTCATAACAACTGAAACCTATTCCTTGACCGTGCCTGCTGTTTGTGGGTTGGTGAGAAGTGTAGCCAATTAACACTGAGATATCCAAGCCAGGGAGGGCAGAGCGAAAGTCCTCCCTCTGTTGGCAGAGTCACTGGGGCTAACAGATGGTACTTAGATGGGCTAAGCAGCGTTCTTCTGTCTGTGGAGATTAGAAACCGAGCTCTCTCTAGTAAACGTGATCACAGGTCAATGAGGGAAGTTTTTCTGATGGCTTCATTTACCGTGGATGACTTCTTTAATTTAGGCACAACGCGATCTAGTCATTAGCTATCAGAGCATGCTTTTCCACTGCCATTTGAAATTACAATCAGCTTAGTGATTAGACATACCTCTAGATTCCAATGATTTTCCATCTGGCATGGGAATAATGTGCCGTGGTGCTCTTTCTACCAATCACTAACCTCCATTTGGCAGCTTTGTTTGTCTTGAGATGGCTTAAAGGTTGATTAGAAAATGTGCGATAAACCCACAAAAGTTATGTATACTGTAGATATATAGAAGGAAAAATAGTTATGGTTACTATAATCCCCTCCGGGTGGCCTCAGAGTCAGAGTTCAAAATGTGGCTTATTAAGACACTCACATCAATGAAATACTCAGAAGCAGTGCATCCAGTGTCTGAAACCTGTTAAAGAGGAACTCCTCCAATTTAGTACTGCACTTCCATAAATGTGGTGAACTTAAAGGAGACAGATCAAATAAAGAATAGTCAAAACTGAAAGAGAAGAGCCTGAGATATTTCCTTAATGTTTGTTAGTCTAGTATGGGTTAAGCCCCCCAAACACTGGACCCTACATTTGTCATAAAGCAAACGGATAGTGTCTTTCATTAGACCCTCCCTGCCCAGTAATCAGCCTTGTCTTTTAAACTCCACACGTCTAGTTTTTAACAGAGTCTTTTTTTTGTAAATTTGTAGTTCCTAAGCCAAAACAAACCTGATGACATCATTGGGGTAGGTTTTTGCAGACTCCCTCTGCAGCCAAATAGAACTGTGCATGAATGCTTTTACAGTCTGAGTAGCAGTTTCTGTGACGAGT
This sequence comes from Holacanthus passer, assembly GCA_025331565.1. NCBI lineage: Eukaryota > Metazoa > Chordata > Actinopteri > Pomacanthidae > Holacanthus > Holacanthus passer. Next base: position 345,332 of record JAFREQ010000159.1, read on the forward strand.
AAGCTGAACTTGATGTACAAAAGCAGCGGAGTGCCCCTTTAATAGCACAACTGTGAATTCTGAAAGTATATAGCATAGTTTTCTACTTGTAATAATCATGTACATGGTACAAAAATGATTAAAAAAGTGCGTTCATTTGTGGAAATAAACTTGTTGAACAAATTGGACTCCCCTTTTTGCTAAAGAGCTCATTGTTAAAATTTATTCAAAACCCACAGCAAAAGACCAATTGGAAATTTGCAGTGGGAACTAGTTGAACAATATGCTGAAATTTGACATTTCATTAAAACTTCATAAACAGTGCAACTACATTAATACTACTGATATTGTTTACAGAACTCAAATGATAGAAATTAAAAGAGGAAGGAGGATGGAGAGAAAAGAAAAGTGATACTTTTGCTTTATTTATGTGCTGAATAAAACTAGTATTTAACCATATCAAAAACAGTATATATGACACAAATACAAAGCAGAGTTAGAAGAGCCAGAAAGCATTTAAGGTGGAACTACCTGCTGAATTTTGATTATGTTGATTAATCTTGGACTTATGCAGCTCTTGTGTGTAGCATGGCAGATCCTAGATAATATATTTATAGCGTTGAAGATATCACAATGGCCAATATCAGTTCTTTTCCTTCGGTGGCTGCCTGTTGACAAGGCCAGACTCCCAACGCTGCCACAGAGGAGCCTTCTGTCCTCCTGTTCTGTGAACTTTGGACTCCTGCTGTGAGATAAGACAGAGAAAGAGCAGGATTTAGAGTAGAGATTAGCTCCCTTTTCTTGAATTTGAGATCAATTTCAGTACTAATCCAAGCACTTGAAAAACAAATAGTATTTGCAGATAACACAGATATAAAGCTGTTTCTTTTTCAGCCATTTGGCTTCTGGCCATGTAGGACGATACCTCATGATCCAGAAAGCCACAAATATAGGAACATATTTGAAATTAAATTCAATCTGATTTTGTCCTGATATGGAAAATGTCACCTACTCATAAATGCTTGCTTATGGATTTCAAAACAATGCAAAACAATGATGACCCTGTTGTGTTTCCCTGAATTAGTGACAATACAACATGTCACGATATGATCTCGCCGGTGTCCGGTGCCCAGAACACATGTGCAGATATTACAGAACGAGAGAAAACAAGAAAGAAGCTATGTATTAACAGTAATTCGACTGGACGCATCACCTGTGTCTGCTCTGCTTTCGTCTGGTCTTTCTTGGAGGGCGGCGGCCAAACTCGTTCCAGTTTCCCCCTGGACTGTCGCCTGACATCTAAAGGACAGGGAGAAGAAAGAAGCAGGATAATATGAAGGGATTTGATTTTAGGAGGCAGGATTTCACAAATTTAACTAGTTTCCATTGTTCGCTCTAATGTAAGCAGCAAACATTGGCATTTTGATTCTACATTGTTTTGTTGGGGTTTAGAAAATTGATTTTCTCTTGTAGCTTTAACCAACAAACAATTTTTTGTGTTTTGGCATAATGTAATTGGGCTGTAGAAAGCTTTAGTCGTCTACCATAACAGGCACCGGTCATTTGTAGTTAGCTCCAAAGAGGAGGTGTCATAAAGTAACAGCAGAGACTGTGAGTGAGGGATGACTCTCTCAGTAATATTAGACATATTACTTGAGACATTTTCCTAAAATCTATATCCTCCAGACAATGCCAAACCTTATGAAGCAAAGTACTAATGATATTGTCTGGACAAAAGTCACAATATGGATTATCTCTGAGTTTCATTTGTTGTATTCTGCAAGGTGTCAGATAAGACCAGTGAAGAATACATTATAGTGTATTATAGTGTATCGTTTGATGGTTTGGATTTCTGGATGACATATGGTGTGCTAGTCCAGATCACTGGAAGTATTAAAATCTGTCTTCCAGAGTTTTGTAAGTGGCTAAGGCTAATCAATGACAGCGATCATATTCTAATCAAACATAAGGGAAACCACGGAGGGAAACCAACATGAAAACTTGCTTTTCATGCTTGCATGAAAACTAAAGTGAAATAAGTATTAATGATGTAAAATCAACATCAAATAAATAATAATGTGGAGTATATTATATGACTGATCGTTGCACATGTTGCACAACAATTCTAAGACGTGTTTGAACAACCCAAAATGAAGCACCAAAGGTCTGTCTGTAAATTATCTCTGGTATAACTCCACAGAGCTGTCAAACACACTGCTGCACCTGTAGGTCAGACTCTCCACTATAAATAAAGAGACCCTTCATTCACACCTCTCTGTCATCAACATGTTTCATAAAGCAAGACATATGTTCCTATGTGAGCGGAAACAAAAAAACAGTGATCAAGGACCTATGGTTTTAAAAACGACTAAATGTCATCCATGAAGACATCACAGTGTATTAAGGTTATACATTCTCATACAGTATTGTGTCATGACAAGTTAGGATGAGACACTACAGCTTATTTGACTTTAAAAAGTCATTTCCTTCAGTTTAGCCCGGCCCCAGACATATTATATTGCTGTCACATGTAGCTTCATCATCTTCACCTTGAGTCAACCCACACATCATTATCCAGCCGCTGGGGCTGAAAATACCAACATGGTGCTACATAATGACACACTCCCTGGCTGGCTGCACTGTTTGGTCGGGCCTCCGAGCTCTCCTGCTGTGCATACAGGCAACAACAGCAGATGTACAAAAATGCACACAAACTGTACATGCTTGTAACAAGACACATCAGCTGTCTGAAGTCATCTGTATTTACACAACACTATAACAGAACCAGAACTGCCCCTGGCTCAAGCTGGAGTGCAGATAGTAGCCTTCATGTTGTCACTCAGCCCGTTGGCGTCCGCTGACTCAGATCAGGCTCCTGCTAGAATGATGTGCCCTTAACCGTCTGAGACAGGGTTGACACTAAGTTGTCGATAAGATTCCTTAGATAACGCGATGTGATGCTAATGTAGAGAGGCGCTCATTAAAGCGCTCAGACTTGAGAGTGTCAGAAGGCTGGAATGTGCAGTGAATAAAGATCTAAATGACTCTTATTAGACTTACTAGAAAATGATGCGTCTTAGCAACAGGATAGAAATAATTCAATGATATTTTAATATTTTCCACTCATGGTTTCATAACATTGTATCATATATATTATATGCCACTGGGTTGTTTAATCTAAAACAATGAATCATATTTTATAAGCTTATCATATGGTTTAGTATGTAAAGACTCTCTGTTGGTCACTTTATCTAATATATATCATGAGGTCAAAAGTATATTTGCCTATGAAATGTAGTAGAGTAGAAATATAAAGTAGCATAAAATTGAAGTATTTAAGTACAGTACTCGAGTAAATGTATTTAGTTACATTCCACCACTAATACTCATAATACTCAGGTATTACAAAGACCATGCAGACTAACCTGGTTCGAGTGTTGGTGTGAATCGTGACTTTTCTCCGTCTTCACTATTCTGCCTAATCTCTCCGTACAGAGTGCATCTCTGTCTGCGCAGCTCCTCCTCTCTTTCCTTGGCCTCCCGGATGTCCTTCTCTACTTCTGGCTGCCGAGCCAGGGCTGGTCGCAACTTGTAGAAGGGGTTTTCTTTGAGGATGGGAGATTCTTGAGTTGCGCTTCCTTGCCTAGTTTTGTTCCCAGTCTCCACAACTGGCATATCAGTGCTTATGGAGTCCATGCTTCTGTAGGGGCGCACGTGTTTGTCTTGTTTTGGGTAGGGGAATAAGCGTGTTTTGTCACGAGAACCACTGGTTGGACTCTTTGATCTGACGTCTTCAGGACTTTTCTCCCTCTCAGAGGTTGATTTGTACAGCCTGAGGGAATGTGCTCTGGAAATGGGGCGACTCTTAACTGAAAACATCTCTAGGCTATGTGTGCGCTCTAGCACAGATGGATAAACACGACCTTTCATCAGGGAGGTTGGGGATTTCCGGTGCCTTGTTGGACCCTCTGTATTGTCCTGCTGGAAAGCCTCAAACAGCAGTTTTGTCTCCTTTATTTGGCGGACTTCTCCTTTGCTGTACCCCCCTGGGATCTTCCCCTGGTTGACCAGCACCAGTTCTCTCTGAATCTCCTGACTTATCTCCTTCTGCATCTTCTCCTCTGAGAACTGCCAGTCGCTGCGCTGGCACAGCTGTGCAGCTGTGGTGGTAAGTGGCTCAAGCGAGATATTGGTCTTAAAGGGGATCTCTAGCACATCTGGATTATCTGCAAGGTTGAAGAAACCGCCGGCTCTCTGAAGGTTCTGCTTCTCTTGGGCTGCCTCTTGGATCCGTCTCTCAAGGGAGGTCTCAGCAGCTGAGAATCGGTGGTGGGTGGAATGAAAAGGAATTTGGGTGTAAGATGTTTCATAGGGATCGATTGAAGAGACATCTGCAGGTACCCAGCTTTCACTTTGATCATCACCAGAGTCGCCTGCCTCTGTTCTGGCAGTCATGTGATGCTCTGGCTCTACAGGCATTGTGTAAGACATGCTTACTTTTGTTTCAACATCTTTACTCTCATTCTTTTCATTCTCTTCCTTCTCCATCAGGTTCATCTTTCCTCCTTCATCCTCACCAGTGTGAGACCTACTCTCTTCCTTCTCATCTCCACCAGTAATTTCGCCATCTCTTGTTTTCAAATCATCTGCTTCAGTCCCAAGTACCCCTTTTGTCTCACCTCTCATCTCTTGGACAACCCGCTGAGAGGTATGAGGGCTGTCTGGGGTACACACATCCTGTCGCAGTTGCACCTGTTGCAGACGCTGAAGTAGTTGCTCTCCTTGTTTGATATCAGTAGCTATTCTCCTGCTTTCATCCCCCTGCTCTCCCTTCGTCACCATCTGTTCAGACCCTTCAGAGACGGGAAGTCGGGGCACTTGCGTTTCGCTATTGCCACTCTCCCTCCTCACCCAGTCATATTTTGTGAGGTTATAGTCCAATGGTCTGGTGTCAACATGCTCTTCATCAGCATTGGACGCCTCTGTTGGGATCTCTGGTACCTGTGGTTGATTAGTTGCTGTCTCCAATCTGTTTTGGTTGCATTTGCAGAGCTCTGGTGGCCCACAGGACTCAAAATCATCATCATTCACACTGACAGTAGATAGTGTTAGGGTATTTGTCACCACACCGTCGCAGTCAATGTTTTCTGTTGTTAGCTTTGAATCCGTCTCAGCAAAACCACCAATGCCTCTGGATGTTGTTTTATCTCCCTCTTTGTCAAAATGTGTCTCATTTTCAGAGTTTTCTTCATCGCTTGTAGGTAACTGTTTTGGATATTGGTCTCTCTCCGCTTCTGTTTCCCTCCTGTTTTCCTGTCCTCCACTCAAAATGACAGTATCCTCAGGTTCAGGTTCTGCATTTGATTTCACATCTCCTGTTGTGTTGTCCGTATGCTGTCGTCCAGATGGATCATAACATGTTTCCATCAGACTACGTGTGCCCTCCATTGAAGTTTGTTCTTGATCTTTTTGTAGAGTGGAGTCCTTGTCTTTGGACAGAGATACAGTGTCCGTAGACTCCTCAGAAGTCTGCACTGTACTTGCTTTCACTTCATCCAACTTGTTGTGTGCTGCCATTAACTGCTTCTCACCACGATGCCAATCTAAGCCACTTGGATTAGCTTTAGCCTCTGTGGCGTCAGCTGCCCCATTTGTAAGGGTCACACTAGGATTATTCACCGTTGCGTCTGCGGTGCCCTCTGCTGGCAGCAATGGAGCCATGTAGGATGGAGGTGGTGGGATAAAGACTTCATCAGCACCCTCATCATCCATCACACTGTAGTATCTCGTGACCCGTTCAGTGGCAGGGGGGGTGACTTTGGTTTCATCTTGGGGCTTCTCACCACAGGTTACCAATGGGCTGTCTGTGTGGTCTGTTTCGGGGTTGGAGTCTGTCTTCATCCACAGACCACTATCATCCTGGGAGACCAGACCTTGAGGACTTGGTCTGGTATCTCTTGTTTCCATGAGAACAAGCCTCTGAAGCACTTAAGGGTGTTTCTTCTCTATTCCCCTTTAATAGAGAGAAGGGAGTGTCACTAAGGTTGACAACAAAATTGTTGTATCATTGCTTATATCATTTGCTTTTACAAAACAGATCAGCTTTTTTAGGTAAAGATTATAATCAAGTCATAATCAGACATATGGGGATTTGTGCTGGGCTATGAACAAACTATTTTCATCATATATATGGCCAAAGCCTGCTTGGGGTCTGCCCTGTTCATCCCACTCTGCGATGTGTACTGGGTTTCTCTGCTGTAATACCATCTGGCCCCAGGTTTGCTTTGTGGTAATTTAATTAAACACAAATTACTTTAGGAATATACAACACACAACTTGACCACAAGTAGTGCTAGAGAGCAGTGTTTTTGTTTGTTCTTGTGCACATGCATGAGGATGCACATGCATGCTTGGGGATGATGTGATACATATTCCTCCGAATGTTTTCACAATATTCCACTGATCTCCAGGTGGTGGTCAAGAAACACAACAATACTCCAACAAAATCAGTGAAGGAGAAGAACTGCAAGCAAGCAAACTTTTAAGAAAAATATGCATTTGCAAATGTTTATGAGGGGGGAAATGCATTGAACGTGTTTGTTAGGCCTCAAGGACACACACAGTGTGTTTTGATGAGTTAGACAGAAACTTTGTAGTTTTACAAGAAATCTCCACAGGGCACCTTTAAGGCCCTTATCATGTCAGTGACATTACCATAAACCAGCCAACATACACTAAGCCTGCAGCTTTTGGGGGACCCTGGAATTCTGTGGCCCCAGGGCAAATGCCTGCTTTTCCCTGTTGAAACAAAGTGTTCAGATCTTTGTCTTGGCTTTGGTGTTTAATCATATCTTAAGATGCCTGTTTTTTGCCTGAAGTGATCACATAGTGTTTAGGATGTACATTTAAGAAACACTGAAATAATTGGGAGCTACATCACTTTTTCTTTTTTTTCCCATCAGGGCATGCAGCTTCTGTGTTGTTTTGTTGACTTTTCTCCCCCACTGTGACCTAGCACAGCCAATTCTGCTGACAAAGGGGAAGAGTAATCGGCTTTGCTCTGTCTGTTTTGGCATGCACACTACGTACAGTATCTGCAAGCCCAGCCAGCCACAGAGGCTCTCATCATCTCACCAGTTTGCCTGTTGAGAGTTATGCTTTTCCATCATTCTGTCTGTAATAACAGACCTTAACTCGTCGGGTTAATGCCTGTTATCCATGAGCCACAGCGGCTGGAACTGGTCTGTGATCAGCCCTGTGGCAACTATTCCTCTTTCACTGGACATGCATTGTATATTTACACTGATGCATCATAGAGAACATAGATACACTATGTAGTGTAATTGAATACTTTTCCAAGATATATTCTCCTTAATACGAATATTGTTTTGACATTATCTGGTTTCCTGAGCTGCGGGTTTAAATCTATGAGTCTATATTTACACCTGCATTTAGGGGCTTAATGCCAGATACGCTGCATTTCAGGATTACCAACAGCAGCACCATAGTGTATATAAAGCTCAAGCAACAGGACATATTAATGCACCTTAATGAGCTTAACCTGTTTATTTCATCCTCCCTTCAAGAGACATTTTCTCCGCTGTTGTTATGAAGAAGGTTCTTATAGATGACTTTAAATGCCATTCAAAAATATTCAAATACTTTACTATACGACTTGCACATGCCTACAAATTGTACATTTCTTACTAAGATAGGCACAAAGTTTTGATGATTATGACTGTACCGAGGCTTTTATCTTGCTATGACCAGATAAACCTTCACTATCACCTGGCACTCGATCAGGGAGAGAATAGAGTGATATGAAAGCAAACACATACAAAGATAGATATATAATGTAGAAAGTAGAAGAGACCCACCTGACTGTAGCGCAGCAGTCATCTTCAGTGCGTGACAGTACCGACCTCAATGGAAATATGAATGATCCAGCTGATCTACTTAGCACCTGTACCTTCCTGTCCTCTGTGTCATGTGAACAAACAAAATCCTCCTCTTTGAGAAGCGCTACGTAGCTAAAATCAGCAGCAGCAGCATTCTATCTATCTATCTATCTATCTATCTATCTATCTATCTATCTATCATTGTGTAACATAGAGATGTGGAATGTTTGCATACAACTGTGTTTTTTTGTGTGTTTGAAATTGTGAGTACAGTTCAACTCTAATGTGGAAGAAATCAGACACCATGAACATACTAATTATAGAATGTTTTATAATCATATATTTCAATTAACACTGGCAATGAATCAATTTGATATCAAATGACAGCAATACAAATTATAAAACTCTTAAGCAGATAGTTGTGCTGTAGCAAGCCTGTAGCCAGGATTGTAAAAGTGGGGAATCCCTGTGCAAATGCAGTAAACATTATTGACTAGCCACCAAAAAAAGTTTGCAAAATGTTATTCTCCCACATGTTATAGTGGTAAATCATAGTAATTTAACTGATAAATTATATTAAAATATTATATATGGATATCGAATATAATAATAATATAATAATCTCCTTATACTCATAGTCATAGTGACTCATAGTCAAATTGCATTTTCAAAGTCTTTCCCACAATGCCAGGAATATAATTCTGGTAGGGAATTACAAAATACCATTACTTTAGTGCATGTTTCAAGTCCAAAATAGTCCAATTTAAAAGTATAGTTTGACATTTTGAAAAAATACAGTATGTTTTGCTTTCTTGCAAAGACTTAGATGAGAAGTTTGATACCATTCACGTGTCTGTGCAGTAAATATGATGCCTCTGTAATGCCAGCTTAGCACAAAGACTAGAAACTGAGGGAAACAGTTGCCCTGGTCTTGGCCAAGAGATTAAAAAAAAGCCTACGAGCACCTCCAAAGCTTACTACTCAACACATCATATGTTGTTTGTTTAATTCTTGCAAAAACCGAGGGGGGTGTGAGTATTTGCCAGCATTTCTTTGTACAAAGGTTAACCATCTGTTGGCTGTAGCTTCATCTTAACTTTACAGACATGAGAGTGGTATCAAACTTCCTACCTAACTTACTAATCTAGCAAGAAAACAAATTAGAGTATTTCCCAAAATGTCAAACTATTAGTTTTAGAATTTTGACACTAAAATAGATCTGAACCAGGCTTAAGAAACTCAACATGTAAACTTTATGATATCAAAACCTCCAAATTCTCTGTATCTCAGAGAATTCATTCTCAAGTGGTGGAGTAATAGTGGTTAAGAAAGTACAGTTTTAAAAGTATCAAAAGATGTTACAAATGTCATTAATTTTTTTTACTTTTTAAAATTAACAAAGTCGACACAATCAGTAATTATTACTAAATTGTTTTTTCTGCTCTTTGTTTTTTTTCCCTATTCCTAGAGCAAACAATACTAAACATATAAAAATATTTTTGATTAATAAGGCATAGAACAAGTCCTAAGACAGAGAGACATTTGAGATGAGAAGTATCAGCATGCCTGTTGAAATTCTCAGCTTTGTCCACCAGAGGGAGGAAGTGGATTTTAATAGTCCCTCAGAGCTGTTGTCAGCCCAAAGCTGCTATAAGAGACCTACGACAGAATAAATGTCTCTTTCTTTGGCAAAGTGAAGTGAACTGGTGGACTCTCATTGTAAGAATATACCAGATGGTGGTATATTCTCACATATTAGTCATTAAGGCAGCAATGCAGCATTAAGTAATATGGAATAATAATATTGAAATCACAACTATTACAAATGAAATGATTAAGGCTGATGAGAGAATCTCTTCAGTCATTTTCCTACATGACAGAGCAGCACTGACAGGTCTTACGCTTGGACGTGTCTCCTCCCTCTGCCATACTGGGTAAAGATGAACTATGCAGCTCCTTATCACCTTCTTCTCCCTGGACTTTAACTCCTGCCCCATTTCCTTCCAGGGGAATGTCCTGAAACACTTGGTCTTGGGCCTCTTTCTCTGCAGCAGACTGTTCAGGTCCCAAGACATGTTCCTCTCCTTCCTCGGTGATAATCACTCGTTCTACAGTGAGCATGCCTTCATCGTCCTCTTGGTTGTGACCTTGGTCAGTTGTAGAATCAGTGTATCCAAGGAACACAAGAGTGACTGGGCCTTCCTCCAGGCTTTGATCCTCCATGTTACCTACTTCTTCTGCAATGTCTCTAACCGCCATGATGCTTCTATCCTCTTTTTTATCCTCCTCATTTCCCATACTTGCTGCACAGTCCTCTATCCCCAGCTCAGCTTCCAAGTCGTAGCCTCTAGAGCTGTCTAATTGCGTACTGTCCTCCTCTGACATGGCATGATGGGTAGGAAAAGACAGGACTTCTCCCTCTGCGGTACTGTTGCCATCTACATTCTCTATCTTTGTCTCTGCCTTGTTTGGAGTGACTGTGACCTCATCCAGCAGCACTTTCATCCCAACCCCATCGATAACGCTCAGGATCTGCCCAAGCTCCTCAGTCGAGGGTTGACCTCCCACCCCACCGACAGCGTGGATACTCTTCCTGCCATCGTCGAAGACGGCGGTAGCCATCGGAGCATCAGCCGGTGTGGACACGGGGGCCACTGATCTGATGACGGAGGCACCTGTCTTAGGGTCTCTCTCGACCTGCACCGCCAACGTTCCCAGAACTGCATTATGGGAGACAGAAGAGAAGTCAAATTAAGAAGATAAAATGCCAGAGGGAAGGCAACTCTCAAGGCTAAATTACAGATAAATATTAATTTTCTCTGCAGTTGAATCATTTGCAGTCAAGGAAAGGTCCTTGTTTTTTTAATCAAACTCTCCTTAAATGCATCACAGGCCTGGGTGTAATTAAGAGGTGAGAGGTACAAAGGTTAATGCCAGGTCAGGATGTGAGCTCTGTGTAACTAATGAAAACCGACACAGCAGACAATATAGAGAGACACAATACGCAAAACTCAGCAGCTTTTTATTCCACACAGCCATCCAGCGGGCATAAAAAATTAACGAACAGAAATAACAAAGTGGGCTAAATATAACATTGTTCTCAGGCTGTTCACCTCATTGCCATCATTAAGTCGTACCCTGAGGGCAGAGCCACATTAAATAAAAGGGTCATCATTTGCAAAAGGAGAATAGAGTCTTATGTTAATAACTGATGATATTCTGATATTTTGTAGCCTAAATTCCTGTTTAGCAAGTCGTCTATTTATCATTTTTGACAGTAACACGTTTGGCTTTACCTTTAATTGCTCTTCAGCTGTCAGTTATAGGAGTGGATCTGCACATCAGGGGACTCAAACCACCAAATTACCAGAAATACTGAATAAATTACCTTGGTATCGTCAGCCAGGTAATTACACCATATCAATACTGAACAGTTACAGTCACAACAAAGTCTACTCCTGTGCCTCACCTGATCGGCCATCTTGTCTACTTTCATGAAACATCCTTTGTGCCATTTGTATGGAGAAGTGTTCCTCAGCGTCTTTATTCACTGAAAAAGAAAACATGTACATTGTACTGTATGTATTAAAGTCCAACAAGTTTTATTTTAGTTTTGCCATCATTACAACTGGACCCATGAATGAAAGAGGTGACAGTTTCCTGAGCCTAGCTTGCCATCTTCCGCTTTCCAAATGAAATAAAAATGTAACCGTAAAATACTCTCAAATGGTAAACACTGTAAAGAACACATGCCAATGCAAAACCAAAGTCAGGTGGGTATGTAGAAAAAGGGGATTCAACATTTGTAGGGCTATTGATGTTATGCATTTCCGCAGTGCTCTGATGCCATTACTTTGTTTTTAACTTCCCATCCATTTTTTTAATCCAATATTTGAGGTGGATGTAGTGTCAGGCCAAATGACCTCCTCATAAATGTGAACGCTTGTTGCCAACTTTGAGAAACAGGGCTGGCTAAAGGCAGAGCACACCACCTACTGGTTGATCTCAAAAGAAAAGTATAAATATATAAATAAAAATTTGCTGGTGGCTGCCCTTCCTCATTTTCTGCCTTGGGGTAACAAATGAATCAGTAAAGGAAGAAAGAAGTACACTTTGCAGTACTGTTCCTCACAATTTTCAGCACAAGTCTGAGATGTGAGAAGTTCCACAGATTGCTAGACTTAAGGACTGATGGAAAGATGAAAGGCAGGTATCTATTTTCACATTTTATTTCATAATTGCATTGCAAATTTCCCAACTGAGGGACGAATAACGGTTCATCTTATCTTAATGAAAAGGTCCAAGCCTTCTGGTCTGCAGGGAAGAAAACCCAGAAAAGAGGAGGAGGAGGAGAAGAAAGCCCAATATTGAGGAATGTTGCCTTATGTTAAAATTGAAATGCCATTTTGTGTGTGGACGTTTCATTTGTAGTAGCCAACTAGCTAAGTAGAAATGAAGCTAATGTTAGATAATGATGCTTCGACAGCTGCTAGACTCAAATAGAGAGTATCAGTAGCTTGCTATCTAGAGAACTGCTCCTTCTCAGATCATAAGGGCACCAAATCCTAATTTCACTTTAGGCAGCAAAATTGCTAAAGCTGGCCCTGTTGAGAAATGTACAGCAGGCTGTGTGACTCCATCAGGACCAATACTTAGTTGTATTTACTATGGCCAGCAATGGGAACCCCGAAGTTAAGAGATGAAATTGGAAAGGGAACAAATGAAAACATGGGCAGGCCGCATAAGATCAATACCAGGCAATGACATGCTTCAGTCAGTAGTACCCACAGAAATTAACATTGGGTCTCCTTACAACACTGACTCTCTAAAGTCTGATAAACGCTGCCAAGGGAAATGCACACATTTCAGTTTGAAGAGCAACACAAAGCTTTCTGGAGCTTTTAATGTGCTAATATGATTTTAGCATAACCAACTGTATTTCAATCTCCATACATAAAGTTAGTGATGTGTGAAATGCTGTTCTGTTAAACTCTCACACCCTGTTCACTTTGTGGTTCTGTTCCAACTTACCTGTACCTTTGTGCCAAAGCCAGAGATTGGCTGAAAAGGGTTGGGATAAACATTTGCCCTAAAGATGCTCTTGTACAGCAGAATGAGTCATGCAGGCAGAATGTAAGAAATGTTGTTACAGTCAAAGCAGAGCTGTTTCTCAGCCGTGGCTCCATTCTGTCACTGTGATTTTAATGACTATTCTTCATGCAAAGACTTAGTTATGGTAAATTATCATCTGTCAAGAGAGAATAGATTCTAGGCAGCCATAGTCCTGAGAGTGACAAAGAAGAGATGGAAGCTGATGGTGACTGCAGCCCGGCTGACTTCTTACCTTGTACGTCCTCGTCAGTGCCAGCCTGTGGGTAAAGAAAAGAGACAATTCTAAGTGCTCTCCATGGTCACATACTTAAAACAGACACTGATCTGCAACTTTAAACACATACCCCCCCACCCCCTCCTCTTTCTGGAGCCCTCCCCAACTTGTGCCCTGCCATAAATATTTCACAGTCACCATCAGAAGTGTTGAACCAAGCTTAGTCCCGTCATGTTAGGAGGCACTGAGGTCATTTTGCCTCACAACCATTTCTGTCCTGCTGTTGGTTGCCATTGTTAGACTGAGCTAAATGTGGGCTGTACATTAAAGCTGAACATTTGGTGGAGTTTAAAGTTCACCTGCTAATGTACTGTACTGAAATAAAAGGCTAGAATATGGAATAAATATAGACTCTTGGTAATGCATTAAATGATAGATCCAGGTTAGTTTCAGGTTACAGTGGAGACATTCAAACCGCAATAAACACAACATTTGTTTTCTTTACCAAATTCAGGGTAAAGCTCTGATTTCATTTACCCATGCAGCACTAAATCATTACGGGGTAGCACTGTTCTGTATTTTTATTCATGACACGTAATTTTTAGCACTCCTAATCCTGGTTGTACAGACTAGTAGAAAATGTTCTGTTTGTTGTACTATTTATTTATTTAACGCTCAACTGCCTGGGATGTGGCAAGTGGCCAAACTGAACATCATTTGCATTCTCTCACCCCTATTTTATATTCACTAATACATTTGTTGAGCTTTTACAAAGTTCAGCCTTTAAGGAGTATTCTAGCTAAAGGGGTGCATGGTGGTGTGTTTACTTACTCAGTGCCTTCACACCATCTCAAATCATAAAACATTTTGGGGCTATTTATTTATGTCTCTTTCCGACCTCATTTTGCAAGATAACCTGGACAGATACAATTTTACAGAGCATATGATTAAACCTCTCAGATGTTTTGTCTGTGTGTGTGAATTTATGGAAACATCTGTCGATCTCACCTGATAGCGGTTGTGTGTTCTGGCTGCAGCTGTATAGTTGACAGATTTTCTTCTTGGGAGGCTTGTTCCTCTTCTCCGGCATCAGCTGCCTCCTCCTTCTCTTCCTTAGGCGTCTTTTGACTTTTGGTTTGTTCCCTGACACACATGCACACACACATTGGCACAGACGTTAATGTGTGTCAACACAAAAAGATGCACATTAGAACTCATAACATAGATGATTCAGAGCAGTAGACCGAGAAAAAAAGAGACACTGTGAGTCGTATGTGTCTGTGTGTGTGTGTGAGTATCTGTCTATGTCTTAGTCTATAATCCATCACATCATCACGCTGTCACATGACTGCCTTCTATTTGATATGGTCATAGTCAACACAGAAGTGTATCTGTGACAAAAATACTGTACTCCTTGCTTCATGGCAAATATTTCCATCTTTAGGAATCAACATGTGAACCCTGCATATTTTCTATATGTGCAACCCATAACCACAAGTGTTCCAGTGTCTCGAACACTTAGACATCGTAAATTTGTGATTTGATATGAATGAAGGTGTTAAAATGTGGCTGACACTGCTGTGTGCTTGTCTGCTTCATCCAGTAGTGGTTAACGGGGCCTAGAGATGTCAAGTGAAGGAATAATAGGAGCTAGAGTTCTTTCACTGAGCCACTGCTCCCTCAAATACTATCTCTATATGAGAATATCAAAAAAAATTAAATAAATAAAGTTCAAACTAAAGATCAGACAGACAGAAAGACATGAGAGAGGAAACAAGAAAAATACAGAGAAAAATAAATTTTTATTCAAGAGGTCAAAATTAAAGTGGAACACCGTCTTGGGTGATGTTGGCTGCAGTTGCTGGAGTGTAAACTTCCCCCAGTTTGCAGTAAAGAGCAGAACAGAGCTGCTAATGCAGAAATACAAAGCTAATGTCCTTAGTTCATAATAGGCTAACTATTGGGAGTAACACAACGGTACTACTGTTACTACTGATAAGTACAATTATAGATTCTGCTTAGAGAGCAGTAAATACACAGTTTAATCCATTCCTACACTGCACTATCCTGCACTTTGGATACAGAGTATTGCTCTGACTACAGTCCCATGCACTCTGCTGTAGCACATAGGGAAACCTACCTATGTGCACACTAAGCTGTGATCGGACAGTTGCTGTTATTGAGAAAGGTTTAGCAGCAATTTGGTTTCTCAATAATCCAACAGAACAGAGACACAACCAAAACAAACACCAAGCCTTCTGCTTGTATGCACACAGATCGTGATCCCCTGATCGCAGTCGTTCAGTGGATCACGACACACAGCCGGCCACCTGGCAGCGGTCCTCTGCCATTTTGGCTGATCTACAGACCTAACAAGGCCTGTGGTGCTACCATTTTGGATCTTGCTGAGGATGAACACGACTGGCAGACTGATGATGCCTGAGAGTGACAGTGAAAAGGTGTCACAGCCCTGAGCCCCAGACATCCTGCTCTTGGAGCTAAAATACGATCTGTCACTCTTGCCTGGGTATGGCATGAGCGGGAGTGACAACCTGAAACCTGACAGTGCCCTTTTTTCAAACACTCAAAAGCTCAAATCTTGATTGATCCAACTCTCTACGTGGATCTGGGCCATGTATCCATGCATGGGCCTCGTTCTCGTGTGTGGGAACAGGAAAAAAGCCAACAGTATTTGCAGCGAAGACCCAGAGAATACCATCTTCTCCTTTGGGCTTAAGTAGGAGAAAGTGACAAATTCTGTCTCACATTTAACCGCCACAAAGATGAAGGAGGCGTTGTTGTATCTTCAGGCCAAACTCATTCAACTGCAGCAGGGATGGTCTGTCCCTGCCGCTAGTAATGCACGCTTCCCCTGAGGCAACGGGTGGTTGGAGAAAGCAGAAATGTGTTACACACTGTTTGTGTGGGAGGCTGTTACAGTATATATGATGCAGCACCGGGCTACATAGATAATGTAGGTTGTTTTGTTTATTTTCACAAGAGCATATCCTGCAGGGAACTGTGAAGTAGCTTATGTGACGCATAACAGCTCAGTGTAAAGAATCCCCAACCCGTAGAAAAATAATGTCCCTTTTCTCCTTTTCTGTCATCACCACTTTCCCTCTTGCAGTCCATCTCTCCTAACATTACATTATTATTTTCAACTCTGGAACAGACAGTTTTAATTAAATTTATGTCCTCCTGTAGGTCAGGTCGACATAGTCGCAATGAATCCCTGGTTCTGGAGCAGGAAATCATGAGCTGTCTGCACAGCAAGTGCATCATGCTCATGTAACTGAAAACAGGTTGGTTATGTGTTTTTAAATCATCATTAAATCATTATGTGTTTTTGAGTCATAATGAAGTCCAAGTGACCCCACCCAGAAAACTTGAGCTAGGTGTTGGCCAGTGAACTGCTTAGCTTGGCAACAGTCATAAGACATGACATGACATGAGGGTGGGACACACCAGTGGTCAGTTTTTGACATGAAGCAGCTGGAAAGGAGTTATCCCAGCTCTCAGTTTTCACAGCATTTACAACATAAGAGCCTTCTATATAAAAGGAATATTTTAACATTTTGTGGCTTATTTACTTTGTGGCTGAGAGTTAGATGAGAGGATTAATACCACTCTCATGTTTGTATGGTAAATATGAAGCTACCACTAGCAGCTGATTAGCTTAGCTTAACATAAAAACTGGAACAGCCTGCCCGGCCCTGCTAACAAAATCTGTATACCAGCACCTCTAACTTCTCACTAACTACTGCGTTTTATGTTCTGTCCCCAAATTTGATAATTTCACATCATTTTTACACTTGTGGTTTTTGTATGGAAGAATAAAACAACATGTAACTTGGTGATTGAGTGAGCTTTATAAGTGCTGGGTGGCAGATTTTGTTACCAGAGCCAGGTGAGATGCTTCCCCATTTTTCCATTCTTTATGTTAAGCTCATCTAAGTGACTGCTTGCAGCAGCTTCAAGTTTATCGTACAGACATAAGAGTGGTATCAATCTAGCAATCTCATGTAACTCTTTGTGAGAGAGATAAGCACATTTCCCAAAATGTTAAACTTTTTTCTAAATAGTTTGTCTTCCTCCACTGAAAAACCTAAAACAGTGTCATTTAAATCACCTTTTTCTGGGCTGTATTCAACCACTCCTGCTCTGTCTCCCTCCTCAGCTTCTTCTCTTCTTCCTGCTGTCGCTGATGAAACCGAGGAGGGCATGTGAAGAAAAAAGAAAGCGGATTGATCTTTCCTGTCTCGGCTGTTGAGGTGTGTCATCATAAGAGAGGGGCAATAGCTATGCAGTTAAAGCACAATCGTGGAAAAAACTCTGGAGGTTTATTGAGACAACGACACCACTGTGAAAGAAAATCTCATGCTACAGCTGATAAGGCGGGATGGTAAAGTTCACTTTTTTACAGTGTCTACTTCAGGGCCTGAAGACTGAATCTCTACTCAGTCCCAGCTCCCCTCACTCACCTGCTACACTTATCACAGAAAATGTAAAAGCTACTGAAAGCGACAGACTGCCAATTCTGCCTTTATTTTGAATGATGGAATAATGAAAGTCATTTCTGTAGGCTAACGCGCACAAAAAAGCTATTTTAAAAAAATTCTAGGAATGTTATCACTACTTACCCTTCACATATAAAGTCTTCCTGTAAGTTATCTCTTAACGGCCAAAAAAACTCTTGAATTATTCCAAAAAAGCAGGTTAATGTGAACTGAAACAACTGCTGTGTTTCATCTACTAACAACAGGCAGAAGTTGATCCAAGAACTCTGTACTTCTGGTGGTGGGTTACACCCGCTTTTTAATATCATTCTTTGGTAACACCCCTCTGCTGTCATGGTCCCTGAAGACAAGGACTTCTTCTGTATGAAAGCAGAACGGCAGAGAGAGAGAGAGGGGGGATATTTTTAGGGGACGTGACCAACAGATTACAGCAGGGAGATACAGCTGGCAGTGCAGGGATGCCGAGATAAATAGTTCAGTGACACAGCACTTTGTGTGCATGCTGACACTGTATCTGTACTGTTAATGTAAGCTGTAAACATGCTGAGGTCCACTCCGGGCCTTAACTGTCTCTGGTGAAGTGGGTCACTCGTGTTTGGGCAGATTTTACATTGGACAGAGGTCAAGCAGGCTCCACTCAGGCCCTCCAACTTTTCATTTCACAGATCAGTGATTATTGGCCAGAAAGTTAACTGGGGAATGTTCTTTGCATGCTTACTTCAGGCGGTGCAGATCAAGTCAGATCGTTCCACTGAAGTGACATAAGACAATGTTGGTGGAATAACATTATTTTGACATGAGGTCAAAGTTAAAGTTGGTTTAAGGCAGACTGAAGTGGACAGTAAAAGGGCAAAAGGAAAGACAGAAAGAAAGACATTTCACCACTGTAGCTTGCAGCCTTTGCTGGTCCTTCTCTGGTTCATTCATGCTGGGCCTTGAAATAAATGAAATAGAAATAATTAAGTGGAGATATTTGGACTGGTAAAATGAAGTACTTGTTGTTGCTGTAGCTGTGTCTATGATGGATGCAACTAAGATTGGGATGTAACTCTACACCTTTGCCTTCATGTAATATGTGTAGTTCTATAAATATGCAAATAGTCCCTGCCTGTCTCCACCCTCTGCTCCCCGCATATTTTGAAAAATATAGGGTGACAGACTTCTGAATTGACCATAGATTGCAGTGAGGTACATTTTTGTCACACATCAGTGAATGTGGTGAAAACAATTAAGCTCTGGACGATGTATGGGTGGCTTTTTTTTATTTGGCATTTGAAATTTTATGCATTGACTGAGTCATGACTCTGGAGCTTGCATACCAAGTTTTATACGCATGCAAGCAGACAATTATAATATATAAACTTTTTACATTTGTGCCATCCCCTAGTGGCAGAATATCCCAGGACTGTGCAGCAAAACCCAGCATCTGAGCACTTACCAAGTTTGGTTGCAATAGCCAATTTTGATTTATATAAAATTGAACTTAAAAAACACAGGTTTAAAAATGCATAATTTCAAAACCATATGGAATATCATAAATTCAGAAAGGAGGGTTTTTTTGCCAGATTTGTCCAGATATGCTATGTACTAATTTTGATGCTGATTACTCAAAATTTCTGGCAAGTAGCAAAAAGTTCAAAATTGCAGGCTCAGATGGACGTGCACTGATGCAGCAGGACTCTGTGTGGAGATTGAGTCAAAATAAGCTACAGTGTGTGTGTGTCCATGTTACTGAAGGAACATGTCTGACAGCGTGTGGCTTACTGATATGTTTTAATAGTTCAATAGCAGAGAAACAAGACATATCAGGCTTTGGCTACAAAGGCACTTCTTGGGATCAATACATTGTTGGTTTTGGTCGATTGACAATGTGCAAAAATACAAAATATCACACACAGTATTTTTCATGGATGAAAGTGTGAGCATGCTGATGAGGTACTGAATCCCACCATTCCTTTGGGTGTTGTGTACTGAACTTCACAGTATCATCCTAAATCAGTTTGCTACAGCTGATTCAGTGATGAGCCCTGACAGAGTTCACTGAAAAAAAAGGTGGCAAGGGGCACAAACTTTGCCAGAATTCAGTATCTGAGAGTGGGGCATCCCTCCATATTAATGAGGAGGGAAATTCAAAGGATTATTGATAGATGGAGGAACGCTCACTCGCTGAAACAGAGAGGAGGCCATACTGTACTAAATACAGCAGATATTGATCAGCTCACACCCAGACTTAAAGATTAAATATCTAAGCCCTTGCCAAGACCAGACTCACACAGACTCAGCTATGACAGGAGGAGTGGGAGGGAGTGGAGCCTGTAGTGTAAAGCTGCAGATAGAGATCGTTCACATTCCTCCCATATTTAACTTGCACTCTGAACTCAGTGTGGTCCAGACTGTAGTGTACTTTAGCTCCACCTGTTGAACCCATGTTTTCATACCTGTGGCCCTGACGTTGTTTAGTGATTTCATGGATTTAACATAATTATTGAGCTACTGCACAAGCAACCATGACAGTAAAAGAAAGAGAAAAAAAACAATTTTCTATTTAAAAGTTACTGACGTGAGCATTCAAACTTATGGTAGATGATCATATTTAACGCTTCTCATACTTTAAGCTGTAACCAACCAATTTTTTAACCATGGTGTTATCTATTCAATTTGAATTTCTCCGTGGACATTCGGATATGCGCAGAAGCTTAATATAAAAGTAATGCTTCTTGCTTCATAATCCTGTGACAGACTTCAGACTTCCTGCACACGCGTTACATCAAAGCGTCTCACTGCAGAGGACTGTCTCTTTGAAGTCGACGGACTTATGAAGCCTTTGGGATGTATAGTAATTTACCATTAATGACTGTTTGTTAGTTCATCAGAGATGAGGGAGTATCTGCTTCATCTGATGAGTCGATGGGCTTGAGACTAGAGAGACTTCAGATCTCCATTTCGTATCTGAAAGTGAGCCAACATGATAATAACGTAAGGAGGGGAGAATATGGATTAGATATGGTTGTGTCCTCTGTGCAGGGGGATCGTATTTACTGTATCCTTAGTGGAACTAAATATCATATTATCAGTATTATGAGTGTGATGCTGTCTGGTCTTAAAATAAATGCTTCATTGGTGAAGCTTCTAAATTGGATGTTCTGTTGTGACAGTAATTGATGTCAGCATTATCAGCCTACTCGTCCTGTCATTTTTCACTCTGATGTGTTATAGCACAGATTACAGTAAATTATAAGGCCAAAAGTATGTGGACACCGCTGATGGATCACATCAAAATTTGAACCTCAATCAAGATCTTTGCTGGCTAAAGAGGAAGATGTCTCTTGAGCTCTTGAGCTTGGAACCGTTGTGGCATTTGATAACCAAGCAGCCTTTACTGTTCAGTATGATTTTAGATCTTTTGGCTCAGGTTTAGTCATCTCAGACTGCGCTGAAGGCTGAGATGGATTAGCATTTCTTCTATTCTACTTACAGCAACAAGTGTTTGTCTCTATTTGTGTGCTGTGGACCTGGAAAATATTACTATGACGTTTCTCCATTTAAAAATGAACACCTCCATTTTGAAATGAACAAAACTTGCTGCACCATCGCCCAGTTCTTAACGCCTCCCCATGGTGCCACAGCACCCAACGTGGGAGCCACTGCACTAACTTAGTATTTACACCATACGTAGTATAGTTGCATTTCTACCACATCCTGTACAACTCGTTTATTTTTCATACTGTACATATCAAGTTAGATCAATTAACTGCATAAAGTCCATATTGGCTTATTTACATTCTGTTTATGTGTATCTCTTGCTACCATTCATTCATATTTATCAGTAGGCACTTTGCTGCTATTTACACTTTCTGGTTAGGGTTAGTTGCCAGACTGCATTTTGTTTTTCTAGTTGACGGTATGCAGTGACAATAAAATTCAAATCCTAGAAAATCCCTGCAAGGCTCCAAAATCTGGAGGAAAGCCTTCTCAGAAGAGTGTAGGCTGTTCAAGCACCGCATTAATGCTCGTGGCTTTGTAATGAGATGCTCAACAATCACATATGAGTGTAATGATCAGGTTTACACATGAGTGTGGAAGAGAATACAAAAGGTAGAAGTCCCAGGTCAAAGTGCAGATGAACTGCACTGGAAGCTGGAGTTACAGAAGTAGGTAGATGAGTTGTAGCAGTAGTGACAGTTATACGGTAGTGTTACTTTATAATCTCACTGGCAGAACTTTGTCACTGAAAGCCAAGTGATTTCACACACAGAACAAAGCACAGCAGAGATCAGAGGAAATGCAATGATCAAGACAAATTTGATCTGAGACACACAAACATTGGGCGAGTCCACAGGTGGGAAGTGTACCGTGACTCTGTGACATGTGAAGGAGCAATTATGAGGAGCTGTGACTGTTCATGAAGCAGGAGCACTGCTGGGAGTTTGCGCTCTGTTTGAACATGAGAAAGAAGCTCATTGAGAAGCACAAGGTCACTGACAACCCTGGGGGAACTGCTATCTCCTCATGACAGCAGCCTCAGCCAATACATGCAAACACATGTGCACGGAACAACACAAAATAGCAGCCAACACACTGCCTGGAGTGAGTAAATATGAATATGATACTGTATATGTGCTGGGTGTACGAGTGCGAGAGTGTGTCGCCCGGAGGTTCGTGAGATGAGATAAGGGTGACAGGGATGGTTGATGTTTTGTTGGCAGCATAGCTAGTGTTTCACAGACATCATTATTCTCATGGTAGCCCTGTGGAAACAGGCCTATATGATGGATGTTAATCATATGAGACCATACGTATCACCTCCTCTGGACGGAGACAGGCAGTGAGACAACCCGATGGCTAAACATCCTGATGACAAGAAGGGCACCGGCTAACAGTGTGAGGACGAAGAGGTTTGGAGCGGAAAAATAGAGAAAGGCGAACAGATGTGGATTGAATTCCACGGAGGTTTATGACCCAGGAGAAATCCCGAGGGTCTAAAGAACAGAACAGAAAGTCTCTTCACATCATGCACATGACTCACATTTAGAGTTGTGGCCGCTCAGAAGGCTGGCATAGTATTCATAGTGTACTTTTAAGTAAAATGACTTGATGAGCAACAATTATCTTTACTTTTTAAAAACAAAACAGGATTGAAGTCAAACTGAAATTAAAATGTCTTTGCTCAGAAATCAGTTTGTCATTGGTGTGTTTTGATTTGTGTACTCATGATAGTGCCCCCTACATTAGTGTTGGCCACAGGGGTGTGAATTTTTTATTGTATCTGACGAGGTGAGTGCTGCAATTTGATTGGTGCAATATCTGTGTGGGTGGTTATGACAAAATTGTTATATTACTTCAGATCCCATGACCAGACTGGCAGTTAAAGCTGCTATATATACATATTTTATAATAAAAATCAAATGAAAATGTGAGTGGCTGTGGCTCAGGAGGGTAGAGTGGGTTATCCACTCATCACAAGTTGCTGGTTTGATTCCCACCTCCACCTCCTACCTCCTGTCCACATGTCCAATTGCTCATGGGTAAGACACTGAACCCCAAATTGCTCCCAGTGGTCAGGCTAGCACCCAGCGTGGTAGATTACTGCCTTTGGTATGTATGTGAATGAGTGGCATAGTTGCACTACATAATATGGCCATTTACCATTTACAATGTGTAATATGAGACAGGTCATGTGTAGTGACAAACCTACAGAGAATTATCACATGAATCTGCAGCACCTCTCAGCTTCCACTCTTATAGTGTTGTTTTCGGCCACAGCAGATAGCTTTTTTCAGTGAGAAACCTCTCGTTGTACAATACCTGCTCAACACCGAACCACAGCAGACACAATCAGCAACTAGCTGGTGAACACAGTGGAGCTAAAGAGCCAGATATTTCCCTCAGGAGTTGGTAGAGACCAAGAAAGAGGTGCGAAAGAGAGTGAATGTTGGATTTGCTGGAGGACTGACATTTTTGCCATTAGTCCCTGAGAACTCCTGCATTTCTCCATGACTCAAATCACTGGGTTAAGTACAGAGGCTGACTGTACAGAGCTACCTGCTGCTTTGAACTTTTCAGAGTCTGGTCATTTGGTACCATTCCAACTCAGACAATGAATGAGAGACAATTAGACCCCCTGCTTTCTTTTTAATATGAGACGAACACTGAGTGTGCAGGAAATCTCCACTTTCTGTGTGGTATACGAACTTAGCAGATGATGGGTCTTCTCAAATGTTGTAAGATGACAGATGTCTTAAAAAGCTAACGATATAACAAATACTATGTAGGCTTGTTGATAAAGAGGGAAAAACATCTTGTATGAATGTTTGCAGGCTGAACATGTCTGTGTCATGCTCCAGTCAGAAACACACCATGAAAGTTGACAGCATTGCATTCCTTCTAGAAATTATACTTATACTTATATTTCTAGTGGAAATGAATTTGTAATGGAAATTTAACTTGACAGATTGTTACAACATGACTGAAATCCTGAAAATAATCTGTTGACTGATTGTTTTTTACTTTTGCTGATAAAACTTGAGCTGTTTGGGAACCTCTTTTTTGATGTGCTTTAAGGTGGATATATTTTATATCATCATCTCATAATGATGAGAACCACCCAGACATACCCAGAGTGGTCATACCTGGTGTGATCTATTTCTGGGCTGGAGAAACACAGGGGAGAAATCATGCTGTGCTACTTTATTTCAGCAAGCAAAAGTTGACCGCTTTGATTTGTTTCCCGCTCCAGCTTGTGTTTCAGTGCAGGACAACATGCAGAAATCTCCAGTGGTTTTGATCTTTTCATGTGTACTTTTTCAATAGACGTAGCCACAACTGTATTCTGCTGTCTTGTTCAAAGTGAAAATATTTACTGAGGCTTCTGATGCACACAGGTAAAAGTGCACATAGAGCAGAAGAGCGCAGCAGCGGGAGGTACTATAACACACAGATAGGTAGGGAATGCATTTCAAGCTCAGGCAGCTTTTGATGTTGACATTAACAATTGAAATGATTGAGGAAGATGATTACATGCCTTCCTCTCCCTGAGCTTTTAGAGGTGGTTCTAAATTGCAAGGAATGATATTTAAAATGTCTCTCTGGCTATTTTAGTGCCCATTCATGACTTATGCGCCTTCTCTCTGGTTGCTTTTTCTGCAAGCCAAAGCAAAAGCAGACACACGATTTCAAAGCCTGTATCACTTACAGGAGGGCCAGGATCTTATCTTCTCCAACCTTATCTTCACCTAGGGGGTTCAAAATGGCCTTTTACAGCTGTCACTTCCTTTAAAGCACGACTCACTTGTTCAGGTCTGCTGAGAAGTGACGAGAGTGGGTGTGAAGTGTTTGAGCGTCAGTGGTACGCAGGAGACGAGACTCTGTATCGTATGCTTCTGGTTTTAAAAGTACAATTATGACAGAAGTACCCGCTCCTCTTCTCAAGAAGGGAAAAAAAACTCAAATGCCAGTCACCTTTTTAGCAATCTTCAAAGTAGCAAAATCCCCAAGGAATGGCAGTTAGGAGCAGAAATTAATCTTGTTTTCTCTTTCAACATATTGTAAAACAAAACTGACTTTTGTTCTGTTACCACCTGTGCTGTCGCTTGTGATAATGCGAGCAAGTTTGTTTGCAAAGTTTATCTGAATCAGTTCAGTTAAGTAGGAAAGGCCAAGATGCAGATGCGTGAGCAACTGTGCTAAGATTGTGCTGTTCTACATTTTTCTCAAACTGAAATGCCAAATATGCAGACCAGATCCTCAAAACTGTTCTCAGCGATAATTTTATAATAATCAGATGACTATATGTAATGTGAAAGGAGGCACACACACAGAGCATTATCATGCCACTGCAGTTGCTCTCAGCTCTGTGGCATCTGTTTATTAAAATTAATTAAATCAAGTAATGCAAGTTTAAAGCATTCAGTGTCTGATTTACTTGTCTTAACATTGAAACACATTCTGTCCATTTTATATACCTCCTTCTGATCCTTAACTGCATATTTAACGTGAAGTGTTTTAGCTGATTTAGATTCTTTGTTCCAGACAGCAGCCATTTTACCTGATGAAGTTCTACAATTGAGAGAAATCTCTCAGTCTGGCATAAATGCAGATAAAATGTTTCTCCATACTTTCTCTGTTTGATGAGTCTGTTTGCCTCATTAAAATTAAAAGCTGAGCCTATGAATATTTAAGCAAGGTGATTAAGGAGTGTGACCTTCCTTTGGCATGAATTACTCTGACATTTTTACCCACACATAAACATTGTTTGAAGGGTGAATTTATTCAAGTAAATGTACAGGTAGGTGGAATTTCCTGCTGGGCATTGCTGCCTGTCGCATCTCCTCCGGTGCCCATGGGTCAGCTGCAGGGTCATCAGCCAGGAACCACCATTCCTCAACGTTTTGCTCCTTTAAGGAGGCGTGTGGTTGACAGCCCCACAAAGCCTCGGCATCCGAACCTTGGCATTTGCGTTCCTTACTGACTGATCAGTGGACTCTCTTAGCTCGAGAAACAGCCTGGTCTTCTCTTGCATATAGCCCAGCCTGATGGACTGCAATGGCAGCTGCAGACGTTTCAGAGAGGCACCCGGTTGAAGGCCTTTCCATCCATCTTACTTGCGGTGGATGAGGAGATCTTGCTCATTTTCAGCGGCTACATCACCCTCCTGTAGAGAGTGAACTGGTAGCACCAGACCCGGGGAGTTGGCTTTGGTCGATCCTTGCCAGGCCATCCGTGAGCTGCTTCATGACAGTTCCCCCCATTTGTCAGTTGACAGTTCAGCAGTTTACTGCCTCCCCAGGCTTCTGATGGGTTGTTCAGACAGGAGAGGAATTCCGGTGTTCACGTTGTCCATTTCCGTTGCCGTCATTACCATGTGGTCCGTCCTGTTAGGCCCATCTTTCATCCCGCCTCTCGGAGGGTTGTTTCTTCCTTGGATTCTTCGTAGTTATGCTTGGGTGTCACTCTTCCTAGGGACTAGTGGGTTGGGTAACTAGCTGCCCACTTCCAGTGTGGTCTTTCCCTGCTGCCATCCAGTCTTTCCTGGTTGTCCTCCAGTCTTCCCTGGACGTTAAATTATATATATCATATCATTTAATGTTAAGAGGTCAGTATACTTCAAACCAACAATCTAACAAATGCCAACTTCACACAATGATTTTCCAGCTGTGGAGACATGAGACAGTAGATGGGAACCTCTCTCTCCAGTGTTATTTTTTCATTCTTACTTACTTTCATCACTTTTCTTGTGGACAACCAAGTGCCAAACTGAGAATGTCTGCAGAGACTGTCCCAAGGTTTGGGCTGTTGTCCCAATTTGTACAATTTGTCTGGTCTAATCCCTCTGTAGGACAGCACGTTTTTCACCCTGTGTTCCACTGTGCCCATTTGGTGCAGTTGGAAACACTTTTGCTGGTCGACTGAACTGCCACACAACCATTCTTTCATTATTTCAAATGCTGTCCATTTGCATTTTGGCACATTGGCCTTCACCCTTTGTGCTGGGGACGCTGCACTATATGGTAATTATGACTGTCTTGTTTGTCTGAATTAATTTTTTGGACCTCAACAAGCTGTGATCACAACACTGGTATATATCATCTTATCAAGTTTTCGTGGCAAACGTATTAGCAAACAGTTGCCAGAGCAATATCAGCATTTATATGGAGGCTTGTGTCTGTCTGTCTGTCTGTCTGTAAAGTTACAACTTTATACACGATTGTATAAAGGATATTCCTACATTGGCTCCTACATGGTTGAGTTTGTTTGCAAATTATTGCATTCTGTTTTTATTTACATTTTACACACTGTTCCAACTTTTTCAGAAACAGGCTTATAAACCCAATATTCCCTATGTAATCTGGGCACCTCATGTACAGTAGGGTTATGAAAGGTCCTTCACAGAAACCAGCTGCCTGTTGCTGAAAAATGACTCTTACAAGAACGGTGAGAATGAACAAAAACAAAAAATGAGCTAAAAGATTCTAAAAAAACAAAACCCTTTGAGCTTCAGAGCTGAGTGATAATTCTCCTGTGGCTTTGTTACTAAAAGTGATGTCTGTCTCATTACACACAGTCATTTGACCCATTGTTGATATAAAGACATTGATTAGGACAGCTTTAGACTTCAAAATTATTTAAAACTACGTAGCCTGTAGTGGCCTGGCAACAAATCCCAATATTGCATATAATCACATTTAAGGGTAAGAAAGCATCAACCACATTTAGATAAAGACAATTTGAATTTGCATTTGAATACATGAACAAAGGCTTTGAGCTACCAAGCATGTCAGGTATATTGTCAGTTACTGTCACATCTAAAAGAAGATAATGACACAGCACAACATCAGCCCTGAACAACCTGAAGATTAACCCAGAAAAGTGACACACAGGCTCTCGTCTCCTACCGCCATAACACAGAGAATATTATGTTTGGCACAAAAAGCAACATGGCAGTTTTTTATGGAGTGAGTCATGAATCAGTGCTGACCAGTAATGGCAGAGTTTTAGCATCAGGTCCACAGTGGATGTCATTTGTCAGATGTAGGGGGGACTGGGTGGCAGCCAGGACGAGCAGCATCCTCTCAGCTGATACCAGAGAGCCTTGGAGGGGGTAGGGAGTGGTGGGGGTGACTCAGATCATTGTGCTCTGTATGAGGGACTTCCCTGTGGCGCACGTACACACACAGTATGTGCATGTACATAACACACACTTGCATTCATTTATTAATTCAGGCCTTACTGCATTCCCTCCCCCAATCATCCGGTGTGTTTGTGTTTTGATTTTTCTACACATGCAGGTGTGAGCGTGTGCATACATTTATCTGTACATTTACATCATATCATGTTACATCACATCCTTCCTGTGCAGGTACACAACTGCATTGTCTTGTTCCATGTGAATATTCGGTTTTGAATCCCTGCTTCGAGGTCCTCCTCCACTGTCAGATGGGTTTATCTGCGTGGAGTTGTCATCTTGCGGCACAGATTGTGAGCCATCGTGTGTGTCTGCTCCCTTCAAAGGCCTGCGTGCAGCCTGATGTCAGTGTGACTTACTTCATCATTGGCTCAAATCAGCATCAAAGCCCCGGCAGACAAGGCTGCTGCAGATGGCTGCTGTGTGCTCGGTTGCCTTGTTTGTCTGAGCGGCTCTGTCAAGTACTTGTTAATTAGAAAGAAGGGACGCCCGTGCTTCCCAGCAGAGTGAATGATGCCCTGCGCAGCCTTCAGTGTTTAACCCCTCCCTTCTTCTCAAATAACAGATCAGTGAAATATGATGTTGCTCACTGTTGCACGCTATGTGCTGAGTACATTTCTGTCTCAGTGTGCTCCCCTGTGCACACTCAAACTTTCTCAAAGCACTTCTCAGTGTACATGCTCTGATGCTCTCTCTCCGTTTTGCTAGAAAGAAAAAATGAGGTATTATCTGGAATGTGTCTCAAATCCTACTTTAGCCAATACTCAGCTGTGGGATTGGTGAAGCTAGTCCTTCCGAGGGCCAAATGTATTAAGGATGTGCATGGAGAAAAACCATGCATTCACTGTTTGTTCACCATTCCCATAAACTGGGATTTAAAAGACGGAACTGTGAGAATTCAATGAAACATAAACAAACGAACCACCAGAAAACTCCCACATATCCATTTAGAACAGAGTTTTATGAATATTGAAATTCATTTAAAACAAATCAATGCATATGCACAGCTTTATAAATGTGACGGTGCTTATGCATATTTATGTCTTCATGCATACAGACACTTTTAGACATAAACAAACACAGAATCTGATCCCATGATTTAACATTTGGTCTTAAATATAACCACAGCATCTACACTGCCCTGGGGTTTATTACTGCTGGTTTACATTTAAAGTAAGAACACATGGGTGCACGACTCCTTTAGAGCAGCATGACGAGAGACATTCCTGTTTATGTTATTTAGGGTTTAAAGACCAACATATGCATGTCAGGGGACAACCGTTCGTCTCAGTCATATGCTTGTCTTGTGCTTGTGTGACTCGGTTACCGTCTCAGCAAATTGACACTAGTTGCTGCTCCAGTTTTTTTTATCAGCTCCTATAGGACAGATGTTAGTATCTGTGTGAGTGTGTGTGTGTGTGTGTGTGTGTGTGTGTGTGTGTGTGGTGAAAGAGCCCACACACTTAACATGCTATGGCAGCATGTTAAAGTGGTGGTGTCAACTGATGCTTGGATCACCATGTTCGCTCTCTTGCTCTGTATCGCCTCGGGCGAGCCATTGTTTAAAATGTTGCCACAGCTGCATTTCATACTCGTGCCTCCTCTGTTGTGACATGCCGACCATGACAAATTCAGCTTGGTCCAATAAGTGAACCAATCTAAAGATAATGAGCGGGTACTTGTGTGTGTAGAACAGATG
Source organism: Holacanthus passer (assembly GCA_025331565.1). Lineage (NCBI taxonomy): Eukaryota > Metazoa > Chordata > Actinopteri > Pomacanthidae > Holacanthus > Holacanthus passer. The sequence goes on from JAFREQ010000159.1 coordinate 375,435, forward strand.
AATTCAACACCATGCAGTGAACTCAAAGCTCATGAAAGCAGTGTGCTTTATAGGAGGAATTATTCAGGACTTCACTGAGGGAGACAGAAATGTCCTATATTTCCAAAGTAGACGGCTGCAAAAGATTCTGAGACCTAAATATCAAGCAAAGTGATGTGTAGCTAATGTCCTAGTTTGAATGTCAGAATTACTTTTCCAGCTAATTTTTCTCATCATGTGCCTTGTTACACAAACTGAGATGTGGATACAGGCTTTTTCTGGCTGTAAGTCCCCTGAAATAACCATGGCTTTGCTGTGGACAGAAGGAGCTGACCTCTGCAGGACAACTCTTATGTGCTGGCCCAGTACTTACAAGCCTCCTTATCTTTTTGCCCTCACTCCTCCTTCTCCTTCTTTTTTTTTTGGGATTCAGCTGAACTCATCATGCACGACCACGGCTGGGAGAACTTGGCATTCCAGACTACGCTGTCACATTATTAATCACACACCACCCTGTTAATTTTGTTTCAGTTCATCTCTAAAATTGACAGTTAATACACAGCACTGCAGAAAATGAGTGCTGGTGGAGCTCATTATTTAAATAGCCTCGCTGTAAAACACAGCTGTGACGTAGCTTTTCTTCTAGCTAGATTAAAACCACACTGCCTTCCAATCAAGTTAAAATAAAACGCATAATCAGTATTAGTCTATATCAGTAACCAATAATAGAAATAATAGAACATGCATGAATGGCAAAAATAAAAACTTGTGCCCTAATATATAGTATTTATTGAAGTACAAACACGAGAATGAATGTAATGAACATTTATTAACACTCTATATGTCCTGCCTGAACAAGTCAAGTGTGTGTGTGTGTGTGTGTGTGTGTGTGTGTGTGTGTGTGTGTGTGTGAGATGTCTAAGCTTCCAAGGTCACACTCAGCTGTTTTCCAGGCCCCAGTCTACTTGTTGAAGTTACGACTTATAAGCAATGCTGACTACGTAAAATATACAAAGACAACTAAAGCTGATTAAAGCAAATGTAATCAGACATCTGATGCATTTGGAGCAAATGTGTGTGAGAAGATTTGGTCAAGCTATTTTGGCACACACAGCTGACATCTGCACTGAACTCTGACCCCTCATTTTTAAAGTTGCATGCTAAGCTAAAAAAAACAGGCACGGACTTTCCTATTAGGCATCCGCCTGGGGCCACTAATCACTGTAGTTACACTACAGTATCATGTTTAGAAAAATGTGAAAAAGTTATGTTACTTTTCTTACATAAATATATCTATATACTCCTTTATAATGTAAAAATCTTAACAAAGTACTTCATTTATCACCGTCAGTAGGCCCCCACTACACATCTGAACAGATTTGTTAGCAAGGACAATGAAAATCTCAAATTAACACACTGATTGACCCAGTATTAAAATTCCTATGAAAGCAAAATAGATGAAAGAAGTTTTTTTCATCACATATGTCTGGTGCTGATTATTACCTATATACATATCTGGCCCAACAATGACAAAAAAAGTCATTTTGTCTGTATTTAATGGTATTTTAGAGTTTCTTGTAAAATGTTAAAGAAATGTTGATGACTCATCCTGTACTTGGGGCCGTATACTAATTTTGCAATGAAATGCTTCCTTGAATTTTTATGATGCTGTGTTTCTGGGGGCCAGGCCTCATTAATTACTGTACAAAAACACATCTTTATAACTTTATTCACAAATTTGGGTTGAAACTGGATCACATTTTTTCTCTGATGTCCACCAGCTGTTCTGCCTCAACTCTCTGTGAGAGACATTTGTCTTTAGCCTTACTTTACTGGGAGCTCCCATTTCCAGTCAAACTGTAACACCCTTAACACCAACAATATCAGGGAACGGGTGAGAAGAAAGAAGGTATCATGCAGGGTTTGCCTAGGGCCCCCAAATCTGCCCCTGTAAAGAACACACAAGGGTTGTAGGAAGAGTTAACTGTATACAACATAATCTTCTGTTTTATTGCCATACTGTATGTCAAGGTGCCTTTACTTGCACAGAACTAGAGCTTTCAAAGTCATCTCGGCTTTAATCATCCATCTTCCATTCGCTTGCTGCTGAATAAAGCTAATCTCTGCGCTAAGACGCTATAAGCCTACAGTACCTCTCCATGGGATATTTCCCTCCCGTTGAAGGAAATCAAAGGGCTGCTGCAGCCTACACATTATGATCACACACGCAGATTCACCCACATTCTCCAAAGGAAACATATGATTTCGCCAAATGTGCACACAGCAATCCACCCACAAAGTAGCTGGAAGGACGTGCCGCGCTGGCTCTGAACCAGCTTAGGAACATGCAGCATGCACTGAGGCTGATAGACATGTAACACATGAGGAACAATCATGCAGCATTGTCTCTGTGTCCTCCCACTCTGACTGCAGATTGAGCTCTGTCTGTATCTGGCAGCACTGTTTAACTCTTGTTTATTCAACATGGGACATGGAGTGCTGGGGGCACACACACAGGAATCTGATCTGTGAGGGAGCATGTCTTTATGTATTGTAGCCACTGCTGTGTGCTGCTGGCGTCCCGTGAGCTAAATCCACATACAGCAGCAACACCCCAGGTTGAGAGATAAACAAGAGGCCATATTTAAGCCCAGCGATGCTCGTCTGTTTCGTATTTACTTCACATCCATGTTTGCTTGCCTTCCTCTGCCCTCCACGCATCTCTCTGCTCCCCTGAAAGAAGCGAGGCAGGGATCAGTGACGGTCCTCGAGTCAGATATAATGGGTTCACGTTGCATGAAAAAGGATTACCATTCACTGAAGGTCAACATATGTTGCTAATTATAGTTTAAAAGGAATTAATGGAGCATATGTAACATACACGTGTTAAATTGCATATGCTACACATTACTGATGATCATTTTGTAACACATTCCATACATTATTTTCCACTTTTAAGTAATTTCAGTGTGGTATGAGAAATTGTTTCATATGGTGTAAATAATCTATCTAAGTCCAGTTACTCATACAGTATAGTATGTAAGTCACACCATCCTAAAGAGCATAGCAGCTCTCCATACTATACCTCAGTCAGACAGCACTCCCTATGCAAACCATAGGGGGAAATTCAAAATTTATTTCTTTTCTTGTTATCTTACAGTTGGTTGTGTGTTCAAAGGTATGTTCATTACCCCGCTGGTGTTTGCTGTCTGCCTGGATAAAATGTTTTTACCAGGATGGAATCCAAAGTTTAAATCCATCATTTCCACAGATTGGACAGCACTGCTCTGTTCTTCTTTGCTGCTGCACTAGCTATGACAGGGTGGGGCTAATCCCATGCAGCACAATCTGAGGACATATTTGATTTAAATGTTGGTTTTACATCTGCGTGATCGCCAAAATGCTACTGAGCGATCCAACCTGCTGCTTGCTAACAAAGTAATGCTATGTGACTGAATAATGGAGGAAACTACACAGTGCTAATATAAGTGCAGCTAGTGTGAGCAGGGACAATGTAAAAGTCTTCAGTGAAACCCTGACATCAAAGAGTCGAACATTAAACATATACCTGTACTTTTTTAAAGCTGATGTGAAAGTTTAAATTTAATCCTTAAACCTGCAAACTGATCGTTTTTACCTCTTGGGGGCAGCAGAAACAAGCATTTCATCACCCTTTAAGTTTATATTGCGAACTTGATTTGACTTACACATCCAGCATTTAGGAAACAAAATTATCATTCATTTGCAGCTGGATACTGGTTTCCCTTTCATAGGTTGGTTGTTTTCTACTACAGTTTTCTTGCCTGCCGCAGAAGTCAGTTCAGTAAAGAATATTCTTGTAATATGATATGCTCTCGAAATATGTATGTCAATAATATATTTACTATTTTGGATTGTTGGAAATATGATCCTTTATCTGGTTGCGTGGGTCAGCTGGCTATAAACTGGAAAAGAGGGAAAACTATTTTGGGCAGTAGCAAAGATATTTCTGTCCTCTGCTGATGCACTTTCTATAAATAGCTCTCTGTGTCTGTGTTCCTCAGATCACTTTATAATTCCACTTCACTTCATCTGCCTTGCTTCGTTTTTTAAGACTTAAAACAAACTGCCACTGTTATTAGAGCCTTAACTCCACCGTGAAGCAAAGCACTCAGTCACACAGGATGTAAACCACGAGAAACCTGGGATCCATTTAAGAAAATCATCTCACTCCCTGGCCCCTGAGCTCATTAAAACATACAGATAGCTGGCAACTGGCCTGTGACCCATTTTTTGAATCCAGACTTGGTTTAAACACTGATCTAGAGAGACGCTAGGTGTTGCAGCAGATGAGTTATCCAGCTAAAGGTTGAATTGGGTTAATTAAAGGAAGGAAGAACAAACTATTGTAATCCAACCACTTTCTGAATGGAAGTGATCTCCATTACATTTTCCTCACGAAAGCACTTGACCGTATAAAATAAAGAGATATTCTTCTCCTCACATTGACCGCACTGTGTGGGCCAGCTGTTCCCCCAGCCAGTGGATCCCAACCTTTTACTTAAGGGAACCCTATTTTACCACTGTGTACAGTGAGGACCCCTACCGGCCCATACTCAATTACAAACAACAGGAAAAATGAGCCTTTATGTATATTTCATTACATTTATTGCAGCATAGAACACTTAACTGTACAGTAAACTTAAATAATGAACTTAAAACCTACAGGGAGTTTGAGTAAAATTATTTGAACTCAATTTCATTTCTCTTTTCGGATTTTCCTTTCATTTCACTATGATGTATATGTTTTTGATGGGATGTGTCAGTGATGGGATGACGGGTGTGATTTTGGTGATAGCCAAACAGAAGATCGTTGTATACATCAACCTTTGTTTTGTTTTGAGCAGTTTTCCACTTTGCCTCAGTCCATCTTAAATGGGCTTGGGCCCAGGGAAGTCCCTGGCATTTCTGGATCATGTTTATATGTGGTTTCTTCTTTGCATGGTACAGTTTTAACCTGCATTTGTGGATGCAGCGACATGATGAACTGAGTCATGTCTGTTTTTAATGCAGTGCCGCCCGAGGGCCTGAAGGTCACGGCCATCCAGTATTGTTTTTTGGGCCTTCTCCCATTAGTACAGAGATTTCTCCAGATTCTCTGAATCTTTTAGCGATATTATGAACTGCAGATGATGAAATCCCTAAATTCTTTGCAATTTTATGCTGAGGAACATTATTCTGAAATTGTTGAACCCTCTAGATGCTCTTTTTATATCCAGTTGTGTTACTAACCTGTTGCAAATTCGCCTAATTGCTTGGGAGATCAGGTGTGTTTTTTTTTTTTTTTAGAATTACACGAATTTTCCAGTCTTTTATTGTCCCTAACCCAACTTTTTTGAAACATATTGCTGGCATCAAATTTAAAATGAGGATATATTTTTGGGAGAACAATACAATTTTTCAGTTTCCACATTTGAAATGTTTTTGCACTATTTTCAATTAATTATCAGGTTTAAATGATTTGCAAACCATCAAAATCTGTTTTTATCAACATTTTACACTATGTACCAACTTTTTTGGAATTGGTGTTATATATGTATATATACAGTATATTAAAAACAATAACTGTTTTCAACACAGAAAAAAAGATAAAAAATTAATCACAGAGGACATTCAGTGTTTATCATTATGGATTTATTTTATAATGTCTCCAACATGACAATGTAGTTCAAGGAGCCCACATTGGAATAACTCTGCTTTTCCATAGGATAAGAAAAAATCCATGCTGGTGCAGCCCCAGTTATATCCTTTTTCTCTCGAGCCCTAAACATTGTTACATAAGTAGCTGAATTCATCATAGACATAAATAAATGGATGTCCTACAACTTCTTGCAGCTCAGCAAAGACAAATCTGAAATTAGAGGTAAAAGTCTAAAATATGTTCTCATTTAATCTGGGTGTTGTCCTTGATTCTGACCTCAATTTCCCAAGCCACGTCACTAACATAGTAACACTGTACTACATCATCTCCACCTCTGAGATAGAGTGGGCTCTGATTGCACATTCAACATCTGAACGAGCAGACAAGGTTTCCATAAATGTTGATTTATGAGGCCCACGCTGACCATATCTGCACTGCGGGCTCCCCCCATCGTAACTGGGTCACCTGATGAGAGAGTAATGGGTCTGTGTGACAGAGAGCCTCATAAATTATGCAGAATAAGGGGTAAAATAAAAAGAGGTAGATGTATGAATGTGACAATAAGCTGGAATCGAGAGAGGGGGGAGAGAGTGTGTGAGACTGTGAACCATATTCTTTGTTGGTCTATAATGAGCCTAAAAACGAAGGCTTTGTTATCTGCAAATAAACCAAATAACAGAACCAGGGCAGAGGTTTTGTGTCCCAGTGGTGCTTATCCGTCATGTTGCAGAGCTGATTCACAGGTCGCACACTGACAGCTCATTGTGTGCTGCAGGCCCCTACAATACTTGGCTCTTTTTTCAGCTTGTCAGCCTGCGTCTTCTTTAACCGTTTTAAGCCACATGATGGACATCAACAGCCTGGGAGCTTTGGCTGGGACAGAACAGAAATAGGTGGTGGTGGTTTAGTGCTCAATGTAAAACTGAGTGATACATCAGTGTAATTGTGTGAGAAAGTGTCAGCCTCCTCATCTCAGGAAAAAATAACACATCGGAGCAAAGCAGGGTGGAGAAGAGAGGTGATAATTGAGTTGATGCGTCCTCGAATCTCCCTTCCACAAGTTCAAATTGAATTAGATCTGTTTATACTGTGTTTTGAGCAAAACACACTTAGAGTAAGTTAACAATCAGTGAACTTTGCTGAAATGAACGCACTAAGACTAACAAAGTAAACAAGAGGAAATTTCCCAAATGAATAAAACTCAGTTTCATATTGCAGCTGTCTGACCGAATCAGCTCTAAAAAAAACATTCAGACTGAGGCCAAAAAAACTAGTGTAACAAATCCTACCTATTAGCAAGCTAGCAGCATGGCTCTATTGATGGTGATGGTGTCGGTCTGTGTTTCAGTTCACCACTTTGGTCCTGACTGGAATATCTCAAGAACTGCTAAAGTGGATGAATCCTCCCCACTTTGCTATCCCCTGACTTTTCCCCCAGCGCCACCATGAAGACGACATTTGTTAACTTAATGGTGATGAAATGTCTCAACCACTATTGGATTGATTGTCATGAAATCTGATGAGACACGAAACTAAGATGGTGAACATGCTAAACATTGTATCTGCTAAACATCTGCACGATCATTTTGAGCTCAAAGCCCTTTTGTGCCAAAGAAATAAAGGTGGAAATCACAAATCACTTTGCTGATTCAAATCATTTTGTTCATTCCGGTCAAAGATTCTTAGTCAGTATGTAGTTGGATCACTTTTTTTCCCCAAAGCTTAACAGTCATGTCACAGTTCAAAGGCAATAAGTCATGTCATAAAATATGACGACTGTCTTCCTGACCTTCATTCTGAAATCTCAACAGAAGCTTCAAATGTAAAAAAAAAACTACATTTGGTTTAGCCCTATTCTACAGAAATGAGCTGAGGGCAAGTCTGATAGTTCAGATCCTGCTTAATTTTTTTTAGTAAGATGGCTGTTCAGAGGATTTCATGGTGACCTACAACCCTGCACCCCTCCTACGTGTCATCAACACTTTGAACTGTCTGTGTAAAGTCTCGACACCACAGGAGCATTTTTAAAGATTCTGTCCAGATGGAGTGTGAAGAACTATTCCCTTCATCTCTTCATCTTCATCTTCATTTTCATCTCTTCTCCCACCCATCCGCTCTTCATCCTCCGCCCCCACCGCTGCGTGTCCTACCTAATGAGGCGCTCCGCTGCAGCATGTGGGTGTCTTAGAGTGAGTCTCAGCAGCCTTGGGCGCCAATCTGGATGCTTGTAACACTGTCAGGCCCTCTGTGTGCTGCAGATTTAACTCTGTCTCTCTCTCTCAGATGCTCGCAGACAGCTCCAACATGCACACACATACAGCCAAATGCATCAGCACGCACACCCATGTCTAGCCTACGATAAATATTTTGTTCGCTTACATTGCATTACCTGGTAGGAACTCGTCTTTGTGAATTTTGTGATTAGACAATAATACTGTCACCCTTAACTGTTGAGGTGTTTGGACTGACAAATATGAGAGTGGTATCAACTTTCTCATCTAATTATTAGATGGGTTTTTTTTTTTGATCGTTTGAATCCAAGACTTTTCTTATATTAGCATCATTTTCCTTATTGTATTAGTCTTAAGTAAAGTATCTGAATACTCCACTCACTACTGTAATATTTCAGTATTTAATTCATTAAAGGTATAGACAAGAAATTGTTAATATTCCGCTGATATCAGGTCATTTACCAATTTGCAATGCCACCATGTGATAGTTATCAAAATATGCACCCGCAATTTGAACCTGTCCGTCCTAACAATTCTACAATCAGTGACGCACATGAGCCCAAAATAGGCAGCATTTCCTTTGGCATCATCTTTGACGTTGTATTTGTAAATGACTCATTTTTTGTCCTGAAAAAAAACAACATCCACACTACAGACATTTCTGTTTGAGCCATCAATGCCTGTCATTACTGTCAGAATGGACAACACATTTTATGCAATTATTGTCCAATATAAAAAGCCACACACATTGTGCACTTGTAATCTGATGTAAATCAGCCTACAATATTCATTATAGCACAAGCGGTTTATTTTATAGATGAGTTTGTGTCATTGTTTTTCACCAAAGCCCACCGTCACCTGACACCTCAGATGGATTATTGCCACAGACATCAGGGAAAGAAAGCAGTTGGACAACAGACAGCAGCAGAACAGCACATATCTAGAGTCAGAGAGGGTCGGGGCCAAATTGGTGGCAGCAGTGATGAGCATGATGACAGTGATGTTGATAGGTGGTGGTGACGATGGTGTGCCTGGACTGCAGCCACCGCCATTAATAAAAGCCACCGGACTAAATGAGCTCCTTGTGCCTTGGGTGACAGACAGCGTCCCACAGCCATTTGTCTCCTTAACAGTTGGGTCATATTAACTCTGTCTGCCGCCATGGACAGAGGTCTTTGTTGTTAGTGGGGTGTCCACTGGTGGGGATGCATTGTAAGTCACCCATGAATGACTTGTTGTTTACTGTGTTGTCTGAACTGCATTTAAAATAGCTATTTTGGATGCAGACTGTGGTTTGTTTGCACCACCAGTCTTGCATTCGTCCAAGAATATCCAGAAATTTTCATGTGACCCCATTGCACATTTATTCTTTTTTGTACTGTTTTCATCTGTGAGAGGACATTTCATCTCTGTCCCCGAAATTTAAACTCGTGCTTCCTCCATTCATTTTCCTCAGGCGCGTATATTCTGAATATCTGAATGTGTCTGAATGTGAGTGTGAGCTTTTTTGTGGAAGCAGTTGAAATGTATTTTCTCCTGATGCGTCATACATTTCCCAAAATAACTGACTGTTTAGCAGGAATAGACAATAATGAATAAGAACAACACTGAAGCTAGCTTCCAATTCACAGCTTCTGATTTTGCATTTAAGGAGAAATTTAAGGGGTGCTTAATTATTGCTTAATTAACAAACGTATCTGAGAAAAATCTGGACTAACTTCCGCATTGTTAAATAAAGCATCTTACCTGTGGTGGAGTTCACAGCAACTAAACATAAAATATTCATTTTTACCAAATAAAACGGGTTGCAGACTGCAGGTCTCGGGTCTTTCTGTATCCTGCGGGACTTAGAGACTTATTGGAAGAAGTTTTGGGAGCCCAAGCTGACCGTAAGTTCACACACTGTTTTAACACAGTGTGTGTGTAACTGGAGTGCACCAGATTGTGGCGCTGCAGACCCCTGTCATTAATAATGCAGAGTCGTGCATTACAAAGGCTACGAGATGGTAGCATTTTTTTAGCTAAGAGCAGACAGGTTGCTGTGGGCCGTAGCCAATGCCAAAAACAACAAAACAGTCAATTTTACTGTTTGCTCTCTGAACTGGAAAGTTCTGCTTCCCAAAGGACCAGCAGGAAGAACTCAAATCCCTCACAAGTAGTAATACCACAGTGTAAAAATATTCCATAAGAAGTAAAAGTCCTATATTTAAGATGTCATATGAATAAAACCACAGAAGTGTTATTTGTATTAACTTCTTTATATACTACAGGAGCTTAAATTAACACAACCAAAACAGGCAGCACTCATTTTCAGATTGTGCACCCCTTCACCAGAGCACACTGGGAACTGATCAAACTCTGTGCATCCAAGAACCCTTAGATAATAATATGCCATTATCTGTTATCAGACAGACTTTTCTTGTACATTAGTCATGGAAAATGAGAACCTTGCGAGTTTTCCTCTTGTATCAAGCAGCAACAATGTTATAGCATGACGTGTTTGAATTTGCCTTGCTTGGCATCATGTGTCCACACATCACAATGTTGATGCTGAAACAATATTTCATGCAATATGTTGTGCAGTATATGTACTTAGCTTCTTTCCACCACTGCAAGCTAGTTGCTAACAGCCTCTTTCTGCTTGGGGCTGTACAGGTAGTATGCAGTGGATTTTTAAAACTGAAAACTGCTGCCAGCTGTTTTCAAAAATGAGAGTGGTGAGACTCAAAACCAAAATGCTATAAAGCCCTTCAGTGCAGAGCAAAACAACAGAGTTAGGAGTGACCCCTTTCACATTACACATAGTCGTTTGATCTTTTGTTATTGAAATATAATATATTAACAGTATTGATTTGAGACACTTAAATGTTGGCTGCTGGGTTTCTCATAATAGGCCTAAGAAGGACTTTTTTGTCTGCATTATTTGACAAATGTGATTTATTTTCATGCAGGTTTGCTACCTGTCACTTGCATTACTTTGCAATGTCATCCATTGAAATGAGCCTCCCTGTCACCATCCCCAGCCTGGAGTCGCTTCCATTTACATCTCATTATGAAGCGATTGCTGCTCTACCTCCTTGTTTCCTGCTTCAGGACCCCATCTGGTGTGTTCACAATGACATGCATCATTTCCCTCTGTGCCTGAGGGGTTTATAGCGAGCCTACATGACCAAGGGACCACTCCGCTGGATCTCGTGTAAAGGGGTGGGGGTGATAATAGCCAACTGCAGCTCAGGAAATCAAATCACATGAGATGGAATTTATTTTCCAATCACCATGAAAGAGGGGAACACCTGCTGTAGCCCCCCCATGATATTTGCAGAACCTTGCCCTCGTGCTGTTATGTTCATGGTCTGTCAGTAATGGCATTTTCCAAGACGGCAAGAAATTCCTCATGACTAGCATGAAGCAGCGCAGCTCCATGATAAAACATAGACCTGTGACAGGAGGCTGTGTTTTGAAACAAATTCATTAAGTGGTTGGTTTGAATTTGATAACATTTTTTGGAAAGGTATTTTATGTGTAGGCACTTGAGCTGCTCAAAAGGTCAGATAGCATATGAGTCAGACTGTTTTATGTCCACTGATTGCTTCTATATATTTTTACAAAACAGCTGCTAAATAGAAATGAATAAATATTAAGACAATCTAGTTCTGTTTAAGCAGATTTTTCTGCGAGGATGAGTCATTTGACTTCCAGTTTGTTATTTTTTGTTAAATATTCACATATGGACTCAAATTTAGCGACCGAAAGTGCCGTTTACACGACAATAGGTATTAATACGGATAGACATGTTGTATAGGGATAATCTGGTGTGAGAATAATCAAAAATAATAGCTTTGTTGTGTGTTTAACTGGCAGAATTAGTACAGGATCCAGTGGGAGGTCCAGACAAAGGAGAAAGCATAGTGTAGGAATGTGGTCCTTTGTTGTCAAGCTGATTAATGAATTGCCCCTGTAGACCACAGCTGGACCTCTCGGCATAATGATACCGGGGCATGTGTGTGTGTGTGTGTATGTGTGCCGTGGGGGGTTGTGTTTGGAGAGCTGTGCAGGAATTATGGGTGGTGGTAATAGGGGGGTAATGTGTGTGTCTGGGTAAGGTGTGTTTTTGTGATGGGCTTGAAAATGGGCTTGATATTAAGGTTGAGTGCTCATGTGCCCCATTTTGTCTCATGCAGTCAGAACTGCTCGTGTATTAAATGTTGCGTGTGTTTTTGGTTTTTGGACAGATTAAGCAAATTAGAGAAAATGTCTCAATTAGTGAGCTGAGCAGAAAGAAGTCAGCAAAATGATAAATGGCTGAAATATATAGCTAAAAGTAACTGGATATACTGTTGAAATAGTTGACTTAAAGTTATAGATAAATGGTTAAAGCCTCAAGCTTCTGCTAATACAAGTGGCAGTAGTACAAGTGCAAAATTGACTAAACTGCCCTGAACATCAGTTTAATTATATGAAAACAATATTGCTTTTTTTTTTTTTTACAGTTAGTAGTGTTAATTAACATCAATTTTGAAATAAATGAAAATGAACACATTTGCATCATGATGGTTGACGTCGAAGGGGCACTTTTACATAGCTATTTCTTCTCATTCATTTCTTTACATTGGCTTCTCGCATGAATGCCCATCTGACATTCGACGGGCACTGAATTGATCATGTGAATAATTTACGTGAGGCGTGTAGAGTGCCAGTATGCAGTGAACGTAAAGGAAGGCATCCAACTGTACCAAGCGTCCTGTAGATGCTTGTATTCATGCATGCATGTAGCGCGCAGTTTACAAGCATTACTGCATCTGTGGTTGTGCAATGTGCATGAATGAATAAATGTGCTAATGCGTACAGTACATATAACTTACGTCCCATTGACTAAATGTGTTTTCTGTGCACGCTTCTGTATGCAAAGGCAGAGTTTCTGGAGTAACAACAAATTTGCACAGCTCAGCAAGCAAGCAGCCTCCATCCTTTTTGCCCTTTCCTTCTTTTTCTTTTGCCCTACGTTATCCATCTGTATCATTGGCTCTCTTGGAAAGATTTCTCTTTCCATCAGTCAAGGACGGATTTTGGGGGGGTTTCCATTGTAGGCTCGAGGATGGTGCAAGCAGCCAGAGAGGGGGGGATGGACAGAGAGATGGAGCCGGGTATATGGCCGGGAGGAGAGTAGACCCATGGGACAGGCATCCAATGTGCCGTAAACCATAACGGCCCCATAACAGGCAGATTTCTCATTTCCACGATGCTCAGGCCATATCTCATCTACCACCATGACAATCCCGCTGAGACCTATACGAGGTGGGACAGCACACTCAGCACTGGAGGAGGGGAAGTGGGACCTAGTGAGGTGGTGATTTGGAGGGAAAGACAGAGAATGGTGATGAATTTCACTGGACAGATTATTTAGGAACAGGGCCCAAAAATTGTATTAAGATTTGATTTCATTCCACCCAGACTCCTCCAGGATAAAGAATTAAATCAGGGACGTCATTTGGTTATTTTTAAATTGAAATCATGTTGATTTGTCCATTTCCTTTTTTGTTGTTTTTCCTTCTTGCTTACCACGTCAACCATTTCACCATTACAAGAAAATAAGTCACTGGTGTACGTTGCCTCTTTCTTGCTGTATTATCATTCATAAAATATAGATCAGAAGCTGTGTGCACATAAAACAGGCAAGTGGCCACTAATGTCTCTGAGGTAATGCTATATTAATGAAGGGTGGGCAAGGCAGGAGCCACCAGCCGCCCCGGCTAACAGAAATGCCTGAGGTTGACCTCTGCAGATTCATTTAGCACCTCTGGGTGTCTCTGAGCTGCAGGAATCCACCTGTCCTCCTGTTAATGTGGGCATTATAACAGAGGTTAATAGACTACAGTGTATGGGTGATGAGGTAGATCAAGCAACTTGTTTCTGATCAAAGCTTCTTGCAAAAGGTGATCAGATCTGACTTGTATTTTAAATGAGGCACATTGGCTGTGATGTTTCATGTTATATTTGTTATTTCATGTCCTTTTTTAGAGTTGGGCAGTATGTATTAAAAAGCTATGTTGATTTAGACACATCGATCTCTTTGTTTGTGATTAAAGGACAAGATTGACATATTGGGAACTACAGTTGTTTGCTCTCTTGTCGAGAGATAAATGAGAAGATTGATACCACTCACATGTCTTTACACTAAATATGGTTAGCTTAGCTTTATATAAACATACACAAACATAAACAACACAAACATAATTTGCCTACTAGTACCTTTAAATCTTGTTTGTTTAATCCATACAAACTGTAAGATTAGTTGTGCACTTGTATGTAATTTTGTACTGTAACCATTTCTTGGCCGAGGTCAGTGAATAAGTGTGTTTGTCAGACTATTGCTTTCGTATTTGCCCATTGTCCCTCATTTTCAATTTTCCAATATGCTAATGTCAGCATGTGAACACGCTAACAGGGCAGCACATTCTAACATTTACTGAAAAAACAAGTACAGCTAAGGCTGATGGGAATGTCATTAGTTTTGAAGGTCATGAACCAAAGTAATGAACAAATTAAAGTTTGGAGCTGATGATGGCGCTAGATGAAAATCACCAAGTTATTACACTTCCACACATCCACACAGGCGCACATGCTCTATTGCCCAGCAAGTCTAGCCGACCTTTCTTTCTCTGTTACCAGCTCTGACCTGTGATGTTACATGTCCTCCTGGAGTGTTAGATCAATAGCCATGTATCATTAACCCACATCCAGAATGTGCTGAGCTGGAGGCAGGAGAACAAGCTGCTTCACAAACACACACACACACACATGTGCAGCCTTCTTTTTTTTTCATAGTCTGCAGCATCCCTCCTTCTTTCCTGGGTCAGGTTCACATCCTCTATGTGCAGTCATGAAGAGGAGGAAAGGAAAAAGGGAAGAGAGGGAAAGAGGGGGAGAGAGGAGGGAGGAATGGATGGATGGAGGGAGATAAGGGGAGAGATGGACAGAGGGAGAGAGAAGGGGAGGGATGGAGAGGGAAAACAAGCTTTGAATACAAATGAGCTGACACACATAATGCATGCCCTCCCTCTCTCTCTCTCTCTCTCTCTCTCTCTCTCTCTCTCTCTCTCTCTCTCTCTCTCTCTCTCTCTCACTGTCTCTCTCACACACACTCTTACTCCCTCACACACATGTTCTTGCCCTCTCTTCCTCTCCTCTGTATCTCCTCGTTGGACCATACACTGCACAGGAGGTAATTTCAGCCACTTAATTTATTAGTCATCACTGGTTGTTGGAACAAGCTAATTAAAAGGAGGGTGAGCGTGTGTGTGTGTGAGTGTGTGTATGTGTGGAAAATTTGGAGACACAGATTCTGCTGCTGCTGCTGCTGCTGCTGCTGCTGCTGCTGCTGCCGCCGTCTCTCATGCTTCACTGTGGAGCAGGAGGAAGCAGAGGAGAGTAGAGGAGAAGAGGAGGAAGAGGGGAGAGACAGACAGCTGGGTAGAAGGAGATTTTCACACCACTTTACCATCATCTGATGTGACATGGCCACCGCATAGGAATCTGGTGCCACAGCAACCGTCAGCTTTGGCGACGAGGTATCCGAGGTAAGGAGGGAGGGAAGGATGAATGGATGGACGGATGGCAGGTTCCCTCTCCTCTCTTCCATGTGATTGAACAGCCGGTCTGCCTGGGGTGCCGATACAGAACAGTCTTGTTGTGGAAGTCACTGTTTTGCATTTTCTGAGCTTTAAGTGGATCTGTTGTTATCTGCTTCTTCCCCAGGTCTTTGAGTGTGCCTGTGGGCGTGTGTGTGTGTGTGTGTTGTGGTTGGGGGGGAGTGTCTCTCTGTGGTATTCTGTGTTTTGCGGTGGTATTCCCCAAACAGAAGCTCTAATTATCCAGCACTGGGTAAATCCTATTATGGCTTTACTCCCCTCCTTGACTTTGCTCTATTAATAGTAGGGAGGGAATACCTTATAGGCAGAGGAGTGGGATGTTTGTTGTTTGTTTGTGGACTCAACTCAGGTGTCAGCATAGGTGTATTGTTCCTGGTTGTAGCATGTGTGTGCACAAGAAGTATGGCTTCCTGCATTGCATGTTGAATATATGTGAGTAGGTGATACAGCATGGGGTCTGAGTTGAAAGAAATTGGTGTGACAATGGCAGGGCAGAAATGGCCACACTGCGCACACACACACACACACACACACACACACACACACAACAAAAAAAAAAAAATCCAAAGCCACATGAGAGCTGAGGGATGTGAGGCTTTGCTCAGAATCGACAGTGACAGCGCTGGGCTGCAGGTAAATGGTCAAAAAAGAGACTATTTCCATCACTGCTCCACACTAAAAAAGGTTCTGCAGTCAAAGCCTTGAATATTTAGGTTATGGCAGAGTTATCTCTCTGGATGTGGCACACAGAAATTGAAGAACGGCTGACTGACAGTTGGCATTTTAACGCTGCATTGCTGCTGCACCTTCTCATATGTTACTGCTGCACGAAATGTGGATTTATGCATAAAAGAATATGTGGCATTGAAGTCTGCCAGAGCATTGTTTGGCAAGGCAGAAATAGCTGTAGAATCAGGCATGATCCAGATTGCTCTGCCCAATTAGCATTTGTATGTCTGCATGTGTGTGTGCTCACATGCACAGGCGTGTGTACTGTATGTCCTGGGGCAGGGTGGTGGACTGCAGAGGCAGGAGAGAGGACATATGGCTGCCTGGGTCTCTACTCTTTGATTGGAGTCCTCAGAGCAGCAAGAGATTCAAATGTCCTGCTCTCCACACTGTGTGTGTACATCAGTGTGTGAGGGTGAGGGTGAGACGGTGCTAATTCAACTTTCCCCTCTGCAGCTTGCTTTTCTCCTCTCATCTCCACCATTTTGATTTCATTTCCCTCATCTTTTTATTTTTGTGTGTTGTGTGTCTGTTTCTGTGTAATTGTCTCCTTGGCTCTTGTCTTTCTTTGTTTCCCCCCTCAAACTACACACATGTCTGTCTGTCCACCCATCTCTGTCTGTGTTGACAGGTTGCTTTGGTTTCCTCTGATTGATAGATGGACTCTCAGATTAGACCCCTTTTCACTTGGGCCCCACTAATCAGATCAATACCAGCTGGACTCCTTCTTCCTTCCACATGGTTACTCAAACACACACAGGCACACAAATCAGTGCATTTCTACCAGCATCTGCTCCTAACGTGCTACTTGTGATGTGAAATGTGATTACTTTTTTCAGTAATTTATAACAGTTGGTATCAGTTTCTCTATCTGGATTCAGTGGACAGACTGGACTGGATGTGTTGGCTTAGCAGAGGGGCTGGTGTATGTAAGGCATTTAGCCTCGACCAAAAGGGGAGACATGCGAGTTCCAGTCACCCCAAAATTGGCTTAACTACATGTCGTTTTGTGTCTAACCCCACATGAGGAGTTACCTGGGTTTAGTTCAGAGTTGGAGGCTGTGTAATTCCCTGTTTGTTTCAGCTATAAGGACAAGACTTCTGGAGTGTGGCGCAAAGTAAATACCTCCAAACTTTAAGTGAGCTTGTTAAACTACAATTTCACAATAACAGATTCTTTTAGCCTAATGGCAGCAGCAGAAACAAGAAACACAACATTGTGATATTACCAATAATAAAATAATAAATAATTGCTTATTTGCACATCCAACATTTATTTACACCTGATGAGTGTAAGTCCAGTATTCACTCGCTTTTATCTTTCTACCAACTCCTGAGTGAAATATCTGGCTCTTTAGCTGCTAAATGCTCCATGTTCATCAGCTCGTTGCTGACTTTGTCTAGAAACGCCGCCTTTGACCTCGTCACCTTGTGTTCAAGTTGTTGTTGGATACATGTTTGTTGTAGAAATATCTGTTATAGCAGCTTTTACTACTGAAGATGATATGTCTGGTGTGGAGGCTTCTGAGTTGTTTGAAGGCATCACTGACGAAAATATGCTGAGAAACAAAACCAGAGTAACTAGTGACTTCTGTGTGGTAAATAGCACAGCAACGCATTTACTTTTCATGCAGTAATAAGTAATTGAATCCATTCTCCAAGTAACTTGCCCAACACTGATTTTAATACTGCTCATATGAGGGCAGTGATAAAAATATGCGTAAGCTTCAGTTCAGTTTCCATATCCTGCATACTGAGCAGCAGCCAGATTTTCTCATACTAATTAAGCTGCAAACTTGCCGCCCAAATCAGCGCTCAGAGAAGGCTTCTGAGAAATATTCACTTACACCCAATGTGCGTAGGACAGCTCAGAAGCCTGCATAGACCAATGGGGATTGCACCAAGCTTCATAATTCCCATTCTTTAGGTGATATCCCCGGCTTGGTGTCCCACTTATCATTAGCGCTATCATCAAAAGCTTCATCCCTGGACACCCAAGTGGTTTCCTCCCAAAACAGTTTCAACTTCAGGAGATCTGCCACCACCAACTCACAGCTCATGCGTGTACTTTCTCAGCCGGTGGCCCAAACTGTGGGAGAGAGTCTCTTTGTGCTGCCTCCCACTGAGGGAATGAAACACAAAGTAACACTTCCCATCAGCCTCTAGTGGGGAAGAAACAGGAATGATTCCTCCCTCTGTCTCTCTATTTCTCTTTCTTTCACTGTTGGTTTCCGTTACCTGGGGCTTCTGCTTGTTCGCCCTGACAGCTACTTTTTTTTTCTTCTTTGAACAAGTCTCACACACACACACATGCACATGTAGAGAATCCAACCAGCCCTCTCTAAAAGCAGTCCTGGTTGGCACATTGCGTTGTTCTGCGGGCTGCTAAGAGCTTGGCTTCATGCCTTATTCATCCCTCAGGCCTATTCTTTCCACCAGCGTAGAAGGAATTAGGAGGAAGAAAGCTCTCTGGCACACCACTCACCAGCAGAATGGAGGTCAACCTGACAACTTCTCAGAAACAAAAAAAAATCCTTGTTTTCTACCTCTCCTCTCCTCTCCTTGGTATATATTGTCCACCCTAACAACATGATTTAAGGTCCATATCAATCCTCCTGTAAAAAAAAGAGTTTGTGTTCTAAGTTCAGCAGTGTGATAGATAAAAAAAAAACTGAAGGCCAACACTAAATCTAGCTGAACACTCCTACTCACTTTTGAGACTCTTTGCAAAGTGTGACAACAGGGATCACACTGTACATACTTCTGGCAGTACTTTCCTTTTGTCCTCTGTAGTACAATGCTGAAGCCCTGGTCCTTTGTTTTTTGTGTGTGGAAGTTTTACTTCCAGTTTAAGTGGAAACAGTGAGGCATAGTTGTCTCTTGCCAAATGAGATATGTTGCTGCTTAAAGGAGTTGTTTGACATTGTGGGAAATTCGCCTACTCATTTTCTGGTTGAGAGTTTGATGAGAAGATTATATCTTGTTAGATGAGAAGTTATATGTTGTTTCTTTAATCCACACAAAAAAGTATAAATTGAAAATTAAGATGGAGGACGCCATCATCTTAGGAAATGGAATGCAGTCAGTCATTAAATCCAGAGTCAATGGTGCAAAATACCATATGTCTCTTGAAAAAAACATGTACGTATTGTTGGGTTCATGACTGAGCCAGCCAGCTTGCCAAGCCATTTAGCTTAGTGGGCTATTGTGACTGCAAACTGATGGCCACATAACCGATGGGGATAGCTGATCAAACATTACACAAATAAAAAAAAATGTTACCATGTATTTTGTTGTCCTTTATAATAACATTGAGTTGTGCTCTCTTCATATTTATCCAGTCCGACAGGCTGAGGTGAAAGAATAAAAAAACGAGTTTGGTTGATTAACCAACTTTACCTAGTTTTTCCCTTTGTTGTTGCACAGTTGTGTAATTGTCTGATTGTCTTCTTATGGTAAACTAGCAGGGCTATCAACAATTAGCAGACAGTTGTCTCTGTCACAGGGGAGGTTGTAGGGGTTTGTCGAGAGTCTCCCATTGTGGCTGCCAGCACTAGGATGTTCCATAAAATATTAACTGTAATATAGTGTAATGATTTACATATGTAGATTTATTTCAGATCAAACAATGTTTCATTATCTGGTTGGTAAATGATAGCACCTAGATGCTGTATTGAGACTCACTGTTATCATGAATAAAATGCCAAGCACAGAGAGGTAGACTGTGACACAGTTGGCAGAATTTATTGAAATGATTTTGTTCTTGTACACCAAGGGAAGCTTTGATGCACGATGCATCTAAAACCAAAATAAGTAAAGCAATTCCAGTGACTGCAACAGTAAACTGTAAAATCAACATAGCCCACAGTGCTAAGGAATGAGAATATTAAATATTCATGGATGTATCATATAAATAAACAATAATAAGGTATCACAGAAACAATGTGCTGCATAAAATAAATAACAGCCGCGTAGCGCCGGAAGAAAGATGCAACATCAAGGTAAAACCCCAGATCTATTCAAAGCTCGTTTGCCCTGATTGGATTCCATTTAATCTCACACTCTGGACTTGAACTCAGTTTGGCCAGTGGACTAACCTGACTAACCCTCTTTTCTTTCAGGATAAGGAGACAGAGAGCTGCGCAGAGGGACGCTCAGAGAAACAGAGAGAGGGATGGCGATGGAGGAGAAGCCGGGTGTGAAGAGCAGCAGCTCCATCGTCCCCTGCTTCCTGTTTGTGGAGGTAAGAAGCATGAAAGAGTGATCTTATTGTGCACTGTTTTTTCCTCTGTCGCTGTCTGTGACCAACGCATTTTAACAACAGAATCAACACTTGACAGAGTTCAAGGTTTTTCAAATATAAGGCTCATGAGACCTGGATAAAATAAAGTACCACTATCCTGTTGGTGTAATAAAATAGTGAGTGAAGAACCTAGAGGTATTTCTAGGTCTTGTAGATCTTCCACGTCTTAATCATGACTCTGTTCCTATTTCCTGTTTCTCTGGTCTCTGACCTGTGATTTATCTCTGAGATTGGCTGTCCTGTCAGAGAGGAGAAACCTTTGTGGGTCTGAGATTTGACTTTCTATCTACCCCTCCTCCCAACTCGATGCACTTTCCTCTCCTCACATCTCGACAATCTAAGCCTCAGTGGTAAATATTTCAGGCTGAATAGCAGAGTTCGGGACAGCTCAGCAAACACGTTCCCTGGTGCTGACATTCCCACTCGGTGTCACACATCGTACCCTGTTCCAGCACCAGGGGCAATTGAGGCTTTGTAAAGTGGCTACAGTTGTTCTGTGGCGTGTTGAGCGTTTTCCAGCATATTTGCGAACTGCATGATTCATTGAGGTGGTTGTGGATGTCGCAGCACAAACAGAGTGGATTTTCAGCAGCTGTACTGTGGGCTTTGGAGCTGTGTTGTACAGATCATGCCATGGGTCATTTTCGCAAATGCTCAGAGAAACGCACTAATGCACCGCAGACACACACACACATACCACTTCATCCCCGGTGGAAAGCATGCTCCACATTGTTTGTGAGAGCAGGCAGACAGATGACTCAGAGGGCAAAGGAAGTCCCAGGGCCTTCGCCAAATTGTAACTGAGGTGGAGAAAAGCATGAACTGGTGAGATAATCAGACTGTCTGAAAATTAATTGGACAAACCAAGCAGTCCAAAAGCTCATTGGCTTCTAGTAACCAACCATTTCAGCTGGAGTTCCGCATGCATTTAGGGCATTGTTCTGTAACAGATTCAGACAGGAGAAGCTGTTTGTGTTGCATCATTGCATTGCAGGTGCATCATGATGTGATGCAGATGCTATATCATGTTGGATTTTACTATATATGTTACTTTACTATATATATTGTGCACTGTCTGTCTGAATTTTAATGTGATTATAACCCAAAACTTGTATGAATGTCATCTATACTCAGCTAGTGACTGTAGTTTGACAGCTGATTTGGCCTGTTTACCGAAACAGTCAGCAGTTGCAGCAGCAGCTGTGACACACAAGGAGGCAATTAGGTAACTTTAAAACCCTTTGTGCTGCCATTTGCTTCTAACTCATTCTCCTTCCCAGAGTTATAACTCAGTCAAATCTGAACATACACCCATAATAGGCATATTTTTAGATTCAGAAAAAGACACGTAAATAGTCAAACATTTTTTACATTTTCTTCAGTATCAAAGTAATCCAGTGATCGTTGTCTTTACGTTCATGGGTACATGACAAATAAGAACTGCTAATAGCTAATTCGGCATTAGTGTTAGATTACTAAAATGTAAATAAATATTGGGAAAAAAGCCCAAATTGTAGCCTGCAGCCAACTCAATGACACCATAGCATTGTACTTCCTGTTTACACCCAAATCATTAAACTGTAGTTCCAAAACTTAGAGAATAATTATCAGTAAGTAAGACAAAAAAAATGGTAGGGGGAGGCGATAATCCATTGATATTAACTCTTTTCATGTTGCACTGTCAAGATTTTTTTGGAAGGATGGGGTGTCTCGTCAGTTTTGTCTGGGAGGGGTCCACAGAGTTAGACTTCAAAACCTGAAAAAAACATATCTGGTGAACAAGATATCTGCCTTCTTCTTTAAATTCAGCAATATCTACACACATTGTAGTTGGCTGCGAGTAAATATATCATTACCTGAGAGGGATGTTGGAGTATTTAAGCTGCACTTTACCTGAACACCTCAGCAAGTCCTCACCTACTGTACTGTATCTCTGCAGGAGCCTGCACCCAAAGGACAGACCACAATACAAGAGTTACACTAACCCGCCCCACCCATGTGAGCCTGTCTGTGAAACACTGGTCCCTTTGGTTATAATACACTGTAAAAGCTCTCCATTAGGCCACTCCGCCATATGCCTCCCACACATCAGCTCTGAGCCCTCAGGTCTCAGTCAATTCCCTCGCCAACTCTCCATCTATGTGTGTCTGTGTGTGTATGATAGAAGGGGAGAGACTATTTCTATCTATTTGTACTGGAATGGAGAACCCTAGCAAGCAATCAGGGCCAGGGAAAAGAGGCCAACAGCTGTTACCTGTAATGGAGGCCAGTGAACAGGGTTTTCTTCTGCTTGTAGAGATGACAGCATGAATGGGTGCACAGCAGCTAGAGAAAGAGCAGGTACAACAACAGTTTATTGCCCCTGCATATGTTATTGTAATGCAGATATTGATTGATATAATTACTACAAGTGAATGATTTAAACTTTGTATGAAAATGTTGATACGTTTTTTAATCAGTGGAACCTTGATTTCAGACAGACGTAGGCAAAATCGGACTTCTCATTTCTAGCCAGTGACTGTTGATTTTTGTTGGCTGAAATGACCGGCAAATTGTATCAGCTGTAGCTAGCAAGCTAATTAAGCCAACATTGGCTTCATGAGTTGTTTTTATTGTTTCAACCTGACTTTTTTAAACTGAGACCCCTGTAAAAGTCTGAGGCTTCTATGTAGAAGACATGAAGAAATAACGAAACAGCATTATTCTTGTATTGCAATGTGGAACTAGTTAGTCAGTTTTATAAGCGTGACAAGGTAAAATTTAGGATCAGACTGTTCTTTCGTTTTAACATGGCTGCATAGCTAAATATAAGGCACAAGAATATAGGGCACATTAACATGATATTATTGAGTAGAATTAAAGCAATATGGTAATCGCTCTTTGGAGGAGGGTTTCGCAAACAGTCAATTGATTTTTTCTTTTTAAAGGCTGATTTTCATGTCATGCAACCACTCATCCACATGGAAACCCCCTGCATAGGTTGCCAGTCTGTTGCAGATCCACAAACACATCCACAGTCACACCCCCGGTGGCGATTCAAAGAATTCAAATCACATGCATATTCGTACATCTCCCGTGCATCCAAGATTCAAACCCTTCTGGCAAGAAGGGTTGCAAGAGCTTCCTGCTGTGAACCGCTGATCCTCTGAGCCACTCTGCTGCCTTAAACAAGATTACTATTATTGACTGCAAGGCGCTTTAGTGGTTAGTGCTGTCAACACTGTAGAGAGAAGGATTCAGGTTTGATTCCAGGACCTTTCTGCATATTCTGCGATTGCTAGGAATTTATGCGTCCTAGTTTCCAAATGCTGCAAATTGCCCATAGCCATAAATATGAGTGAGAAAGATGGTCAGTCTGTCCATGTTAGCCCTGTGACGGGTACATGAGCGTAACCCTTGTCCTTGTGTGTGCTGCGTCAGATAATGTTCCATGTGATTCAGAAAACAAGAAAATTAAATTAAAAACAAATAAATTATTCACATAACAAATAATAAATGATGATGAACATCCTGTAAGATGCTGGGTAAACACAGCTCTTGCTGCAGTGCCTGATCTGGTTTGTGAATTGTACGCAGCAATGTCGGCCAACTATTAATAAGTTAAGATTAGAGAGATGGATTTTTGGCCAGAAGGCACTCTGAAGTGGATATGTGTGAGGAAAGTTGGTGAGTAACAGCTGACATTTTGGGAATGAGATTTTTTGCATTCCCGCTGAGAGTTAGACGAGAAGATTGATGCCACTCTCATGTCTGTATGTAGAAAATGTAAAATGTGCAGCTCCAGCCGGCCAACCCTGGACTTCCCTGTTTCCAATATTTATGCTAAGCTAAGCTAACTGCTTGCTGGCTCCAACTTCATATTGAATGGACAGATACGAAAGTGATATAGATCTTCATCTTACCTTGTAAAACTAACATATTGCTATTCCTACTATTCCTTTAAGTAAAGGTAAATGAAGAGCGTATCTGTTTCCAGCCTGTGATGAGGAAAGGTGTGCCTATCAACCATGTCCCTCCACACCCTTGGCATGTAATGTGTGCGAGACGCGTGACAGTGATCCTGACAAAGCCAGAAGGACCTGCTCTTTTATTTCGCCCCACACCTCATCAGCAGTTACCATGGAAACCAATCACCCAGACTCATTCTCCATCTCTGCTCTCTTTTTCTGACTCCTTTCATCCTCACTGCCCTAATCACAAGTCACAACCTTTTCTATCAGTGCTACCCACTCAGCCATCTTGTTCTGCGTGTCTCTCCTATCCCCTCCATTTTGCTCTATCATTTCCCATTTTTTTCAATGTGATTCCCTGCCAGGGCTCATCTTTTGTCTCGGATTTTGTGCAGATCTCCCTCGGCCATTCATAGCAGCACAGATATCAACCTCACCTTTCATTAATCCCTCAATAATCCTGTTTTAATCTGTACAAATCTATATCATCATCCCTCCTCATCTAGGCAAATTGTGATATTCTGCTGATGATTCAGTAAGATGAATTATTTAACCTTTTCACCAGGGGAACAAAAATTTATCAGTCTAGCACATTTTATTTACATATTAGTTTTCTGTTTGGATGGCTCAAACTCTCTCTACCTTCAGCCTTAAAAAAATATAATTATTCTGTTCTATCTGGGGACACCCAAGCAAATGTGCAGTTTAAAAGTAATTTCTGTTTAAAGCTAATCTACTGTGTGCTTCAGTGAAGGGGTGTAATGGAGAAGGCAGCTTTTTATTGTGAAGAGCCTCTGATTAGGCACTTATCCAGACCAGTGGAGGGGTGAACATAAAACTCCTCATTCCACCAATGTAAATACCTTTTGCAGCCATTCTCTCAACTCTGTGGGCTGCTGCCACTGCCATGTGATACACTGTGAGCTGTTTAATGTCACCTTTTGACCTATATTAAAATTTAGTTGCACAATTTATACTACAGTTTTACCACTCAGCCTTTTCATGCCAGCTGTGGTTTCGGACATTGGGATTTTTATCAGTATTGATTTGCAATTTGGGTCTTTACAATATCGTAGTAGGGACCATACAAAAATTATTAGGGGTGGAAGAAGTATGAGAAAAGGGGGCTGGGTTATGGATTTTTACTTATTGTTAAATGGAGGGTAGTGTGACTTTTTTTGCAAGAGTGGGAGAGGTTCCTAAAATTTTGCTCTTATATTTTTTTGTTATATTTTTTTCACCCTTTTCATTTATTGATAAAACATAATAACACTTTTACTTTCTCCAATTCTGCATTATATATCTTTAAAGACCAATAACCATAGACAAGTCTGTATGCCAAACAGTATCTTATTTATCCAACAGAAAAATAAGTCCTTAAACAGCTGTCGTATCTTTAATTATAATATAATATTTTTTATTATATTCGGTGAGAGGGTCCATATGAAATATTAATAATGCAAAGGAGGGTCTTGCTTTTTCAATCCCTTCCCAGTAATTTTCATACAGTCCCTTAAAGGTTCCAGATATTAGATTTTGAATATTAATGTAGCAGCAAACTGAGCAGGGAATGAAATCACTTGCTCTTTGTTCTTTGTTTTGGTAGCCGGTCTGGACGTTCGCGCATGTTCATGCATGTGAGTCCCTCCTTGTGAAACTGTTGGCTTTCCATGCGTCAAGAGACGAAAACAGTGACCTCCCACTCAGCATTGTAAAGCTGAAAGCAGGTTGTTAGCAGGATAGCCAGCAAGGTAATAATTATGTTACATGGATTTGTGTCACCTGTCAGGTTGAGCAATAGCTCCTTGCCAAGCTGAATTTGACTTATGTACAGTGGGGAATAACACTGTATAGAGAATATATATTTTCACATTTAACTCTGTGAATGCAGAGTTGGTGATTGTTGATTGAACAGTGGACTAAACAAGATGGTTTTGGTGGGTCTTATTTTGTTTCTGTTGAGTTTGAATGAAGAGTGTTTCTTGATGATCTGTGAGATAAAATTGCTGTTTTTGTCAATGGAGTCTGGTGGCTTTGAGGAGAGCTATATTCCGACTTTTTCTGGCCTGAGACGCTGGTGCTCTACTGCAGCATCTGGTGGCGTACATAGTACCTTTAACTTATATTTAGTCTGAGTATTTAAAAGCTTCACTATGAGGTGGGTGGCTGCTCAGATTAAATTACCCTCTGGTTTTAAACACTTCTTTGATGAGCTCAAAGCTGTCCCAAACACTGAATCTCCCCTGTTGCAGATCCGTTATCATGTATTCTCATTTGGGTCAGTGTGGGTGTGATCATTTCTTTTTGCCATTCTGCCACATTTTGTGGCCAGTGTCTGAATCCTCTAGTTTTCTCCGAAGACCCTATATTGAAACATAAAATGTGTGGATGGATGTCTTACATTAATCCTACAGACAAGAACACGGGATTGCACAAACATTTCTGTAGTTTTTAGGGCTTGTTTGTTTTCTTTTCCAAAGTGCTCCAGTACCATTTTCATTCAAGTTAACATGGATTTGTACAGCATGAATGTATTCCTTTGGTGCTCCTCTTACTCTGAATTAAGGAAGAGCATAGAAAAGTTGGAGCGATTTCTCCACCAGAGGGCACTGCTGTAACACAGCTGAATCTCCCTGACAAGCTTTACACTTTCTACTGTTTGCAACTTGTTTTGAGCTTTCAAATGTTTCACATAGTTTGAACCTGAATTAGGAGTTTTGACTGAACTATCACTCAGTTTTTCCCTTGCTTATTTTTCACATGTAATTCACTCTGACACTTAGGGGAAAAAAAGTAGAAGCTCTCTCATGAGTGTTTGTGCTATGCACACATACGCAGGCACACACAAGTCTCACAAGCCTCATTAACACCTGAGCGACATGCAGAGATTAGACAGAGAGCACATCAGCGTGTCTTTGGCTGCTTCCTCCGACTTTATAAATAGACCAGTGTGTTTAATGGTGGGTAACACTCCAGTAGGTTCACACCTGTCACGGGAAGTCTCTCCTGTCTAGCCAAAAGACCCCTCCTCACACAAACACACACACACATAGGATGAACACGACAAAGACACACAAAACATCATCAAAACATTTTTTGAGGGTACATTAAATGCACTCCGACACAAATAAAGAAACATGCGATCCGAAGCACATGCAGTGTCTCTGAGGTATGAAGCAAATTCAATTAGATGTAACCAGCAGATTTTTCTTTGGTTTCCATCTGGTAAACGTCATAAGTAAGACCTGCTGTATGATGCCGTG
The DNA here is from genome assembly GCA_025331565.1 of Holacanthus passer. Classification (NCBI taxonomy): domain Eukaryota; kingdom Metazoa; phylum Chordata; class Actinopteri; family Pomacanthidae; genus Holacanthus; species Holacanthus passer. Next base: position 403,219 of record JAFREQ010000159.1, read on the forward strand.
TGGCAGCTTTAAATTAATGCTGTGATTAGATGACAAGCCTCAGTGACTTATAAACATGCACACTGATGAATCATAAATAGTCTCCTGTTCCTTTCTTCTCTCATATGATCACAATCTTTTGTTTTTTACCTCACTGTGTCTTGTCACCTCACAAATATTGTTTCTTGTCTAAACATTGCTTTTACATAATAATGCTGCTGGCTGATACTCACAACTTCATTGTATTGGTGTGGTGATTTTGCAGCAATTGTAATGACTAAATGTAGACCTATACTGTATGTTGAGAATTGAATACATTTGGGTTTAGGAAATCTTTTTAAACCCAGTTACAGAAAAATTAAAAAATACAATAGTCAAGTTTTTGAAATGTAACAATATGAGACTAGAAAAACTCAGATGTCAGATGATGTTTTGATATAGTATCTGGGCATGCTTTGAGACCTTGATTAGTTTTCCTCCCTGTGAGGTGTGTAATGATTTCACCTACAGTATCGTAGCTCAGTTTGATTTATTTCCTTGGCACCACTGTGTCTGTTGTAAGACTGGTAATTATGTGAGTACAATGATAAGCTAGCCTGCATTTATTATATTAGTTGAAACGATGACAGTGAGAGCCAGGTTGTAAAATACTAGGATTTTCCTTTAAAGGCTAAGGCTGGTGTTATTCTATATTTTCTTATTGTCAAAAAAATTCTATGAAAAACTAAAAATACTTGCCTGTCTCTTGCTATACTAAAATACTTTGACTCCTCTATACTGTCTTTGGCATTCAAGCCAATCCTATTTGTTCATAATGAAGACATGAATCTTTAAAGCTGCACTAATCAATATATGTTTCAGTGGTGGCTAAAGAGCCAGATATTTCCCTCAGGAGTCAGTGAAGACCAAAGTTAAAAGGAGAGTGAAATAGGCTTACTTTATAAAGTGATAATATGTCAATGTTGTTTTTCAGCTTGTTCTGTTGCTCTGAAGTGGCAAAAAACAAAACTGATTATGCAGATTTGAAAAATGTGTCACAAATATACAGTGGCACAGCTCTAGGGATGGCAAAGGTCACAAGTTCAGTCCAGAGTGAAATATTTTAATGAATGGATTGCTATGAAATTTTGTACAAACATTCATGTTTCCCTAAGGATGAATCCTGCTGACTTTGGTGATCCACTGGTTCTTTTCCTTTAGTGCCATCATCAGGTCAAAATTTCAATTTGTCCAGTGCTTATGACATTCCTTTCAGTCCCAGCTGTCATGTGCTAATCAGCTAATGTTAGCATGCTAAACAAAGATGGTGATCATTGTAAACATTATGCCAGCTAAACATCAGCTTGTTAGCATTGTCATTGTGAGTATGTTAGCAAGTTGACATTAGCATTTAGCTCAACGCACCACTGTGCCCAAGTACAGACTCACAGAGCTGTTATAAGTAATTTCCTCAAACATCTGGTCTGTAGTTTTTATTAAGTGCTACTAGTATATAGTTTGTTTGGTGTGGACTATCTACAGCAGTGGATTAATTCAGTGCAAGGGGTTAGTTGAGGCACCAGGATGATGTACTGTATGTGAGCTTGACTCAGGGCTTGACTTGAATAAAATGACCCATGACTGGACTTGAGACTTGAAGGCAAAAAGCTGAGGAGCCTTGATTTGGTGACCCATAACTACTGAAATGCTCTACTGAATGTAGTTTGTGTCTTTTGGAGCTCTGCCAGTCTGTCATGAATAATAAATAACAAAACCAGGATGTGCACATCTCCGTAACCTAATGCACACTTTTAAATTGCAGCTGCTTGCACCAGAATAAAAATAAGAAGAAAAAAAAGAAAGAAAAAAACCCCTCTAAAGCCAGATTAAAGAAATTAGCCATTCATTCATCAGCAGTCATTCCAAAATTAATTAGTCTTTACACATAAACAAGTAGCTTAATAGCCCCCCCTCTTTAATATCCAGCATATGCCTATTTTCCTCCCTGCAGCTGTGAAAATAATTCACGCCACCCGCCATGTTTTAAACAAGACACCGCAGGGGGCGGCCGCCTACTACATGAGATATTTGTGATAATAATATCTAATAAAATGTTTTTGTATAAATGCTCCCAAACTGCTGAAAAGTCACTCGTGCATAATGGTTTATATGTCTTGTAAACACAGCCAGGACCCTGCGCTTCACAATCCTCAGAGTGGGATCGAACTATTAAGCTGAATACAGCACAATATGTCAACTAATTATGATTTGCCCTTCAGCTCTTTAGGTTTATTCATTCCAAAGTAAAACTTTGTAATGTTAATAACAAATGACCAAAGTCAGAGTCTGATGTTACTTTCTCTTCATCTTTGAATCTTTATTCTTCTGACACTGAACATTAAAGGCCTCTGTTTGGGTCACTGGTTCAGTTGTGCACATTCAGCACCGCTGTCATCACGGACAGCTCTCTACGCTGTAAAAACATTCATACACTGTAAAAAATTTAAAGTTGTCTTAGAATAAAAATATGAGTGACAACTGTGTTAAAATTTTAAGATGACTGAACTCAATTATGCTGAATGTTTTTTAAAATGTGTTCATGGGTTACACTTTGAGTCTGCTGACCTACAAAAAAAATAAAGCAAAAACTTAAACTTATGTTTGTTAAAAATGTTATTCAGCTAACTATCACATACACATCATTTGCTTGCAACTGAATGTATTTGCCATTTATTTATTATTTTGCCACTGTGCTATGTTCATACTAAACTTTACTTTATTACCTCTAAAAACTTGAGACTTGCCTCGGACTTGGTTCAAAAGACTTTAACACAACTTTGGATTGAGTCAAAATGAATTAAAGTTTGTGTGTTGGTGGTAACAAAGGAACATGTGCAACAGTGTGGCTCACTGATGTGTTTGTGTTTTTAGACAACAATGGAGCTCTATGGCACAGAGAAATAAGATATATCAGGTTTTGGCTCTACAGAAAATACTTTTAAGTTGCTGTTTTTGTTGACAATAAGAAAAATATACACCATGTTGGAATTTATCCTTGAAGGCGCCTCTGCTTTTATCTATGGTAGTTTTAAGCTGGAACAAAAAACAGAAAATTTGTCATGATCAAAGAAAGTAAACCTAACCCCTGCTTTTTTACCTACTGCTCTGTGCTCGGGCTACTTCCCTGACATTACTCATTAATGAGGAGTGAGTAATACACAGATTTGTTGGCAGACAAAGGGGTTTGGAGCTTAAGAGGCAGGTTGCTGCAGTGCAATCTCTGTAATGTGCATGCACAGGGTTCCCCCGCGGTGCTGTGTGCGCTGCAGGGGTGTGTATCTGAGCGCACTGAAGACATGCAGAGAGGTGGATCCCCAACCGGGTGTACAGTTATATTAATAAACAGTATTATCTGTTAAAAGAGCATTGTAAGGCAGATTACATGATGGCTGGCAGGTGATGAAATGAGAACAACATGAGAGGTGTTTTTAAAATGCGGACAAGAGAATTTGACTGGGATGATTAAAGCAATGCTCCTCGCATCTCTTTTCTCATTGTTCCCATCGGGCTCTCCTATCCCCTCAACCCCTTTTCACATAAACGCAGCTCAAAAGCTCCCACTCTCTGTTTCTCTCCTCCTCCCTCCATGTCTCTTCTCAACTCACCTGCCTAGAAATACAGACACACACACACTCAGTCAGAGAAAGGCTGCTGAAAGCATGTAGGCCAAAACTCTCCAAGCAGCCCTCTCCATTGCCAGCTTTCCTCTTCTCCCTTCCTTTTCATTCACTCACCCCATCTCACCCCTCTCCCATCATCCTCCCACCCTCTCCCGCTCCCTGAACACCTCTTCCTCTCTCTCTTCTTTCTTTTCCCTTCCCCTTGCTGCTGCGACTACAACAGCTCTTTGAATGCACCATTGGTTCTGCCACTTTCTTATTCCAACTCCCATTCCTCCACATTTTTCACTCTTAAGTACTCTATCTAAAGTTTTATAGACTATAAAATACTCCTCTCACTCTCTCTTATTCTCATTCATTTGCAAACAAGTGACAAACCTCTCAGGGTCATTTTCTTGTGGAAACCATTTATTCAGCCCACAAAGCCTATTTATCATGTTCTCCTCTGCCAAAGTACGAGTATAGATTGGGTGCACAAGCGAGCTCCAAACATTATTGTTTTAATGTAGCTGTTTGTCATCATTTGAGCAAGATATCAATAGAGAGGGCGATGATGCATGTTTAAAAGAGTTGTGGGGAAGGAATGTGTCGAGAGACAGGCAACAAAAATGCATTTTTAAAAACAATGCCACTGTGTTGTTTTTCTAGATCTTAGGCTTTACATGAATGTACAAAAGCAATCAGAAATCACATTACAGATTCAGATGGACTCAAAAACAGCGTGGATGGTGAGCCAGAAATCAGTAAGAGAATATTAGTATTTCTCGCAACATATAATAAAAATCTAAAAAGAGTGATTACTATAAAATCAGATATCAGGTATCCACCAGCTGAATTACATTCCTTCCTGCACAAATCAGACTTGAGTAAACCCACAGCCTTTGGAACTTGTAGGGAGCCACACTGGGAAGATCACATTCAGGCAAAATCGATAATGAGAAGATAGTGTGGGCAGGTCGATAGATGAATAGCTGCTGAATCATTAGCTTGTACTCACTTGTATACTTGTACTCTACTATAAGATAAGATATTCCTTTGTTAGTCCCACAACGGGGATATTTCCAACAACAGGGAAATTTCCATGACTGCATGTCTATAACTGCACAGTGATGAAACAGTGATTTGACCAAGAGTACATTGGCAGGGGAATTGCCCTTTAAAATGTAAATCAACATAGTGATAAACAAATATGATGATAGTTCTTTAAATCAAGTCCAAAGTTGTTCAAAATAATAAAAAAAAAGAAGAAATACTTTTTTATCCTCAATAATCCTGTCTTTTAAACCTGTATTCATTATTTATTTATTTATTTTTGTGGCCACTTTGGTGTAGCGGTACAAGCTGTAAACTAACATATAATCACTGTATAAGCTAATAATACCAATTGTGTTAGCAAACAGTTGCTAATATACACATCCAGCTGGCTCGGAACAATATTAGTAGGAGTTGTGTTTGTGTCTACCTGATGATTCTAGCCAATTTTTGGTCTCCACTGACTCCTGAGAAAAATATTTGGCTCTTTGGCTACTACCAAATCATAGCTAACTTTGTCTGCTGCTTCATAGTGAGCAGGTAAAGTACAGTGGGTTTAATCAGAGCTTTTTCACTGTAAACATCTGCCTGCTACATCTGCAAACTACACTGATGAAAGTGGCGTGACGGAATCAAAACAGTAGATCTGTGGGCTGTGAAACCAAAACGATGAGCTAAAAGAGGCTAAAAAATAATTGGGCCAGGTTAATCCCAGCAGTGTAGCTGCTTCATCCCAGTCTTTACTTTAAGTTGTTAATGAGGCAAACTTTTATTGTTTGCTAACTGAAAGAGAAGAAAGAAGGGATATTCCAGTTTTTGTTGTTTCATTTTTCAGTGTAAACAAACATCCAGAAAATGAAATGAAAAAGCTGCTATGGCTGGAACCAGTTTGGCGCTTCGTTGCCAAATTTGGGATATACTTTGGGGGTATTTCACACAGAGATTGGCCACTACATTCATGTTTTTTTGTTTCTGTCTCCCAGTCCCTTTAGTCTCAGTTTCAGCGTGGAGCCTCTCTTGTATTTAGAATGACAGATTAGAGACCAGTACAGACCACTGAGCTCTTCCAACTCCTGCTGTGAAGCTGTAATTAGCACTGACCGCCTATCAGTTTTTCAAAATAACCCACATTAGGATGACAGAAACCTTCCTGTTTGTAGAACTGTGTCAGGGCATTTGTTTTGTTTAATGAAAGGTAGAGAAGAGATATAAAGGAATAGGAGTGTGGGAGTGGGAGTACGGTGTGTGGGTGGGGTCCATGGTTGTGCTGGCAAAGTGTTGGTTGGTAGGAGGTTTTTGGCTTAAAATCTGGTTGAGGAAACAGACTCCAACTCACCATAAAATGATACGAGGTCACAGTCTTGTGAGATCAAACGTGTTTTTCTGGAATATGTAGCAGAGGAAACCAGATACACCAGTCGTTCGATCATTTCTGGTGTTTTTGTAGTGTGCAGTTTATCAGTGTGTTTATGAGTGTGTAGTGTCTCTCTGCTTTAACACTTTATTGTTGAGCATTATTGTCATGTTGAGTTGTGTTTACTGCACACTGAACAGTGGAATATGCTCACACTACACATAAAAAACATACCTGTAAATCCTTCATACTAAACAACAAATCATTTGTTTGCCATTACCATCCAATCCATATGTGCAGGATCTGCCACATATACATTTTGAGAAATACACTTATTTGCACTCTTATTTTCAGTCGTACAAAAGATTATTTTAAGAATATTTAACTGTTAAACTACAACTCTGCACAGAAACTGACTTAATGTTTTAACTTTAGTGTTGTCTTCATTTATTTCCAGCATGTGTGTGCTGTGTAGGCCTGCTTTTGCTTTTCTCTTTATCACCAAATCCTTTGCCATCGTCGATCCAACTCTCCTCTTCTCATCACGTGATAAGTGAAATCTGATGAGAAATTTAAAAAATGAGTCAGCATCTCAGAAATTTGGAGACAGCTTTGGCACACGATATACACAGAAACATGGCGGATGAGAGTAAATGTTTGGTTGATGGTAAGAAACTTTTTATTGATTCACATGTTGTATGTCAACTTTTGCTCATGTGTAATTTGTAATATAGTATTAGGTTGTAACCACATATCCACATAGAGTGACTTAGATTAGTTAGAGCTGTTATTTAATAGCATTAACTAACTAACTGATTACAATTCAGGTTAAACAAGTAGCTTCCATCGTCTGACTAAATATTGGTAACATGTTTAGTGTATTGCAAATTAGTTTGTTTATTTGATGAACGTGGGCACTGATACATGAAAATGAACTAAATGTGTTTTATTCTGTAAACTGTGTGTTATCAGTATATATCGAAACACTGCCCACACAGACACCACATGGTGTCACACCACACGGTCACCTATGCTAATGGAGCAAGAAGGCGTATTACTTTATTTCCATATTTCATTTTTCCACAAAGTGCATTGCAGTCATGGCCTGTGATGCTGACAGGACCGTTGATGCTGGAGTAGAATTAACAGTCTAGAAAAGAGGACACGAGGAAGAGGAAAATGGAACAGAGGAGCAGGTGGTAAAGTTTTTCGGCCACCACCCTGAGCTTTGCACCTGTTCTCTAACACCCCTCTTCTCTCTTCTTTTACCTACACTGCACAATTACACTCCACTCTCTACAATTTCTGTCTTCCATCCCCTCCTCTGTCTTTGTATCGCCCCCTCACTCTCACCTCTTTCCATCCTGCCTCTGTCTCTGATTTCTTTCTCATCTCTTCTTTCCTTCCTCTACCCTCCTTTCTTCTCCTCTTTTGAACCACCTTCCTTCTTCCATTCTTTTCCAATCTCCTCCTTCCGTCCGCCCTTCTCCGGGCTTCCTCCTCCTCCCCCAGGACTCCTGCTGCGCTGGCCAGGTGCAGTGTAGCGTGTGTCGATGGCAGGCCTCTTAATGGACAGCATGTGTCTGACGGTGGACCCCTGTGCATCACTGTCCTTCTGCTCTAAATCCTCCGTCCGTAAAACACAAAACTGCTCTTTCAGGCAACACGACTTTAACAGCATCCAGGGACACAACTGGACCTCCAGAGGAAGTGATAGAGAAAAGAGAACGTGGACGGACAGACAGATGTAGTGACCCTTGTTAGAGCTTTGTGGATGTGGAGGTCTGTCATAAGGTGCAGATTGTAACATTTTGGAATGAAAAATATCTTTGCTATATTAACTTTGAGGCTGCCTTTAAACAACTGTGATCAGATGTTTGTTGTGGAGAAGGCTCACAGCTACAGTACTGCTGCTTTCTGTGCCGCTTGTTTAAGTTTTGTGGTAGTGGCTTGATTGATTTACAGCACCAAACAGGAAGAGGGCAGTGTACCTCCAGCGCAAACAGAGCTAAACCTCTAAATAATTGTGGTGGTGGTTGATGGTGGAGGTGTTGAAAGGCTGATGGAAAAATCCCCCTCCAAAATACTCTCCGCAGTGAAGCAAAACACAAGTGCTGATCGATGCCGAGACGAGGAGGTTAAAATCTTTTTTTTCTAAGAAGCAGATGGTATCCAGAGTTGTTGTAGCTTGACCCACAAAAGTCAGGATATTTTGGTCTCTGCTGCATCTGTTTTGACCATTCTTTTTTAATCTGTCTCTTGCAAGTGCCTCCAATTCATGGACCTCAGATCAGTGGCGTACTGTGCAATTTTGGCAAATGTGAGATGCCCTCATCAGCTTGTATGCATGCAGAGTTCACACAATGATAAATTAAGAGAAGCTGTGCTGACTAGATGACAAAATTTACACCAGATGTGGGATGTGCCAGTATCAAATTTTCATGCTTTGATTATTGTGTGTGTCGTGTGTGAAATATCATCAGTGTTATCAGTCAGTATTATCACAATATTAATAAATTACTAAATATTAACTTTCTGAAATACTGCTATTAAAGCTGAAATACAGTAAAATTACCTTACACAATACTTGCCTTGGATTCTATTATGTACATTTATTGCAACTTTGTAGGACTTAAAAGCACTAACATGAAATTAGCACACATAACAACACCATACAATAACAGGTTGGTTGTTAAAGTCTAAGACAGTTGACTGATCATTTCTTTAAATTAAGCACGTCAGGGTTCAACGAGCTGATCACAACTAGAGCTAACTGCCCCACCCCGCCCACGAGCATCCACAGGTCTTAAAAAACATTTTTGCTATACACACAATAATGACAAAGGGAACAGTTGTAAAACTAAAACATTTTTCTGAGCGTCACAAACACCACAAAAATGCCTTTTGATCCTTTCAGTCCAGTAAAAATTGCTCCAGAAGAGCCATATCAGTATTAATTATAGTTGTAAGTATTTCATGCCATGAATGCAGGGAGCCAACAGGAAGTCAGCTGACTGAGCCAGAGGAAGTCATTAACATGCGTGCTCTAAACTGGCTCGTCCAGAAAAGGACCCTAGTGCAAATGCTCTTTGTGCCCAGAAACTTGGGAGACTTTGGAGGCTTAAAAAACTTTTTTGCAGCTTTCACAGGAATGAATCGGGCGCAATCTTGGAACGCAGTGTCCAGCTTTCTCAATACAGCCATGACAGATAAGCTGCCGCTGTGGTCACTCTGCCTCTGATCAACCAGCAGAAAGACCTTTGTGGCTACTCAATATAAAACTGCTAATGATAACTGGAGCGCTGTGCAGTACTAATGGTGTCCCCTGAAAATGATGATAGCTGTGGTCATGACAGTAAAAGAAAATCGCAGGCTGACCCTCACAGTGGAAAGTATCATTTGCTGTACTGTACTGCCAAGATTTCAAGTATGTATTTACTTGTAAATACAGTCATCATCTCACCATAACCTCTCAACTACTGAGCATGACGATAGCTCTTTTCTAATGTCTAAGTTCTCACTGACATTACAGGGATGATCAAAGTGCTGACACACCTTGCATATATACACATGTAAATATGTAGATGTAAAACACAATCATAAGGATCTAAAAATGTTAACTAATATCTGAACCTCTGCTGTACAAGCACACACCTAACACTCACCCAGGTGTTAGACACAGCACCATATTTAGATACATGTTCACCATAGAAAATATCTTGCATATTAATAAAGTATTAATACACGTCATCAAGTATGGCTAACCTTGTACATCTGTCTATCCCTGAAAAAAAAGATTATGTCATGGATTTGTGCAAGGATGGCATGTTTTTTTAACCAGGCTAAGGGAGGAGGGTTTATATTTTAAGAGTTGCACTGAGCTCGCTGTAGTAGGTCCTTCACACGCCGTCGGCTGTTGCCGTTCCCTGGACTCATTCTCACAGCGCTCCCAAAACGCTTTCTATCTATGTGTGCCGCATTTTCAGTTGTCTTGATGTCACTGCTGTTGTAAACCCTTGCTGCCTCTTGGCGTCACAGGAGTGGAGGGAAGTGTTAGAGCGATGAGTGAGAAGTGACGAATGACAGAAACAGCTGAGACCCAGGGGGGGAATTTTTATTTTTACATTATTGGAGGTAAAAGGAGGAGAGGCCGGGTCTTTGAGCAGTGTTTTTAAAGGCAAGAGGGAGCATGGAGCAGGTAAAAGAGAAACACACAGTGACGTCTCTATTGTCATACTTGTAGATATCAGGTAAAACAGTCATGTGAGGAAAGGGCAGAATCTCATCCTGTAGTGCCGTCAGGAATGTGATGAATACTGTGCCCTTTCAATTGTGCAATTTGAACTTTTTAGACTCGGGTTGTCTGTTGTGAGGTTTCAAGACTTGTGTTTCTCTGCTGTATCACATTAAACAAGCTTTAGCTCTCGTATATTTTCCTTATAATTCTCCTGTATGTTCATGCTGAACTGAAAGAGCCAACAGGAAACATAAAGTCATCAGTGGTGGAGAAATCCCTACATAATTCCTAGTGTTTGACACTTTGACACGTTTTGTTTTCTGATGTACTTTTTCTTGCACACCGGCACTTCTCACAAGCTGCCTGTACACAGTTCAGTCCTCTCCATGCCAGGTTCTCTGGGCAATTTATAATGGCCTTAAATAAAATGTATTACACTAGGTGACTCTCACCTGCTCCTGTTCTCACCTGCTGTTTTTCTCTGTTGGCCCTTGAGGTGCTTTGCTGGTGTGACATACTGAAAGTAGAGAGAAGAGAAAGTATCCAGGGATTTCGCCAGGAATGCAAGGACCTAAGGGCATCCTGGCCTGATGAGTCCATTGCACCACACACATACTCAATTATATTTACTCTAATAATTGAAATGGTTCTACCTTTGGTTGAGTAAATTTATGTTGTTATCTCCTTGTACCTTTTATCCACTGTAGAAATTAACAATGTAATACTTAATGATTTTCTGATACTGGCCATTAGGAACAACAGGGGAAATCCCAGTGCCAAATCCCAGTCCACAGCTAGGTAGCTAATTAAGCTAGCATTAAGTCCATGAGCTGAGTGAAAGTGCTGCGTTTTCTGTGACTTGAATGTTTGAAGCTGATTAGTTTGATGAGAACCCTGTATCCTTTCACTTTTAATGTTACATGTTCCACAAAGTGAGGAAATACTATAAAGTGGATGTTGTAGTGTTTTTAACCAGGCAAACTCATGTAGTCAGATGATGACGATCTCTTTGGCTTTGGAAGTAACGCTAACTGTAGTTAGTAAGCTTGTTAACCAGACACTCTCATGATTGCAGTTTTCATTTCAGCACATTAACACACTGTTTAATCCGTTCTTACACTTTTGCTTTTGTGTTTTTTGAGACCACCCTCCTCACTTCACACCACAGCCCCATGCACACTGCTTGAACATGCGGAGACACCTGAAACTTGACAAGCTATGTTTTGACATTCACTGTTCCTGTTGCAAAAACTGTGAATTTCTAACTTTATGGGTGGCAGCTCAGTATTTTGAAAATCAAAAGCTCTGACTGATTAAAACCATCTACAGTCATTCAGATTCAGACCCACTTTCAACACCCACAACCCAAGTAAATGTGTATTTATCTTGCACAGGTGCAGCTAGCATCATGAATTTGGGTGGGCTTTGGAAAGCTTCACAATTAATATGCAAAACCTTATTTAATAAGTAATTGTAACTTGTCAGAGAAGTGAAAGTGCAGTGGAATAAAACATGTAATGCTTCTCTCTCCAGTACAGTGGGCTAAAATAAAGTTTCCTCATTTAAAATACCCAAAGCATGTGCACTCAACTACTGGCCATTGTCTTGTCATTCATAATAGATCAGTCATGAAGATCAGATAAGCCCTTCTTCTTATCTCCGATGAGCACTCACAGAAATCAATAAAAAAAACTAATTTCCTGTAAGACTTGTTGCACGTATTCACAGCATGTGGAAGGAAGTGAGGCTCATCCAGAAAATCATGATACCTGAAATAATTGAGTCGGTTTTGTGTCGGTACGTAACGAGGCAAAGGGTGGTAATGGCTTGATAATCTGACAGGTATTAAGTATATTTTCAAAGTGGTGATATGAAGGCAGGCTCAGAGGGAGATGATGACATCTTAAGAAGGATAGAAGAAGACACTCGTCAGTCTTCACACACTCTTCGCGCTGGTAACACGAAGCCTCGTGTCTCTCTGTGACAGCTCCCAACGTGAACCGTCTTAATGTGACCTTTCATCTTGACAAGCCCTTTCTTTGCTATTGATCTGCCTTTCCATCTCCACGCTAAAATAGGTCAGACTAAGATGGGTTCTTTACTCCAAAGCCTGTCCCCTTTTCTATTAATGGCAGCTCTTTTTTGATGAGAGGTCAAGAAGGATAAAAGGGAAAGGGAAAGAATACAGGTCTCTAGGTGATAGTGGGCAGAGGAGTGTGAAGGAGCGCTAAAGGGAGGGCAGGGGAGTATATGGAAGCTGTCAGAGTGTGAAAGAGCTGCTGTCACCCACATAACAGGTTCAGCAAAGCAACTCGCCAACAGCTGGCTAATCTCTACTATCGCGAGCTTGAGGAAACGTGAGTCTGTAGCTTTGCACGAGCACTCATGTTAGGTATGGTGAAAGTAACTCAGCCCCATTTTCCATCCTTTTAGAGCTGCACTGATTCACACAGTCTTATGGTACATGACGTTCGAGTTCACGCTGCTTTGTGCAGTTTTCTAGCACAGTGAGCTCTTAAATGGGGCGATGAGAAAAAGCCAGAATCACAGAAGATGACTCACCAAAAAAGAAAAGCGATGCTTCTATCAGCTGGACACGCGGATTTGCAGGTTAAAGTTCAATCATATGAACTATGACCTGAATTTGCAGGAGCTCAAGGCAAAATTGCATCTCCACCATTCTGGGATTTTTTTTTTGCCCTTTTCACGGTTCTCTGAGGGAATTAAGGAGGCATGTTAACAGCTCAACTGTAAGTCTGCTGCGGATTTTAAGGCGGCGTTGTGAAATTACTGGTGTTCCTTCAGTTTAGCAGTCACAAACATGAGTCAGAGCCAGTCACAATACACTGGGTAAATGCAGGGGAGGAGCACTACGGTATCAAACAGGAAAACAAGGGAAAGCTTCATGAGTCACACATATCAAACACCCCCTCTCGCCCGAAGCAAACCCACCAAAGAGCTTCCATCAGGTGCGTGTGCAGCCCCTCACCTCCAACATGAACAAAAAGTGCACACGCAAATAGAGTTCCAAGCAACAACTGCTGGTTTCTCATTTCTGTTCAACATTTGGTCAGAACATGTAACACCACACTTACAAAAAGTGGTTGGTACAATCACATTTCATGAAAAATACAGAATAATATTAACCTGTTGTCAGTTCTTCACCATAACAGCCGCAGATAGCACAACACATCTTCCTCGAGGGAGGCACAGATGAAGGCTGATTTCATACAAATCAAGAAACAGAGCAAATTAAAGAAAGACACCCTTTGTTCAGAAATACACCAGACCTGCTGTCCCTGCTTGTGTGTGTGTGACATGTGTACATGTGCATGATTCTTTCTGTATGTGCTGGTGGGTGTTTGGCTACACTGGCACATATTTAAAGCACACGTGCTGTGTGTTTTAGTGCATGCTGTGTGCAAGTGCCACAGCTGTGGGTGGAGCCATGTCTGTGGTCAGAGTGATGTGACAGTGAGCTGATCATCCCAGAGGGCTTCAGACTGCCACTCTCAGCCTCTTCTCTCTGTCCTAAAGCACAACGCCATTTCTTTACATCCGATTCTTACATTTCTCCAGACAGAACATTTGATAAAAATTCCTCCTCTGTGCCGAAAAATTATATTAGTCAAAATTAAAACTGCACTAATCAAGTTGTTCTATAGTAACTATGTCTAATGTGGTGGATTTTACCTCTTTTTTTATCAGTTCCCCTCAGCATTTTGGCCTCTTTCAGCTTATTTACTGAGTTTACTTTTTTGGGTTGTTTTTTTTCGCCTATGGCTCTCATCAACCTTGTTTCAAGCAGCTGCTTTTCACTGAAAAAGCCCAGGTTTTTTTTTCAAGAGTTGGCGGAGACCAAACCAAAACTAAAAGAAGAGTGAATATTACAATACTTACATTCATCGTTTGACCAGAAACACGATAAAAGTCAGCTTTTTACTAACATTTTTAATAAGCCAATTATTAAAAGTATTTACTATTAATACAGCTTTAACAAATATACTAAGGAGAAAATATT